>JAEOAD010000008.1:42125000-42430000 GCA_036365145.1 Orientallactaga sibirica | reverse complement strand
TGAGACAAATGGAGACGTCTGCCAAGGAGATTCCACACCGTCACTCCCAGGGTGCTGGAGTGAGGACTGTACTTGAGTTGAATTATGGCCCCTTTTCTCACTACACACACACACACGCATGCACGCACGCACACACGCATGCACACACACACACACACATGCAAACACACTCCTAAGACCTGTGAAGGTGAGGGAATTTGACGGTGTGATTTTTGAAGATCCAAATGAGATCATGAGATGAGAAAATCTTGAAGACCTGTCACCTCTGAACAACAGAAGAGAAGGCCATGTGAAGACAAGAGCCACGGGTTACTAGGAGCTGAAAGAGATGAGGAAGACTGGTCCCCAGAAACCTCAATGGGTGGACAACCCCATCCACACTTTGATCTCGGACTTCTGGTTTCCAGAACTATGAGAGAATGTATGACTGTTGGCTAAGTACACCCAGCTAACGAGTCGTTTGTTAGGTGACCGCAGCTATGAAAAACTAATATAGAGACAAAAGGGGTTCCTTATGCTGGTCTCTGTTGCTTCTGGCCACTGAAGAAAAAAGAGCATGTGGCAGAGATCACAACCAGAGAAGCAGAAACACTTTTCAATCAGAAATCCCAGATTAGCAAGTGTATGGGCCGGGTGATTTCCCAGGACAGATCTGGAATGGTCAGCTGACGATTTCAGCCATCCGTTCTGGAAGGGGTGTGGAAAGGTCAGACCAGGCTGCTCACACGTGATGGGAGGTAAGTGGAGATCATCTATCCTGGGTGTTCCACCTTCCTTCTGAGTTCAGATGGCCCAGAGGACATGAGCCTTATCAGAAAGACCTGTGCTGAACTGACCCCTCGGGCATGTGGTGAGCCATGGAGGTTCATCTGACAATCTCAGATCTGCCCTGTGATCATCTGAGCACACAAACCTGTGTGTGTGTGTGTGTGTGTGTGTGTGTGTGTGTGTGTGTGTGTGTGTGGGAAAGGAAAGAGAGAGAGAGAGAAAGAGAATGGACACACCGAGACCTCTTGTTGCCGCTGCAAACAAACTCCAGACACATGAGCTGCTTTGTGCTTCTGGCTTTATGTGGGTATTGGGGAATTGAACTTGGACCAGCAAGCTTGCAAGCAAGCACTTTTTTTTATGGCTGAGACATCTCCCCAGCCCCAACCAACTGCCTTTGTACTGGGGAAAGAATCCAAGGGTTTACCTCATTCTTTCCAAACAGAAAATAAGCATGAAAGACACTTTACAGCTTTAAAGAAAACTGCATGTCAACATGGTGCTCCAAAAGAATGCCAAAGTTTTAAATCCCAGGCCAGTAATTTTTGAGGGTACCCTTTGCAAATACAATCTTCATGATGGTCTTTCCCTTCAATATTTCTCAGTGTTCTATGAGTAATTATTTCTTCTCATTTAAAAAAGTGAATGAAGGACTATGAATAGAGCTCAGTGGTAGAGACATTTCTAGAATGTGGTAGACACTCCATCTCTCTCTCCCTCTCTCTTTCTCTCTTTTTCTGTAATGTATACACATATAGATTGCATGTGTGTACTTGCGTATGACCTGGGGTGGTGGCAGATCTATTATAATTCCAACAACCAGCCAGGCATGGTGGCGCACGCCTTTAATCCCAGCACTCGGGAGGCAGAGGTAGGAGGATCGCCAAGAGTTCGAGGCCACCCTGAGAATACATAGGTAATTCCAGGTCAGCCTGGACCAGAGTGAGACCCTACCTTGCAAAACAAAAAAAAAAAAAGAAAAAAAAAAGAAAAGAAAAGAAAAGAAAAGAAAAGAAAAGAAAAGAAAATAATTCCAACAACCAGGGGGTAGAGGTGGGAGAGGACAGCAAGCTGTAGACCAACCTGGCTACATGCAAGTTCCTGTCTCAAAAGATTAAATGAACAGGGCTGGAGAGATGGCTTAGTGGTTGAGGTACTTGTCTGCAAAGCCTAAGGACCCAGGTTCAATTTCCCAGGACCCACGTAAGCCAGATGCACAAGGTGGTGCATATGTTTGGAGCTTGTTTGCAATGGCTAGAGGCCCTTTCGCCCATTCTCTTCCTCTCACTACCTGCACCCCTCTCAAATAAATAAAAAATATAAATAGTTTTTCAAAGGTTAAATAAATCAACAAACATGTAAATAAATAAATAAATAAATAAATAAATAAATAAATAAATAAAACATCAGTCAAAGTATGTGAATTTAGAAGCTAGGACCAAACTCATAATTGTGGTTTTCTGCAAGCCAAGTTCTTAGGTTACTGACACATAGCAGACTAGAAAAGGAAACATGCCGGGTCTGGAGAAATGGCTTAGTGTTTAAGGTGCTTGCCTGCAAAGCCAAAGGACCCAGGTTTGATTCCTCAGTACCCACGTAAGCCAGATGCACAAGGTGGCGCATGCATCTGGGGTTCGTTTGCAGCAGCTGAGGCCCTGGTATGCCCATTCTCTCTCTCTCTCAAATAAATAAATAAAGACAAAGAAAAGAAACATGCAAAAATTGCACAACAGAGACCTGAAATTCCTATAAACCACGATGCCTCCCTCATCTCCTCACACACACACTACCCCTCAGCGTCTCACTCCATCCCGTCCCAAGACAGTGTGGTGAGGGACGAGGAAAGAGCGAGAAGCTTCACATCCACACACATCATATCCCAGAATGCTATAATTACTGTTACTATCATTACTCATCTCTTGCTGTCTCATTCATACATTCATCTTATTATAGAGTATATTAAAGGTTCAGCACTATTTGTAATTTCAGGTGTTCCCCAAGAGTCTCTGAATGAGACATTATGACCTACAAATAAAAAACCAAAAACAAACAAACAAAAAAACCAAAAACTACACTGTCTTATGAAGATAGTTGGTGCAAGTCAGATATCACGGCTGCCTTTCGGTGTAATTCTTCAGAGTCTGTATGCACTCAGCTGAAAATACCAATATTCAAATGAGGTCTCTTCTTTGAGTATAAAATGTTAGCACGGACCTGTTTTCCCCATCTCGTAACTTCCATTCACAAATGATTGTTCGGCACTGCAATACCACATGTTGCCAGAAGATGGAAGCAAATCACTTTGCAAAAAAACATATATCTATATCCAAGGCGCAAAGGCAATGGGGAGGCTCTGATTTATCTATTCTGTAAACTTCTTGAAATATCATAATCTGTCTGTTTCCTCAAAATTCAAGTCCCTGGTGACTGCATGATTTAATTACTAAACCCTAATTACTTACAGAAATGTGATGGTTTGAAGAGGCATTTTGTTAACATGTGTTTGAGACAGTTTAGCATGACAAAAGACCCCGGATTCAAGCCATGGGGCACTGTGAAGGAGAGGCTAGGATTTCAGTCTGAATGTGAAAATCACCAGTAGTTCAAGAGCTGTGTCACCTGCCAGCATTCGGAATGCACAGTAAGCATGCCAACTGCGTGGCAACCGAGAGAAAGGGATTCAAGTCAGTAGCATCTACCTGCCCTAAGGAGGAAGGGATATGAAGATATTGATCTTATAAACACATGGAAGATGGGAACGGGGATTTGTAGCAGTCTTTCCTTTGGAAGGAAAGTGCTGCAAAGCGAGAAAGACTACATAGGATTCCTCCATCCAGGCTCTTGAAGGCAAAGAAAAGCAAGCAAAAACACCCATCTTGACTTCTTCATCTGAGGACTCACAATGACCTCCAGGGACTGACTTTCCTGCCTTGGTCCTACAGGTTGGGTAGCTTGGTTGTGAGGAGACAGAAGACTGCAGCAGCTTCAAAACCAGCTGTGCAAACAGGGAGAGGCTGGGGGAAGCAAGAACAGGAAACAGTCGCTTGAGGGCTGAGGGTGTGCAGGGTTAGCACCATGGTGCATCTGGGACCTGCACGGGGGCCCCTCCCAAGGAGCCCAGTGTCAGGAGGTGAGCTCAAACCCAGGGTCTGTTTGCAAATAAGAGCTTTGCATTGACATCACAGCAGGGGCTTAATGAGAGCGCTTTTAATTAACTGTAAAAGTAATTACCCATATTAGATGTAAATCGCACTTGTTTTTACATGAGGTGAATAATTTTTAGCAAAGCTTTCAAAAAGAATAGTTCTTGAGGGGCTGTCAGCTGCTCTCTCTCTCCACAAGCTGGTGTTACTAAATAAAAAAAAAAAATATATATATATATATATATATATATATATATATATATACACACACACACACACATACACATACATATACATACATACATATATTCATACTGTGGTAGTTAAAATATATGGCCCCCAATATGTTAAGTGTTTTATTAGTTTATAGTTTGCATCTGCAGCTTCCTGGCTGGAGGCAGTGTCACTGGGCGGATCTTAAGGTGTGGTCTTGGGTTTGAGATTCCATTGTAAAGATATGCAAAGTGTGTCCAGTGGGAGTTCCTGAGGTGTGCTGTGCTGTGTGGCTGGTGGCTTTTCTCTCTCTTGCCTGGTCCTGTAAGAGCAGGCCAGCTTCTTCTGCCATTATGGAACTTCCCCTGGATCTGTAAGCTTCAATAAATAATATCCCTTCCTCCATAAGGTGCCTGGTCTGGAAGTTCATCTCAGGGAACCTGAAGCTGTCTGCTACACATACATATAATACATACATACATATAATACTAAGAAGGAAAATGCCAGCCCAAAATGCCCAGGGTTTGTAACCTGGCTTCCACCAGCTAAGAGATGTCTCCTTTCTTCTCTATCAGGCACGAGCATACAGCCACACCCTCGACAGAGCTGCAGGCACACACAGCTACCCCGGCACACAGCCCTTAAAAGCTTGAATCTTGTGATGTTTTGTTTTGCATTTTCGCTTTTAGCTTCCTGGATAATTCCCATCACTTGGCAGCTGATGGGCTTGTTATGGGCTCTTGTGAATCACTAAAGGACTCAGCCAGAAGCTTTGGGAGGAGAGGGGAGATGCAGGAAGATGCCCTCAGTGGTGTGTGTCTGGATGAGCTCAACTGCGTATTGTCCAGGGAAGAAAATAAACTGCAAGCAAGTGGAAAGCTGACCACACGTTCAGATGAGGTCCATCTCATGTCCATCACCATCACAGAAAGTTAGCAACAGCAGGAGAAAAAAGAGAGAGAGAGAGAGGCAGGTACAGGGAGGTAGTCAAAGTGAACAGGGATTGGGGGGCTGTGAAATTCCCCCCACATCTACAAAAGCACAGATGTTGGGGGGCTTGGGTGCAACCCTTCCATTGGAGCCTCTGAAAAGCACAATCAGAAAATAGTTGGCAAATATGAAATTACTGAGCAATTATTTATATGTTGATAAACACCTTCATTAAAGGATTCGAGGATGCAATTACCAGCTGAGGTTTAGTGCATTCAACTTGAGCAACTAACTGAGGATGAAGAAAGTGGGATGTGAGGGCTCGGGAGATGCTTCAGTCAGTAAAGTGCTTGCCTCACTAGTATTGGTACGCAGTGTTAGGGGCTCAGGAAGAGCCCTTGAACCCTCCAACCCTTAGTTTGTGTCTACTATTAACCAAAGAACTGGATCACATAAGACTGAGAAGGATAATTACTAATGGGGAGAGGGAGGGGATATGGAGAGTAGAGTTCTGAAGGGGAAAGGGGAGAGGGAAGGGAAATATCATGGTTTATTGTCTGTAAGTAGAGAAGTTGTCATAATAATAATAATAATAATAAGACTAAAGGGGAAGAAAAAATATATGTATTTATTTGGGAAAGTACAAAAACCAAGGGAAGGGAAATGAATACTCCCATGTGATTTGAGAGCCCATGTGAGCCTAAAAGAAAGGCTAAAAGAGATTTCAAGAGAAAAGAAGAGGAAGCACAGAGAGTTCTGGCCATGAGGAGGGCAGGAGGGGTTAGAGAGCCCATGGGGGAGTCTGGGAGGGTGGGTGTTCTCTCTGCCACGCAGGGATGAGGTGAGGGAACCTTTCCAGAACCCCAAGGATCAGGAGCCAGCCCAGAGAGCTTGTTCTCCCCTGATAAACATATTTTTAACCTTAGGGTGGTGAGCCCTACCTTCTGGCTCAGTTGAACCAGAGTGAGAGCTGACTGGTCTGAGTTAGGGGCTGGCTCATAAACTTGATTTAAATTCTAGGAAAATGGGTCCTCCCTTGCAGGAGGTGCTCAGATTATTTGTGGAAAAACAAATCTAGGGAAACGATAAGAATTCTGCAAGGATAGGCCAAAGGTATTCCTGTATTTTACTTTCAGGGGCCCGGTCACCCTAAACTATGTAACAAAGCTACCTCACTCAGGCTCAGCATGAGGACCTAAAGTTGGAACCCAGTGAAGGGCATTGTGATGTGGGCCTGTAATTCCAGCATGGGAGAAGTGGACACAGGAGGATCCTGGAGTCTTGCTGGCTAGCTAGTCTAGCTGAACCTGTGAGCTCCAGTTTCAATACACAGCTCTGTCTCCAAAAATCAGACAGGAGAGCAGTTGAGGAAAACAAAAGAAGTGGACCTCCGGCCTTCACATGCACACGCATGTGCACATCCAGAAAAAGATGCAGTTACACACATATGAACACTCATGCACACACACTGTGAACAGTCCAGAAGAGGGATGCAGAACAGCAAAGTCACCCACACTAGACCATGGTGTCCCCTTGATGCAGGATTGGAGTCCAGGGAGGGACTCGCATCTCCAGTTCTTGTCCATGTTAGTGAGGATGTGAAGATGCAGAGTGAGAGAAGGGCAAATGTGAGACTTCCCTCCCCTTCCCTTCCCTTTTCTTCCCTTCCCTTCCTTTCCCTTCCCTTCCCTCCCCTTCCCTTCCTTTCCCTTCCCTTTTCTTCCCTTCCCTTTCCTTTTGTTCCCTTCCCTTCTCTTCCCTTCCCTTTTCTTCCCTTCCCTTTCCCTTCCCTTCCCTTCCTTTTTCTTTTCTTAAGGAAGACAGTGTATGTACAAGGGAAAGGAAGAAAAGGAAAGAGCTCAAACTAAAACTTCTCCCACCCCATCTTGGCTAGAAATGGGGAGAGGAGCCCAGGAAAATCTCCCTTACATTGGGAAAAGTCTCTCCAGGGAGGACGCCTCGGGGGAAGGGAAGGGCTGAGAAGGGAAAGGGGCCTACACACGTGTCTCAGGCCAGGCACCCAATTAGAATGAGCCTCCGCCCCAGGCTCAGGTGTGTATGGAGAAAACTGGTTGATGAGCCCAACAGGAACACTGACTCAGGAAGGGCCCACCCTACCACCCACCGCGAGATCCAGGAAGAAACCGGAAGCTGTTCCTTTTTCTGGGGTTAGGGTTAGGAGGTTCTTGCTTGTAGCCATCTCGGATCAGATGTGAGTTCTAGTCCTGCCCAGGCCAGCAATGGGCTTCCGTGTTTCTGTGATGCACTTCCTGGCTAACTAACCTATCAGGAGAAAGCTCCCTTGCTCCTAATTCCTATCACCCTCTGGAAAGTAAGAGGACAGGGGCTCATATGGCCCAGGCTGGCCTCCGCCTAACTAGATGACATTGAACTTCAGATCTTCTTGCCTCCACCCTCTGGTTGCTGGGATCACAAACCCAGGCCACCGCATCAAGTTTATGAGGCACTGGGGATTGAACCCATGATTTCATGCATCCTAGGCAAGCACTCTACCAACTGAACTACATCCACTGAACAGAGAAAGGATGGTTTAATACAGAGATATTCAAAATTAGAATCATAAAATAGCATTGAGCCATGTCTAAGGCCTAAACCCGTGTGAATTAAGTTTAACCAGATTCCTTTCCCAGCTGTAGCTTTCTGAGAATCTCACAAGATTAAGAACTTCGTTTACATTCAAAACGTGAAATAGTAAGGGCTCTCTGAGTGCACCAACCTATCTTTTCATCTTCTCGGCCTGGTGATCTGTCCAGTGTTCCTCAGAAACCACTTCTGTTCTCATTTAGTAAAGAAGAAAAAGAAGAAAAAAAATACACCAAAGAAGGTTGCTTAGAAACCCTTTTCACTATGCAACTTCAGAAGCCACACACCCACACTTAAGTGTGCACTCACCTTTCCTGTGTCTATAACCTCTGCAAAGGACCCTGGGGGCTTGTGCAGTCGGCAGTGTGGGGCTGTGTGTCCTACTCCAGGTGTAAGTGCAAGGTTAGGTGATGGGGAAAGGCGTTCCTATGCAGGAAGCCAGTTGGAAACATTTTTCCCGGGCGCCTAGACTAAATTTAACAAAATACAACATGCCTCAAAGTCCTGCAATCTCTTATCCAGGGGAAGGTGGACACTATGTGAAGGACATACACAGGATCAGGATGCTGTTGGCAGGAGGCCTTGGAGCCTCACACGTGGCCCAGGTCTAGAGCCTGCTTCCACCTTTGGAGTTCTCTCCCCTCTCAGCAAACAGTCCCTACTGCTATCACTTCCCATGTGGTGCGTCTCGAGGCCAATCCTTTGTTCTGAGACTGAAGTACATGGACATCTCACTAGATGACCTCTGGACACTAGTCTATGGATTCATGGACACTGCCATGAAGACGGACCCCAGAGAAGAAGGAGACTATGAGGCAGTTCAGAGGTAACAGCAAAAGTGATACAGGCAAACAAAAGTGAGACATGAACTTGAGCACGTGGTGTTGGGCGGAGGGGGCCATGCCCTTGACCTGTAAGGTGGGGTGTGCTTCACCCTTACATCTTTTCCCCTAGATGAGTCCTCCCAGCCTGCACATTACTAGAGGCCAGAATGTCAGAAGAGCACTCCTGCCAAGAAGAAGAATTCCCTTTCCTAGGAATGTAAGTGGGTTTATTCTCCTTCCTGGAAACCTGGTGGTGCCCGGTGTGGAGAATGGTCTGATCAGCTCAGCCTCCATGCGCTAAATTCCCATAAGAGACCCCATTTGTGGTCATTGGGTGGGCTTCCCCACTTCTGGGGACCTCTTCCTGTGTATAGCTCTACCTTCTGCCCCTCTCAAGCCCTGTAATGAAATTGCTCTAAACCTCCTCCTTTAGGATCTGCAGGACCACTAACTCAACGGTCACGAACGAACGTCTGGCACCTTTGCTCCTGAAGTACAGCCCAACCAAGAGCAGAGGAAAGCTTCAGTGCTCTCAAATGCACGGCAGATTTCCTTATCAGACAGAATAGGAAAAATACTGGCTCAATATGGTATCCTATTTCAAGGTCAAACAAAAAAAAAATTAAGTCATAACAGGAATTTGCATTCCACTCTAGCTACCCACACATGCATCCAGGGTCGCCTCTGTGTGATACATCTCATGTGTGGTCATTGCCAGGAAGCATACCAATTCAGAAAAAAAAAAATTTTAAATTAAAAATGAAAAAAAATAAAAAGGAAGAAGAAGAACTATGGCTTAGTTCTTAATTAGCCTCTCACCCTCTTGAGGGGATGTGGCACAGTGAACACATGTGAGAGCTGAGGTAATGGAATCCTTCACTGTGATTGTTGGGACCGTACACTGTCACCTCACCTCAGCACGTGGACTGAAGCCTCAGGGGAGACGCTGCAGAACCAAATCCATCTTGTTTCGATGCTGGATTTTACACTTCCTTACATGTTGTGGGCTTTGCAAGGAGACTCTCATGAGCCTCACTGCCTATATTTCAGAAAAAGCGGTGGAGCTGGGGAGATGGCTCAAGTGGGTCCTTGCCACACAAGCACAGGGCCTGAGTTTGATCCCCCAACGCCAAAGTCAAAGCTTAAGACATGGTGCCACATGCCTGGAAACCCAGTGCTGGAGAAATGGAGAAAGCAGGGTTCCCAGGGATTACTGATTAGGCAATCTAGCCAAATTCATGGGCTTCAAGTTCAAAGACAGACCTTGGAAAGAAAGAAAGAAAGAAAGAAAGAAAGAAAGAAAGAAAGAAAGAAAGAAAGAAAGGAAGGAAGAAAGGAAGGAAGGAAGGAAGGAAGGAAGGAAGGAAGGAAGGAAGGAAGGAAGGAAGAAAGAAAGAGGGAGGGAAGGAAGGAAGGAAGGAAGGAAGGAAGGAAGGAAGGAAGGAAGGAGGGAGGGAGGGAGGGAGGAAGGGAGGTGGAGAGTGAATAAGAAAGACTCAACATCAACTTTGACCTCCACATGCACATACACTCCCCACACACATGTGTGCAAATGCACATACATATACATATACATGCAAAAAAGAGAGGTCTGGAGAGATGGCTTAGCAGTTAAGGCACCTGCCTGCTAAGCCTAAGAACCCGGTTCCAATCTCCAGGTCCCATGTTTAGCCAGATGCAATGCTGCACTTGCCCACAAGGGGGAGCACGCATCTAGAGTTTGCTTCACAGCGGCGAGAGGCTGCTGGCGTGCCCATTCTCTGACTGCCTCTCCCTCTCTCTCTGTCTCTCTCAAAAAATAAAATAAAAAATAAATTAAAAAAATTAAAAGTTGGGCTGGAGAGATGGCTTAGCAGTTAAGGCGCCTGCCTGCTAAGCCTAAGAACCCGGTTCCAATCTCCAGGTCCCATGTTTAGCCAGATGCAGTGACGCAAGGGCGCAATGCCGCACTTGACCACAAGGGGGCGCACACATCTGGATTTCATTCACAGCAGCTGAGAGACTGCTGGCATGCCCATTCACTATCTGTCTCCCTCTCTCTCTTCTCTCTCTCTATCTCTCTCTGTGTCTCTCTCCAAAAATAAATAAAATAATTATAAATAAATAAATAAATAAATAAATAAGTTAAAAAAAAAGAAAGAAAGAGGGTTAATGGGCTTGATGTCCTAAGGAAAGCACGAGGCATGGATCTTCAGTTGCGATTTTTCAATTGTATTGTATAATTATTAAATATTCTTGTGTAAATTATTCATCATGACTTTTTTTTTCAGTGTTAAGTACAATGTTTACACCTTCCTTGACTTTACCAGGCCATTGCTATCTAGTCAATTAAATGAACCCTGGAATAACAAAAAAGACTATTGTCCCCCAAAATGATGCCTATAGAGATCTTTCTATCTACCTGAAAACCCACTGAACCTTCTTTGTTAAATTTTATTTATTTACTCATTTATTTGAGAGAGAGAGAAAAAAAGGGCAGATAGAGAGAGGGAGAATGGGCACAGCAGGACCTCTAGCTACTGCAAACTCCAGAAACATGCACCACCATTCATCTGGCTTTACATGAGTCTTGAAGAATTTAACCTGGGTCCTTAGGCTTGTCCTGTGGACAAGTGACTTAACCAGTAAGCCATCTCTGACCCTGAACCATCTTATAAAAAGACTCTTGATGCTACAAGGACTCAACAAAATCATTTAACTAAATATTAAATTTCCTCCTAGGAATCAGTCATTCCAGAGAGACACCCCACTGTCAGAGCAAGATTTAGGACAATTAAATTGGATACAAAGAACGGAAGGTGAAATAGGCTACTGTGAAGGATTAGAGAAGAGAAAAGGAAAACAGGGAGCTTCCTGCCTTCCCAGGCTTCCTGCTGAAGATAGTGAGCTGATGTGCAGATCCCAGAGGTGCCTCCTGGTCTCGCTGAGATGACTGACCAAGCTCTGTGGGCTGTTCCCCCACTCCCTCTGGAAAGTGTCACTTGCAAGAGTCGCAAGAGGACAGTACCTTACATCTTACCACCCCCACTTTCTTGAGAGGCATTTTTTCTGTCCCTCAGAAAATGGCCAGCATTTTATTTATTTATTTATTTATTTATTTATTTATTTATTTATTTATTTATTTAACAAGATTCAGCAACCATACTCTGAACTGCAGGAAAGCCAAGTTCATGGTCTAACTGCAGCTTTGAGTAGGTGGCATGCTTTGTTTTATTTAGTTACTTTTCATTTAGTTTGAGTTCTCATTTTTCCATTACTTGTGTATTTATGTGGGTATGTACATGTGTGCACCCGAGCACTAGGGCTCTGGCACTTGCACCACGTTTTGTGTCCAGCTTACCAAGCAGGCGGGCTTTGCAAGCAGTTGACTTTAACCACGGAGCCATCTGTAGGTGCCCCTCCCTACTGAAGCTGAACTAGCATGAAAAAGACCAGGCCCGAGGTCCTCGTGCGGGTGTCCGTGATCCAGAATCGGTGCTAGTAAGGGGACAATACTGTTTGTAGGGCCTGAGACATCGGGCAGCTCACTATTAAATAAGCTATTATAATAAAAGTGATTCAATCCTCCATGTGTGCCTGCACTTATTAAAGAACATCCAGCTGGGCTGGGGAGATGGCTCAGTAGTTAAAGCGCTTGTCTGCAGAACCTAATGACCAGAGTTCGATTCTCCAGAACCCACAGAAATGCACAAAGTGGAGCATGCATTTGGAGTCAGTTTGAAGTGGCTAGGGGCCCTGGTATCCTCATTCTCTCTGTCTTTCTTCTATCTCTCTTTGCTTGTACAGAAAGAGAAAGAAACAAACAAACATATAGCCAGCTATTCTCTTTCTTTGTAGCCATTGCGGTTTTCCTAACTTAAACAACATAGAAATAGCTGAGTTTTCCCAGAAGACTGAGAGAGAGGGGGCAAATAAGTGCCTGCATTTTGTCCTAGCTCATTCCACCAAGCCATCCCCCTGTTCTCATGTGAGCCCAAGAGCAATGCGCCTTCAAACAGTTCAGGGCAATTACATTTCTCCACATTTTCACCCTTTTCCTCAACTTCTCATGTTCTTCTAGAACCTGTCATTTGCTTCTTCGAGGCAAGAACAGAGGTACGGATAGGACATGCCCCTGGAAGTTGAGATAACTTTATCCTCATGTGGGCAGGCCTGTGCAATCCACAAGACTGTGAAACTGCTAAGGAAGAGAAATGGAGATTCAGGCTACTTGTAAAGATGGTGTGCAAATTTCAATAGCATGTGTGGTTCTGGGGATGAGATAAGAACTTAAAGATCAATTGCTTTTATAGAAAGAGATGGCTTAGTGGTTAAAGTGCTTGCCTGCAAAGTCTAAGGACCCAGGTTCAATTCCCCAGTACCCATGTAAAACCACATGCACAAGATGGCTCATGTGTTTGGAGTTAGTTTGCAGTGGCAAGAGGCTCTGGTGCTCCCATTATGCCCCCCTCTCCCCCACTACTTCTGTCTCTCTGAAAAAAAAATAAATGAATAAAATATTTAAAAAGAAAAAAATTAAACAAAGATTATTCCATATCATGAGGGCTCATCTATTTATTTCAATAGAGAAAATTTGTTGGGCGATTCATTCCAGGTGAATCTTTAGAAATGCAGATGTGTTTGTTCCCATAGCTTGAACCCGTCTCTTAGGCCACAGTTCCTAACACAAAGCACAGCTGATGTAGACCGTTGCTGTGCTGTGCTGTACTGTGCAGAAAACAGTGACAAGGAAGGAAGTTGCTACGCGTTCAGAACAGAGGCAACTTTTCCTCCAGGTGTTTTGATTTTGAGGTTGCAGAAGCCCCAGAGACGCGGGATGATTATATATGAACCCACAAGGTAGGGGTATGGTCAGGTCCACTTTATAGGAAGCAAGCTCAGAGACAGACCCATCTTGGCCGGGGTCACAGAGCTCACAAATGCCAGCGCTGGTGCCAGAACCTGACTCAAAAATTGGTTATAGGCTGGAGAGATGGCTCAGCAGTTAAAGGTGTTTGCTTGCAAAGCCTGACAGCCTGGGTTCAACTCAGCAATCACATAAAGCCAGATCACAAAGTGGTGCATGTGTCTGTAGTTCATTTGCAGTGCTAAGAGGCCCTGGAACCCTATTCTATCTCTCTCTTTCTCTCCTTACAAATATAAATAAATAAAACACTTAAATGAAAGCCGGTTGTGTTTATTTCTTAGCTTTTACACTGCTACCCATCTAGCCCAGGGTTTTGCACATGCTATGTGTAGCGAGGGCTCTACCACTGAGCTAAACCATCAGCTCCCCAAACTAGATGACTTTCCTCCCCAGCCAGTTCTTCTCTCTTCTTCTTTATGCTCATTCTCTTAACGTAGCAGTGCAGCACACAGAAAAATGGTCTAGCTTCCTCCCATCTATTCTGGCCACTGTACCTGCCCTCCTTATTATCTCTACAGGAGTCCCGTCCAAGGCTTCTTGGGAAAATGGGCACCATCACAGTCCCTCTCTTTTGAGGGCATGAGAGAGACATTTTTAGGGAGCCCTTTTCTTGCTCCCCGTTCTCTCAACATGAAAATCTCACCCTATTTTGGAGGTTTGCTGTTACTCCCCAGTCTCCTATCTGTGAGCTCAAGCTGTCCCATCACCCTGTGAAGGGTTAACGGGTTGAAGGATGGCAACCAGCTACAGTGACATCACAGGTGATGAAAAGGAGAGTTGGCGCAGATCAAGTCAGCCTAAGTCACTCTCCAGGGTCACAGGCCTAGTGGCTGCCTAAGGGCTACGTCTCGGGCTGGGGAGGCCTGGCCGCCACTTTAGCTAACGTGGAGCTTTACTGGGTGTCACTGGGGCGCAGCATCATAAAAAGAGTCTTTCAAGCAGCACGCTGATGTGAAGGCTCGCTTCCCATGTCCCACGAGTCTTTTCTGTACACAGAGATCCATCAGGAGTGGCCAGGGACCATTTGTCTCTTCCCCAGAGGAACTCACGTTGTGAACACAGACGACAGCTACAGGCACGTACAGTTACTCTAACATTATTCTTTTTGTGCGTGGGTAGGTGCACGCTTCTGTGTAAGTATGTTCACGAGTGTGGGCGTATGCGTGCATGCATGTATGTGGAGGCCAGAGGTTGACATTGGGAATTGTCCTCAAACACTCTCCAAGGTATTTACTGAAGCAGTCTTTTGTTTTCACAGAGCTCATTGGTTCCCGTAGTCTATCTAGCCAGCTTGCCCCTAGGATCCCATGTCTGCTTCCTAAGAGTTTGAATTATAGGTGTGTATCACCATTTTTTGCTTGCCGGTGCTGGCAAGTAGGTGCTGGCGCTCTCAATTCTGGTCCTCGGGCTTTGCCACAAGCACTTTATGCTCCGAGCCATCTCCCCAACCCTGTAACGTGATTCTAACACTAACACCAGCATCGTCTCACAAACACTTAATGGAAAACAGACACACTGATGTTGGCCTCTTATTCGTTGTAGCAGACAGCTTCAGGTTTGCTGAGATGAACTTCCAGACCGGGCACAGTTATGGAGGAATGGATATTATTGATCCAGGGGAAGTTCCATAATGGCAAGAGAAGCGGCCTGCTCTCCACAGGGCCAAGCAGAGAGAGAGAGAAACCAACCAGCCACCATAGCACACAGAGCAAAACTACAGCCAAAAGGTCACACAGCACACTTCAGGAACTCCTGCTAGGCACATTTGCATATCTTTACAATGGAATCTCAAACCATCACCACACCTTAAGACCGGGCCCCCAGTGACCTTGCCTCTAGCAAGGTGATTGCAGATGCAAACTATAACTAATAAAACGTTGAATATATTGGGGGACATATATTCAAACTACCACATTCGTCCACCAAGTCCAAGATCTTTTATTCCTTCCTGGTTGTATTTATAACTTGTCCAAGGATTCCCAAGTCTGTTCGCTTGCTTGCTTTTCTATTTGTTAGCCAGACACATTCCTGGGGGTGAAAATGTTTCCTCGACAGTTGTGGTAGTTTGAATAGATGTCCCCCAATATATTCAGTGTTTTATTAGTTTGTAGTTTGCATCTGCAGCCACCAGGCTGGAGGCAGTTGTTACTGGGCAGATCTTAAGATGAGGTGGTGGGTTTGAGATTCCATTGTAAATATATGCAAAGTGTGCCTGGCTGGAGTTCCTGAGATGTGCTGTGCTGTGTGGCTTTTGGCTTGTTGCTTTTCTTTCTGTGTTTGGTCTTGTGAAAGCAGGCCAGCTTCTTCTGCCATTATGGAACTTCCCCTGGATCTGTAAGCTTCAATAAATCCCTTCCTCCATAACTGTGCCTGGTCTGGAAGTTCATCTCAATGAACCTGAAGCTGTCTGCTATAGCAGTTCTACTCCATTACATTTCACTGGTGTCTGCCCTCCAGGGAGGGACATACTAAGGTGCTGACAGAAATGGTGACTGCAGACCAGCTGCCCAACTGGTAAACGGCAGGTTCAAATACTACCTCCAACACACCCTTATCAAGCAAACTGCACAATGTCTATCTGAAACCCTGAGGCCTCCCCAGCCCACTGAGAACATGACCGAGCTCCCTCCCTACCTGACTCGCTGTGTTGGTTTATCTCAACTGTCAGCTTGTCAGGATCTAGAACCACCTCAGAGACAAACCCCTGGATGTGTCTGTGAAGGAGTTTCTACACTAGGTTAATTGAGGTCTGACGACACACCCTAAGTAAGAGTGGTACCATCCCGCGGGCAGGGGCCCTGCACTGAAGGAAAAGGAGAAGGGCGCCGAGCACCAGCACTCATTCTGTACCTCCTCACTGTGGATGCAATGTGACCAGCTGCTTCATGGCCCCACCACCACGCCTTTCCTGTCACAACAGACTATATCTCCTTGAACTGTGAGCTGACATAAACCCTTCCTCCCTTAAGTTGCTTCTTGTTATGCTTTTTTTTTTTTTTCTTTTCTTTATGGAAAGAAATGGTGGATTTCAGCTTACAGCTTCTAGGAGCATCATCCTTCGTGATAAGTAAAGCACATGGCAGGGGCAGAAAGCCAACGTGACCTCTTCCCATCAGCAGGGAGGAAGTCGAGAAAGTGTGAGACATCAAGTGGGGCTGCCGGTAACACCTCATGCATTTGTTAAAGCAACAAGAACAGAAAGCAACTCGCCCACCTACTCCCTTCCTGCTCACAACCCTGACAACCACTCTGCCCTCTGCTGGTTGTGGGGCACCCCTGGGGATGGCACTGCTCCATTCTGATGTGGGTGCAAACCCCAGCTCACTGGAAGCAATGCCTTGATACCTAGGAATGTTCCAGCATCTCTGATCTGTCTTCTTGTCACTAACTACTTTGCCTTCACTTCTGCCAGCATGTGTGAAGAAAAGACTTGTGCTGATTCATTGGATCAATTATAGCCAGTCCTAGAATGGCAGTTGACTCTTCACACCCATTCAGAAACGATGGGAACAACATGTAGAATGTGATGTCCAAGCCTGGCCGGCCCACTGCCCTACACAGCTGGCTTTTGCCCTGACAACAGCCGACCCATAAGGATAGGCTTCATCATCAAGAGAAGTCTTAACAGTGATTGTTTCTACTGCATTTGTTCTTCAATATTTATTTTATTTTATTCATTATTATTATTATTATTATTATTATTATTATTATTATGGAGACAGAGAGACAGATAGACAGAGAATGGGCATGCCAGTGGCCTCTCAGCCCCTGGGAATGAACTCCAGATGTGTGTGCCCTCTTGTGGGCAAGTGCAGCATTGCACCCTTGCATCACTTTTTGCATCTGGCTAAATGTGGGACCTGGAGAATAGAACTGGTGTTTCTAGGCTTAACAGGCAGTCACCTTAACTGCTAAGTCATCTCTCCAGCCCTTTTTTTTTATTATTATTTTTATTATTATTTTATTATTTTATTATTTTTTTTATTTTATCATGTTGTAGCTCATGGTGGCCTCAAACCTATGTTAACCACAATCCTCCTGCTTCTGCTGGCCAAGTTCTGAGATTACGGGAGTGAGCCAACCTGCCCAACTTTTCAGTTTCTGAGACAGGTTCTCATATAGCCCAGTCAGCCCCCAGGCTCACCATATAGCTGAGGTTAATTTTTCTCTCCCAAGGCCTGTCAATAACAGGTCAGAAGGTAGAAGAGCTCTAGGGGATTTCCTGTTTACAGTATGTTCCAGATAAACCCACCCACTCTGAACTGTGAAAATACAACCTTGACCTGAAAATACAGAAACATCTAAAATATACTTTCTGAGGGATGGAGATATGGCTGAGGTACTTTCCTGTAACACCTAACAACCCGGGTTCGATTCCTCAGTACTCACATAAAGCCAGATGTACAAAGTGGCACACGCATATGGAGTTCATTTCTAGTGGCTAGAGGCACTAGTGCACCCATTCTCTCTCTTTCTCTCTCCCTTTCCCTCCTCTTCTCTCTCTCTCTCTCTCTTGGTTTTGAAAGGTAGAGACTCTCTCTCTCCATGCAAATGAAACATTTGTTAAAAAGTGCTTTCTGGGACTGCAAAGCATAATGACCCAGGTTCAACTCCTCAGTACCACTAAGCTACATGCACAGGGTTGCACATGTGTCTGTAGTACATTTACAGTGGCTAGAGGCTTTGGCATGCCCATTACCTCTCTCTACATGTCTGCCTCTTTCTATCTCAAATAAGTAAATAAAATATTTTTTAAAAAATTCTTTCTGAGACTGTTAACAGCACATTCTGAGTTCAAATTAAGATTTTGAGGTCTACAAGTTACATACTTTGAACAAAATTAGTGACTTCCACTGAACTGTGGCATTGTCGCCTTTCGCGGGCATAAGTGTAATGCTCAACTCCATCAGAAGTTAGAGTAACATAAATTATTGTGTAAGAAAGATACTGGAACCAGTCCACGGGAGGTACTGATGTAATGGTCAGAAAAACCTCTTGTCATCCCTGTTATTGTCAACCCCATCTTCTTTCAGGTGTAAGCCCACTAATAAAACAGGGGGCCGGGAAGATGGCTCAGAGGGCAAGAGTGCTTCCTGTGCCCACATGAGGACCTGGGTTTGCTCCCCAGCCCCCAAATAAAAGGTCAGGCATGAACATGTATGTCTGTAACCCCAACATTATGTCGGAATCCAGAGACAGGACAATAGCATCACTGGGGCCCTAAGGTCAGTCTACTTGAAAACTGTAAGCTTCAGGTTCAGGGAGAGACTTTGTCTCGGGGAATTAAGACAGAAGAGTAATAGAGAACTGCGCCTGATGTCTGCCTCTGAGCCCTGCAATGAACTTATACGAGGTGCTCATCGCATATACCACACGCACACCACACATGCTACGTGTAAAAGCAACTAAGGGGAAATTGAAAAAAGGAAGAAAAATGTTTAAAAAAACACGGGGCAGAACTGGAGCTATAGAGTAAGTTCCAGGTCAGCCTGGGATAGAGTGCGACCCTACCTTGAAAAAAAATAAACACAGAACAAAACAAAACAGTGCTAGAGTACGACTCCGTGGTTAGACCACTTGCTTGACCCATCCCCAGCATAGAACAAAAATATAACACAAGGGCCTGGAGAGATAGCTTAGTGGTTAAGCTCTTGCCTATGAAGCCTAAGGACCCTGGTTCAAGGCTCGATTCCCTAGGACCCACTTAAGCCAAATGCACAAGGTGGTGCATGCATCTGGAGTTTGTTTGCAGTGGCGGGAGGCCCTGGTGCACCCATTCTCTCTCTTGCTCTATCTGCCCCTTTCTCTGTCTGTCTGTCACTTTCAAATTAAATAAATAAATAAATAAATAAATAAATAAATAAAGCCCACAAAAATTATTAAAAAAAAAAACACAAAATAAAAATGAAACAAGCCCTCCCTCTCTTTATTGCTCCTCTCTCCTTTCCCTTCCTTGTGCCTGGGTACAGGAAAAGAGGCAGGAGGGCAGACTGAAGGAAGAGCCCCATCCCTCTCTGTCACAGGCGAGCATCGAGACTGAATAATACATTCGATGAGTTACTTAATTAACTGGGTGAAGGTGACGTGGAGGTAGCTGGGTAAAATAATGAGATGTCAAAGTAAGGAAGCTTAGAACAAGGAGGGATTTGAAAACCCTCTTCCTGTCAGAAGAAACCACGGGATTTTTCAGACAGATGACACCAAGGGGTTTAATCTTTCCATTTTTGTCCTTCTGAATGCAATGGTCTAAAATAAATAAATAAATAAATAAAAGCCCTGCTGAAATAAGGCCAAGTGTAAAATTAGCATTTGTGCAGCTGAGGTCATGGAAATGGCTCAGTCCAGGTCTTTCCTAACATTAAGCTACTACAAAAATGAGAGGAATCTAAACTAAAAAATAAAAGGTCTGGTTAAAAGGATTTTAAGTGGAGAGGCTGCCGCTAATGGCAAGGCCTTCTCAGAAGGACTAATTAGGCTAGAAATAAATGTGGTGCAGAGAGGAGGACTATTCCACAATGCACCTAAATGTTAAATGCTGACCACCGACTCACCCGCTGTTCATTAAAATCTTGTTGCCATAACCAGTTAGGAGGCTGCAAGCATGTTTTTCTATTTTCCTTCTAAGAATATCCCAGACACACACACACACACACACACACACACACACACACACACACACACCTATACACACTCATTGATCCTGCCCATTAAGGTCGATTTTTATCTACACGTTTTGGGGGTCAAAAGATGAAAGCCATAGCCTATCGGTTTAAATGAAGACAACTGATCCCAACTTAAGTATTTGTGACATTAATGAGTCATTTAAAAAATCAAACCTAAATCAGGGCTGACTTTGAAAAATTGTAACTGTTGGTGGACGCTGGGCAAGAAGTCACTCACCATCCTCAATTAGGTGAATAACATGATGTTTCCTTCCCTTCACTGTGGACGTGACATCGTGTAGTCTCACACATTCTAGACGCTTGCTTGCTTTCTGAAGACCTTGCTAACAGGATCACGTTCCTCTTTCCCGAGCCTTGGGAATAGAGGAGTGCTTTCACCATAGCTACATGCTCTGCTCATCTCGGGTACCTATGCTACTATTTATCTGCACGCACACACACACACACACACACACACACACACACACTTAAATATTATGCATATAGAAACATAATACTGACTTTTTAACTTAAGCTGTTTATGAGATCAAGCATCTTACATGCAGATTAATTTTTCTGACAAATATATAAATGATGCCTAAGCTTTTGGCATTGACTGCCCTTACGTTCATGTTACACACAGCTGCCACACTTCAGCACACAGCCCCCTTTAAGTGTATAGATTTCAATACAGGTACATTTTACCGTCAACAAAATAAGGGTCGGGACCAAATATGATCTCTCTTTAAAAATGGACAGCCCTTTGAAGGCTGAAGGACATTGATGTAATCATTATGAGATATCTAAAAAGTAGAATAAAGAAGATTGATAGATAACAACATAGATGATAAAACAAACATATCAAAACATTAATGTAAGGGCTTGGAGTATAGCTCAGTTGGTGGAGTGCTTGCCTAGCATGCTTGCAGCCCTGGGTTTAATCCTCAGCACCACGTAAACCAGGTGTTGGTGGTATACATCCTGTAATCTGAGCACTTGGGAGGTAGAGGCAGGAGAATCAGAAGTCCAAGGTCATCCTCTGCTATACAGCAAGTTTGAGGCCAGCTTGGAAAAACATGGGACATTGCCATCTATCTATCTATCTCTATCTATCTATCTATCTATCTATCTATCTATCATCTATCATCTATCTATCATCTATCTATCTATCATCTATCTATCTATCATCTATCTATCTATCATATCTATCTATCATCTATCTATCTATCTATCTATCTATCTATCTATCTATCTATCATCTATCTGGCTAGCTGTCACCTGTCTGTCTGTCTATCTATCTATCTATATCTATCTGTCCATCTATCTATCATCTGTCATCTATCTATGTTCTATCACCTAGCTATCCATTAATGTATCAATCTGTCATCTATGTTTCTATATCTATCTACCTATCACATATCCATATATGCATCTATCATCTATTTAACATTCATCTATTTATCCATATATCTATCATCTATCTCTCTAGCTGGTTCATGGTTTGTTCTATGAGTATTTACAACTCTTCCATCTTTTTTAAAAATAGTTTTATTTTTATTTATTTATTTGAGAGAAAGAGGAAGAGAGAGAGAGAATGGACGAGCCAGGGCCTCCAGCCTCTGCAAACAAACTCCATATGCATGTGCCCCCTTGTGCATTTGGTTCTGGGGAATCGAACCGAGGTCCTTTGGCTTTGCAGGCAAGTGCCTTAACTGCTAAGCCATCTCTCCAGCCCACAACTCTTCTATCTTTCTATATTTGAAAACTATCATTAAAATTGTTTAAGGCATGTACCAAATTTAAAATGATTCTCCATCCCTTATTTAAAAGTAAAATCATGTCCTGCTACAGGCCCACACTCAAACCAGTGGATTTCAATCAATGAAGCCTCTGTGGGGAAGTTTTGCACAAGGCGAGGCCTACACAGTGGCTACTCCAGAGCACAGATTCCTTGGACGCTGCCCTCAGACATGCTCAGTGAGCCCCGCTACAAACGCATGAACAGAGGAAGAGCAGAGCCACTCGGAAGCAGTAACAACAATAATAAAATGAAAGACGTCTTGCATACTGGAGGGTGGAGGCACGTGGCCCCTGGAAACGATAAGCAGGCCAGGCCAAGTCCACGCGCATTTATGCTCAGTGACCTGCAGATGCCTTTATGAACACCCAGAGACCCTGCACACTGCCGCAGCCATCATTCTGTTATTACTGTTGACAAGTTTAGCGAGGCTGGGAGCGAGCTTTGCGCAGGAAGTGGTAGCGGGATGACCCCTTTAGAGAGTGATTACTGTAAGCTAGCCAGAGTGATGAGGGGAGCTGAGTGTCTCCTGCGTGTCCCCTCCGATACACAGACACCATGTCTTTCTGTCACACCTTATCCCTGCCTTGAGGGGCGCACGTGGCCTTTCATAGTTGGCACAGGCTTCATCTTCCACCAGATCCCTCTGGTCTCACAGGACCATGGACTTTTCTCATGTTTGCACCTTTGCTTTTCAGAGCCTGTCAATTATCTGTGTGGAGACTGGCTTCATCTTTCATGTCTGAAGAAGGTCAGGTGTTCTCAAGACTCAATCTCTGGCTCAGTCATTCTCATTTTCCATCACAAATGCTTCCCTCGGCCATGACCTAGGGACTGACTGCAATCGTCTGGCAGGATATGTGTGTGTGAGTGTGTGTTTGTGTGTGTGTGTGTGGGGGGGTTGTATGCATGTGAAGGCCAGAGATCAACAAATTTCTCTGTTGTTTTTCACCTTATTTACTGAGATAGGGTCTCTTACTGAACGCAGAGCTCAGCAATTCCATTAGTCTAACTGGCCAGCTTCCCCTGAGGACCCGCCAGTCTCCACATCCCCACATCCCACACCCTGGGACCTGATCTGGTCCTCATGTTTGCACACTAAGCACCATACCCACTGAGCCACCTCCCAAACTCTGTCTTAGGGACTACTCATCACCTTTAAAAGCTATAATACAGAAGTGGAATAATCTTTCTGGTATATGATTTTTCTGAACTCTCTTCCTCCTTTCTTTCTCCTTCCCTCTTCTACTCTCCCTCCTTCCCTTACACAATATATTATTTGGCCCCAGTTTCCTAAGCTCACTGAAAGAAGGCAAGCAATGCCTAGCAAAGGCAAGTACTGTCAGGCAAGCCCCTCCTTTTAGATCCCCCCTTCATGCCCTGTCTCTCTGGAAATCATGCCCACTGATGGACCAAAGTGGTGCCTACTGATCAGCTGGTTCCAAGATCTGCATGGGGTTGTAGGAACTGAGAATTTGGTATCAGAATGCTGACTGTCCATTTGGGAGACCCAACAGGACCTCATGTTGAACCGTGTGGATTCAGGAGCTACGTGACATGAACTGGCGTTCAGGGTCTTCCATACCCCAGCTAGGCGCCCTCAGGAAACATTTGACAGCTGTCACTGGGTCGCTCCATGTTTAAGCTGCATGGAGAAATCATAATTTGTCTTTAGGCTACTATGACAATGGAGTGACTTGTTGGTAGAGACCTTCTAATTGTATCTGCACACAATAGCCATATTACAGTGTTGTAAGAAAACAAAAACAGAAAAACCCTTTTCCAATGTAGCCTCTCTGGTAATTTACTGAAGTCTATACTTTGATCTCCACTGACTCTGTGTACATATTTCTGACTCGGGTGAAAACGCTTAGGGAAAGAGGAAGACTGGCCCTCAGGGGTTCTCAGCATCCAGCTTCAACATACCCACTCTTCCTCCTCCATGGACTGGTCCCTTGCTTTCAGGAGTGACTCAGGATTCCAAAAGTCATGCATGCCCAATGCTCGAGGGCCACTCAAGCACATTTGCTGAACAGGACACAAAGCTTAAGGGGCATAAAATGTTCTAACATATGAGAAACTGATTACTCAACCACTGTGCAATTTAAAAATCACTCCCTCCAACACAAGCATGCACAAGTTTAGACCTGGGTGATGTTGTTATGAAACCAAGAGACACATGGGAATAACTTCAGAAGCAAGAAACACTATAACCAGCAAATGGATTTTTTGAAGCTCTTTCTTTTTTCCCCCTTAATTTGACTGCACATAAATCAGTCTTGATGAGACTCAAAACTTACTGAACTTACTGAACATGCACCTCAATGAGCTGTCAAGTACTATCTGATAGTGTAAACTTTACATGGGATCAGAGCTCATTTCCACCTAAAGCCCGTGTACGCGTCCCCAACACAATGGCAGACATCATTAAATGCTGCAAATGGAGACACGTAATTAAATTAGCTGATAATCATCGCTCTCCTTCCAGAGTGGCTCCGATTTAATGCAGTTGCAAATGTAATGAGGCTTGCTGGATTGAAAAATATGGTGGAAATAACAGAAACAAGATTACATTAATTGCAAGAGATACTGATAAAGCAGGTCATTCTGAAATTTGGGTGGGGGGTGGGGGGTGGACCACACAGTTCTGAAATCATGATGAAACTGGTTTCCATCACATTTAAATGAAACTTAGGAACTGCTGAAGTGGGAAAGACTTAATAGGGGGATAAAGAAGAAGGAAGAAAAGTTGGAGCCAGAAGGGAGAAGAGAGAGAAAGAAAGAATTTTATTAAAATTTTAATAAAGTATAAGCATGAGTATGGGATTATTTACCAGAGCGCATGGGTCCTCCCTGTGGCTATGCCACTGCAGAAAATGTCTCCCCCTTTCGTAGTCACCATCAAAGGCCTGACGCTTCCTCAGGGAGGGATGGGAGCCTTGTGACCATCTCCATCAAGCAAGATGGAATGGTGATGGGTTATGGCTGTAATTGTGAGATCATGTGAAAGACAATGTAGGTGATGTAGCATGTAGGAAAATCTAATGACACTCAGAAGTTCACACCCATGCACAAGAAAAAAGACAGAGAGATACCAAAGTAGAAATAAGACTGATTGGAAAGAAGGGATTTTGCAGAAGAGGAATGGGGAGGGAGAGTCAAAAGAAGGTAATGGGAGAGGATATATACGTGTGTGTGTGTGTGTGTGTGTGTGTGTGTGTAATTTATTTGTAAACAGAGAGGTACAAAGAGAGAGAGAGAGAGATTTTGTATGGGCACATCAGGGCCTCAAGCCATTGCAAAGAAACTCCAGGTTCATGCACCACTTTGTGCATCTGTCTTATGTGGGGACTGGGGAATTGAACCCATGTGACTAGGCTTTGCAGGCACATGCTTTAATCACTGAGCAATCTTTCCATACTGAAATATATTATATACATACAAAATTATAAATAAATTAAAAATTTATAAAGTAACTTTATTGCACCAGACGTATCCCCAAGAGACCCTCAACTGTTAGCCCATGCCTTAACTATCAGTAACAGACTGCCTTGTACGTGATACCTCTACACACCATCCAATTGTGCATGCAATTGTGGCCTCGTGTTCTGAAACCCTGCAAGGACTGGAATGAGGGAAACAGCCATGTTTTTCAGGTCTCCCTACTCTGACTTGACTTGGATTTCTGCCTCTCCCTTTATCACGTGTCCCGACCATAGTCAGAGAACTGGCTGTAATGGATCTGTACATGACTACCCACCAACATGGAATGCCTATAGAGACCAGGGATGGTCCTTGGGGTCCATGGAGATCACATGTGGTACATGTATATTAGAAAAACAGGAGAATTAATTAAAAAAAATCCTCATGGATTTGGATGGACTTGTGGGAGAAGAATACGTATTTCTTCTACCTGTCTGGGTTTCACAATTTCTTGTAGCACTTCCTAGTGTCCTCAGTATATGACCCAAAACTCACCAATCCCAAAACATCATTTCCTTCCCTTTCAAAACAGCTGTTTCTGGGCTGGAGAGATGGCTTAGGGGTTAAGGCGCCTGCCTCCTAAGCCTAAGAACGCTGGTTCCAATCTCCAGCGGTTCCAATCTCTAGGTCCCATGTTTAGCCAGATGCAAAATGATGCAAGGGTGCAATGCCACACTTGACCACAAGGGGGCGCACACATCTGGATTTCATTCTCAGCAGCTGAGCCACTGCTGGTGCACCCATCTCTGTCTCCCCCCGCCGCCCTCTCTCTCTCAAAAAAAAAAAAAAAAGTATTAAAGAAAAACCAGCTGATTCTTTTTCAGTAAGACATTATCTTGTAGCATTTGGAGGGATAGAGCCTTGCTAAGGTCAGAACCCAAGGGTGTCCAGAGTGATCTGGTCCACTGGAAAGATGACGTGTAAAAGTTCAAAGGGGGCCATGGATTATTTAAAATCAACATTCATTTCCAAGCTTTTAAACAGATACAATAAAGGATTTTACTTGCGGAAACCCCATTCCCACCGAAACCTGAAAAACAGCCACGGATTTTCAGTAGTTAAAGGACAAGCTTCTTGCCTCTATTTTCCAAGAGCTCTCAAGACAGACAACAAGAAGGTGGTTTTGTAGAGAAACCCAATGATGCATGTCACTGACCCAAAACATCTGTCCTTGACTTGTTCTGTGGAAAACCGAGTACCCATGTCAGCCACATACATCATTCATGCCCTTGCACATTTATATATAAAATCTACCCTTCTCTTCCCATTCTCGATCATGAAAGTTTGTCATGGGCCCTAGAAAGTCCACCTGGTAATGTGCAGTGTGGAGTTGATAGTGGGTGCATGAAGCCAGTTGCTGGAACATTCCATCCTTGTTTGGGTTTCATGGCCTCCTGTAGGGCAATCTGTGTTCCTCACTTTCATTACAACAGCATAGCAGATGCAGCTATGAAACCCAAGCCATGCAGCCCCAAGGCCTCCTATCTAGTCCCTGAACTGTTTTATGCACATTTTGATTTCCTCCCACTAGAATTCAAGGGGTGGGAGGCTGAGGAGAGCCCTGGTAGGTTCTTCGACGTGGTCCCAGACCCCTGATACTACCTGTGGTGGGAGGTGCTTTATCATACACGGAGTTGGGAGAATGACAAGAATCACTCAATACTTTGGTCAAAGAGCTTCAGGAAAGATGGTAGCATATTTACACACACATCTACAGACAAAAGCTTCGCCCACAAACCATCCCTTCTTTCATATGATGAGTGACAGGGATAGCAATTTAAAGAGTGGAATTAGGGGCTGGAGAGATTGCTTAGCAGTTAAGGTGATTGCTTGCAAAGCCTAAAGAGCTGGGTTGGATTCCCCAGTACCCACGTAAAGCAAGATGCACAAAATGGCACATGTGTCTGGAGTTTGTTTACGGTGGCTAGAGGCCCCAGAGTGCCCATTCTGTCTCATGCATGTGTGCACTCTCCATCATATAAATAAATATTTTTCTATTTTTTTTTAGAGAGAGTGTGCATGAGAGAGAGAGAGAGAGAGACAGAAAGAGAGAGAATTGTCGCCAGTGCCTCAGTTACTGCAATGGAACTCCAGACACTTGCACCACCTCATGGGCATGGGCCACCTTGTGCTTGCCTCAGCTTTGTGCATCTGGCTTACATGGGATCTGGAAGTTTAATATGGGTCCTTAGGCTTCCCAGGCAAGCACCTTAACCACTAAGCCATCTCTCAACCCTCAAATAATTTTTTAAAAATATTTTATTTATTTACTTGCTAGAGAGAAAGAGACACACAAAGAGAGAGGTAGGGAGAGAATGGGTGTGCCAGGGCCTCCAGCCACTGCAAACAGACTCCAGATGCATGTGCCCCCTTGTGCATCTGGCTTACGTGGGTCCTGGAGAGTCAAACCAGGATCCTTTGGCTTTGCAGGCAAATGCCTTAGCTGCTAAACCATCTCTCAATCCCCAAATAATTTTTTTTAAAGAGTGAAGGAGAACTGGAGAGATGGCTTAGGGGTTGAGGTGCCTGCCTTTTAAGCCTAAGAACGCCCGTTTGATTATCCAGGTCCCATGTTTAGCCAGTGATGCAAGAGTGCAATGTGACACTTGCCCACAAGGGAGTCCACGTGTCTGGAGTTCATTCACAGCAGCTGAGAGGCTACTGGCACACCCATTCTCTATCTGTCTCTCTCTCTCTGACTCTCTCCAAAAGAAAAAAATAAAGTGAAAAACACACACGGAGGGTTTTTAAAAAGTTTAAAAAACAGAGCTGAATTGAATTGTACTGAACAATTTCCCTTGTGTGGAGACACACCAGCGACGGATCTATAACCTCACTACCATGGTACCAGTCATGGCACCGGCGGTGTGAGCCACGGTGTCTCAGGACAACACAGACAGAGACGTTAAGACATGAAGAGCTGCTCTTCCCTTCCTGACGGGATCATGACAACGGTGTCTAGCTGAGTCCAGTGTGTGAGTGCTCAGTGTCTGGATGGTATATTAATTGGCCTGCAGCTGACTCTCTGGAGCTTTTTTCCACCTCTGGACCAGCCTGATTCCAGAGGAAAGGAGTCATCTCCTCTCAGCTTAGGACTCTGCACTGTCAATCCCCCTCATGCACCCCGTGTTGTGTTCTCCCCCACAGCCGTTTCTGTGGACGGCTCTCCTCCATCCTTGTCTACTGGGAGGGCAACAGAGAGAGCAAACAGAGTGTGCAGGGAGCAAACTCTTTACCAGAAGTGACACAGGCAGATGCTCAAAGGGCTGAAGGACAATGTTGGTGGATCCCTGTGACTGTCTGCCAGGAGAAACCCTTTTACCATGCCGGGGTGCAAAACCCTCTCCTTTCCCTCATCTCTTCTTCCAGCATTCCACAATAAAGTACAGAGTCGAGGAGAGCTCAGGAGTTCTTAAACTGCATTTTTATCTTGCACAAGGCCTGTGATTTGGGTGAGCTATTTTCCCTGTCCTTTGCATCCTAAATCTCTCCACCACAAAACGGGTGTCCTCTTAGTACTTGAAGTGGACAGTTGTGTGAGGATTAAATGAAACAATTCATAATATTTTTGCAATATAGTATAGTATTTATTTTACAATGTATTACTAGGTAAATATTAGTAATAATATATTGTAAAAATCAAGCATTATGCTTGTGGGTCATGATTAGAATGTGGAAATAAATAATGATAGACTCTGACTTATGCAACAATTGTGCATTCAGAATGAATTTATAAATGCTAAGTATATTCGTTATTATATTTGTTGCTGCTTGATATAAAATGTCTCCTTTCATTTCTCGCTTCTTTAAAAATTTATTTATTCGCAAGCAGAGAGAGACAGAAAGGGAGAGAAACACACATACAGAGAGAGAAAGAGAGAGAGAGAGGGAGAGAATGGGCACACCAAGGCCTCTAGGCACCACAAATCAACTCCAGAAGCATGCACCACTTGGGTATCTGGCTTTGGGTGGGTACTGGGTGAATTGAGCTGAGGTCATTAGGCTTTGCAGGCAAGCACCTTACCCACTGAACTATCTCTCCAGCCCCTCTTTTTCTAGCAGTTGCTATGACCAAAATACCTAACAGGAAGCATCTTAAAGTAGGAAAAGGTTGATTTTTGGCTTGTCGTTTCAAACTGATCCTTCATGGTGGAGGGTGGGGACGGGAAAGACATGGCAACAGAATGACGGCAGAGTGAGCACTGGTCACCTTTCAGTTGGAGTTAGGACGCAGAGGACCCACAGGAAGTGGAGCTGGGGTATAAAATTGCAGGGATTGCTCCCACTACTTCCTCTGGCAAGGTCCCACCTCTTAAAGATTCCACAACCTTCCCCAACAGCACCATCAGTTGAGGACCAAGTGTTCAAACACATGAGAAAAAGGGAAGAAATTTCACATTCAAACCACAACACTAAGTAATTGGAAACAATACTCCACATAAATGTTCGGCAACTTTTACCCAAAGGAGTGGGTGTGGTGCTTTTGTAGGGTATGGCATAGACCACTGTAACGCAACAAAGCTGAGTGCCCCCTCGTCAGCCTGCTGAGAGGAGATGGAGAGTGAGGCCTAAACTCTTTCCACCCAATGTAAACTTATAAAGGGAACACTGGGCACTTCAGTATCCAGAGAAAATGAAAAAAAGAGGGAGTTGGCATTCTGTGATGGCAACAAAAAATATCACAAAGGCCATTGCTTTTGTGCTAAGCGGCATGACAATGAGGAGAGACCTGGGAAAAGACAAGGCCGGCCTCGTGGTACTGAGGCTGGGATCTCTCTGCACCACGTGGAAGTGCTCAATAGCTCTGGGAAGTTGCTTAGGAGCATCTTGGTGAGAACACATTGAGAAGTGTTGTTAGCTTTCCTCTCACTGCTTCCCTACCTTCAGAGACCCATGCACCTTCCATCCTTCTCCCAATCCAGGTCACGTCCTCAGGGTGACGGTCCCTGATCGTCTCTAAATGGAAGAGGATCCATAGACTCCACTGCCCTTTGGCCAGAGTCACGGCCTATTTCCTCCAGATCAAATTATACAAAATCTTCATGCCATGTGTCTTGGTTTGTTGTCACCTTCTTTCCACAAGACTGCAGACTTCATGAGAGCTGAACCTTGTCTGCTGTGGTGCTGTCTTGTCTTCTTCACTGGGAACTCATGCAAAACACTTAATTGGTGCTATGGAATTCATGTTGCACAGATGTTGTGATTCCCAGCTGGGTGGCTATCCCTTAAGCCTTCAGACGTGCCAAAGTCTCTGCCTGCCTGGTAGGTAAAGATGTCTTTCCACTCCCTTTTTATTTTTATTTATTTGAGAGAAAGAAAGAGAGAGATACAGAAATAGGCAGGTAGAGAGAGAGAATGGATGTGCCAGGGCCTCCAGCCACCACAAATGAACTCCAGATGCATATGCCCACTTGTGCCTCTGGCTTACGTGGGTCCTGGGGAGTCAAACCTGGGTCCTTTGGCTTTGCAGGCAAACGCCTTAACCACTAAGCCACCTCTCCAGACCTCTTTCAACTTCTTAATCAGGGTTTGTAGAGTGAAAACCAGGTTCTACTTCCTTCCCTCTCTAGAGACAGTTGGCTTAGTGGGATTAATTCCAAACCTAAATTATCCATGATGGAAAATTTTTCAGTGAACCCTGCAAAACCTATCATCTCAACAGTTACATCCCCTAAACCCTTCAAGAGAGGAATAGGTTCTTAAGACACTGCATGGAGACCAGTAGTATAGACCAAAGATCTGCTCACATTTTCCTAGAAATGATATGACAGCTTGCATCACTCAAGTCAGAATATAGGACCTGTGGTGCAAAACCCCCAAAGTGCTGCCATGCAAACAAAGCAAGCAGAGACAATGTGGATGAATGAGTAGATCTATTTCCCAAGGAAACGAGATTTTCACAGCCACAGGGCAGAGGATGCCCCAGTCTGCAGTTTGGCACCCCTGGTATGTTAGATCATGCCAGAAGGAGACTTCTGCTTCTTGTAAAGAATTATGAAACTTATTGTACTCATCAATTTCTCACTGCTGGGAGAAATTCTTAGCGAAGGAAGGGTTTATTTTGGCCAGTAGTTGGCGGTTACAGTCCAGCATGGCGAGGAGCTTGAGTCAGCGGCCCATCCTCACTCCGTAGCACGGGAACGGAGTGTGATAAACGCCAGGGCCCAGCCTGCTTTCTCCTTCTTATAGAGCTCAAGACCCTCCAGCCCATGGAACAGGACTTCCCAAAGTCGAGGTGGGTCTTCTCCTGCTTTATTTCACCTCCTGAAGAGCATCCCTCACAGGCATACCCAAGGTCTAGTTTTGTAGGTGATTCTAGGTCCTGCCAAGTTGACAGTCAATAAAACCACCACAACGTTATCCGTAAACTGTCTCCAGTAACAAGAAGTGCTGAGGATCTGGCCATGGCTAGTAGCTGAGGCTACTGAAAGTTACTTTGACATCTGACTAGAGGGTTAGAGGAAATATTCAAATATCCGGTCATATTGGAATTTATTTGTATTCTATACACTTGCTTTCCACGTGCTCCAGGGTCATGACTTTCCTAAATTCAGCTAGACTGCATTCCCAGCCTCGTTACATAAAGTTTTCTCCATGTGACTATTCCTCAGGAGTGAAATATGAATGGCACTATGTGCCTGACTCAGAGCTGAGGCTTTCAAAGATTCTCTTCCACCTGCTGGAGGCAGGTGAGAAAGACAATGGTAGTGACTTTGACTGTGGTGCAGTGATGGTGGTGGCAATGCCACTGATGGACGCGATGGTGAGGATTATGATGATGGCGGGATGATGGGTCACGATGGTGAAGGCGGTGATGGTGTGAGGATGGAGGAGAGGGCAGTGATGGGGACAGTGACAATGGTCAAGAGATGCTTCTGCTGATGTTGGTGATGGTGGCGACGGTGATGAGGATGATGGGTGAATGTGGTGGTAGGGATGTTGGTGGCAAAGATGGGTGATGACGGTAATGACCTTGAGGGGCTGAAAGATAATGGTGATGGCGGAGGCGAGAAAGGTGGGGATGACAGCGATGAGGACGGCGGTGGTGATGATGGTGATGATCTCTACGGGGTGAAGGATGGTGGTAGTGAAGGTGGTAATGGGACAATGACAATGATGGTGAGGATAACGTGGTGATGGGGACAATGATGGTGGCAGTGAGATGATGGTGGTGTTGAGGGTTAGGCTGGAGATGATGGTTGTGATGGCAGTTCTGATAATAATGATGATATTGACAAGACTCCAGGGAAAATGGCTCCAAAGATGGGGACCTGCATCCTTTGAGCACCATAGGGAAGGAGACCACCTGCTGATCAAGAATGCATGGGATAACTTGGATTAATAGATAATGGGATAAAATAATTTAATTGGGTTTGAGTTATTATTATTTGTGGGTGGGTTTTTCAGACTTTAGCATATACACAACTGATAAAGTAGTTAAAATAACCTAATAAACTTTCTAAAAGAAAATGGAACACAGGTCCCCAAATGCTTTTGTTGCTGACAACTTATCCAAAGAGCAGAAAAGGAAAGGACACAAAATTATGAAAAAAAAAATCTTTCTACAAAAATGCTGACAATTCCCACAAAAGACTTTGTGGTTGCAGAATGGGGTTCTGTCCTGATCTGGGTCGCTGCCCTTCCTGTGGCTGACAGTCTTGGCATTTGCCTTGAGTCTACAATATGGACAGAGAAATTAGCCAGCCAAGCTGCAATGTCAAGGGAATGGCACAGAAATTCACAAATAGTTCCCACGACTAAGAAGGAAGATGCTGGGGTGGGTAGTCACACATCGCATGAGGATTAGTGAGCGAGGAAACGCAATTCCACATGCCAAGCAGACAGCATCTGTGAGGAGGGAATTGTGGCTGAGGCTCCATCCATCTGCTGTTAATGGCAGGCTGATTTCTCACATGTATGCCAATAGATGAGGGCTATAAATAGAGACTTTCCAAGAAGGGAAATACACACATTTGCATGGATATTCTCCTGGACAAGGAAAGGTTGATGGAAAGCATATGGACGTTTCCTATGAATGAAGTCATTTATTTGTGGGAAATGAGGGGTTTTTTCCCCTCCCTGTGGCTAAGTTACAAACTGGGAAGGGGGGAGTGGGGAAAATAAAAGATGAATGTACTTCTGAATTAGTAGATCTGGGACATGAGATTTTAGTGATTTTAGTTTGAAAGGAAAGCACTCTGTATGAAGAAGCTGATACCCTTTAATGAAGTACAAAATGCAATTTTTAGAGAAAAAGATAGACACTGACAAGATAAGTTTTGCAATCTGTATTTTTTTGTCAGGATCTTTCATTAAGTAAAGATACAACTGGCTACCATCCACGTGACGCTTATCTGCAGCGAGGGGCTTTCAAAGACCTTGTCCATCACAATCATACTGTCTTTTAATAGGCCTGTCCAGGACCCATCCCAGGATCATTGGATTGAGTTGCTGAGATCCATGCTTCAATATTCTTTATGAGAGAAAGAGAGAGAGAGAGAATCGGTTCACCAGGGCCTCTATCCACTGCAAAAGAACTCCAGACATGTGTGCAACCTTGTGCACATGTGTGACCTTGTGTGTAAGTGTGACATTCTGAGTATGTGTGACCTTGTGTGTCTGGCTTACGTGGGTTCTGGGGAGTCAAACCTGGGTCTTTAGGCTTTGCAGGCAAGTGCCTTAATGACTAAGCCATATCTCCAGCCCCATCTATATTTTGAAGTGTTAATAATCCAAAGGTATATTGAACACATCACACCTAATAACTCCCCATGTGAGCTTACTTATATGGAGGCTCCATAATACATTAGTCCAGTTGGGGTAGTAATGGAGTAAGGTGGGCCCCTAAGCTAACCAATGGTCTCATAATAAAATTATCATGTGTGGTAGTTTGAATGCATAAGTGCTTCTCTGCTTGGATGGAGGGCAGTGAGAGGCTTCTTCTGCCACTGATGGAACTTCCCCTGGATCTGGAAGCTGAAATAAACCCTTCCTCCCGTAAACCGTGTCTGGGTGGATGTTCCTCCCAGCCACGAGGAACAGACTGCAACACCATGTAAAGACAGACACATAGGCAGAAAGTTACATCAACACGGGGTCAGACAGCAGGCATGCACTTAGAGCCAACCCACCCCAAAGGCCGTGGCAGGTGAGCAGGTGGTGGGAAAGAGGCATAGGGCAGAAACTTCCTCACAGCCTCCAGAGGGAAGAAAACCTGACAGCATTTACACTTCAGACTTCTGGCCTTCAGGACAAAGAGAATAAATTCCTGTTGTCCTGATCAACCAGCCTGCGGCATTTGGTACAGTAGCCACAAAGCACGAAGAAAGAGACCAGTATGTCTAGTCCTAATTAAGATGTAACTGAACCAGGTAACCAGGTATGCTAAAACAGCCATGCTAATGGTGTATGGTGGTAGACATGTGTAATCTTAGAACTTGGAAGGCTGAGGCAGAAGGACCAGGACTACTGTGAATTCAAGACCAAAGTAGGCTACATAACAATACCTTGTCTCACAAACTGAGGTAGCTCAGTTGTAGAGGGTTTTCCTAGCATGCTAAAACACCGGGGTTCAATCCTCAGCATTGCACAAGATGGACATGGTGGTATGCCCCTGTAATCCCAGCACTCAAAGGTTAGAGGCAGGAGTAAAAGGAGTTCATGGTACCCTCAGCTACAGAGGATTCAAGACAGCCTGGGATACTGAAGACACCCTCTCAAAACACAATACTTCACAACAAACCCCTCAACAACATCCCAGGTCAATGTCCACAGTCTTCATGGGAAAATCTCTATATTATTTCTTTTGTGTGGGGTGTGTGTGTGTGTGTATATATGTGTTTTCATATGTTTGTGTACACATATGTTCAGCTGCACATACATGTACATGTGTTCTAATGTATGTCAAGGTCAAGGGACAACCTCAGGTATCATTTTGTAGGAATCTTCCACTATTTTTTTTTTTTTTGAGAGAGAGACAGAGAGAGAGAATGGGTGCACCAGCAGCCTCTCAGCTGCTGTGAACGACCTCCAGACATGTTCGCCCCCCCTGTGGGCAAGTGCAGCATTGCGCCTTTGTGTCACTTTTTGCATCTGGCTAAACATGGGACCTGGAGATTGGAACCGGCATTCTTAGGCTTGGCAGGCAGGCACCTTAACCGCTAAGCCATCTCTCCAGCCCATCTTCCACTTTTTTTTTTTTTTTTTTTTTTTGAGACAGGGTCTCCTCTCATTGTCCTGGAATCTGCCAAGTTAACTAGACTAGGCCAGTGAGCCCCAGGTATCCTCCTATCTCCAACTTGCTAGTGCTGCTAATAAAAGCTCACATCGCCATGTTAGGTTTTTAAAGCAAGTTCTGGAGATTGGACTGGGGCCCTCATTCTTGCATAGCAAACACTTTACTGACTGAGCCGTCTCCCCAGCACGAGGTAAGTTCCATGGTGATTAAGAATGGTTGGAAGTGTTTTCTATGGAGTACCAGACAGAACACATTCTTTATGTCTTTGTTTTCTTATTTTCTATTTCAAATATCCTTAGCTGTAGCAGGTGGTCCGAATGCATCACAAATTATGGTTATTTCATTACTTGGAAAGGCCATTATCTGAAATGACAGTCTGGGGAAATATTAATGTACGTGTGGAAATGAATGGTTTGGGATGTGTCCCGATGTTACCTGTGCGTCAGAGAATCCTTAAACAATAAAAAACTTCCAAGTGTAAAATGTGAAAATTTCCTCCAAAACCTACTTCCCAGAGAACATTTTTCTAAGTATCAGTATCTAAGAGGTGGAGAGATGACTCAGGTAAGAGGACTTCCTGTGTAAGAGCATGGACTAGAGACCACCTGGCTTCAATTACCCCGCTCTCACATGAACAGCTGGGAGGGAGTAGGAAGGCATATCGGTAACCCGAGTACTGGCAGTTAGGGTTAGGGTTAGAGCATACCTGGGGTTCGTGCAAACTGAAAAGCTCTAGAATTAGTGACAGACTCTATCTCAAGGAAGCGTGTGGATGAGTGATGGAAGGACAATGGATGCGCTCATCTGCCTTTGTATGCACAGGCATGGGAACATACAACACGCACACACACACACACACACACATACACACACACACGTTAAAAATTAATAAATAAAGTTGGGCGTAGTGGCACACACCTATAATCCCAGCACTCAGGAGGCAGAAGTAGGAGGGTCACTGTGAGTTCAAGGCAAGCCTGGCACTACAGAGTGAGTTAGTTCCAGGTTAAACAGAGCTAGAGAAAGATCCTATCTCAAAAAAAAAAATAATAGTGATGATGATAATAATAATAATTATAAAGTAAAAGTACCAATATCTACCTGCCATCCTGTTTTAAATTTAGATACATCATTCTCCATAGAAATCTTCCTGAGTAGAATTGGATTTCTAACCAATAGTATTTTAAAAGTCTTGCATAATACCATCCTATGTTTAAAATGTGTTGTATTTTATCTGCCGAACACTAGGATAGTTTTCAATAATTGGTACTGTGCAAGAACTCTTACACAGAAACAACATTCCGGTTGACTCTTCTCTGCTTATGTTTGCACACTTGAAGACGTTGTGGAAAGCTCTGGTTTGAAGCTATGAAACCTTTTCTGCATCCAGAAGTTATCCAGCTGTATTTGTCCCAGGCACTATTACACTGCCTCTGTGTGTGTGTGTGTGTGTGTGTGTGTGTGTGTGTGTGTGTGTGTGTGCGTGCGTGCACTGTAGATAATGGTCCACCCTGAGCATGCAAATGAGAATGTTCCCCATCTTTCCCAAGATGATCCTTCGAGCACATTATTTTCCACGCTGAAAATCCTTTAGCAAAGACGATGGGTAAACATATGACACAGAGGAGAAGCGCTCAGTGGGAAAGCTGCTTATAAGCTGACGCTGATGGCAGCCTTGTGGGGGCCTACACAGCAAGCGTCGTGTCTATAGATCAAGGCATACACACTGCCAGTGTAAAGAATTAATCAGGCCTGACACCTCCTGTGCCCCAGTATTCATCATAAAATAAAGCACACAGACACGCCAAGACCCACACTTGCCACCACTCACTGGGCTCAGGAGCCACAATGAGGGGGGGGGTTGTCAAGCTGAATTTGGCAATCTTCACCTTCAATTTTAAGGATTAAAGTCCTCAGAACAAACAAATATTTTAAACATCCAGGACCCCAGCAAACCTAGCTGTAAAGAAGGTGACCATGAAATTCTGTCCTAAAAGCAGTAGTGTCTTCTCTAAGATAATACAGAATTGAGGCTTATATGACTCAACATGCTTATTTAGAGATTTGCTCCTTGGCATAATGTATTCAAGGCATGTGTCAGTACTTAACATGTTTGGAAGTTGAGATAGTTAATGCTTTTTTTTTTGATTTTATAGGTCCTAGAGTTACCTAAGGGAATAAATACCTGGGTTTATCTGTTAGTGAGTTTCTAGATCAGGTTAATGTAGGTGGAAAAACTCACCCTATGTAAGGATGTCATCATCCCATGGGTTTGGGTAAAACAACGAGAAAATGAGTTGGGCGTCAGCATCCATCGCTGTCTGCTTCCTAGCCGTGGGTTGACCGTGACCAGCACCTTTCCCCTCCTGCCGTTGTACCTCCCCCACCATGGTGGACTGTATCCCCTCACGCTGTAAGCTAAAACCAACCCTTCCTTCCTAAAGAAGCTTCTAGTCAGGTCTTTGGTCACAGCAGTGAGAAAAAAAGTACTGACACAGAAGTGAGGGCACAGTTTGCACTGGAAAATAGGGCCTGGGCTAAAACACAGAGAAATGAATACTATACAATCATTATGTCCGCACAATGAAATATTACCCAGCCATCAAAAAGGAAGGAGCTCCCACTGCTGCTGCAACTGGGTGGATCTTGGAGACAGTGTGAAAGCGAAGTAAACCAGCCACAAAAGGATGAAAACTAAGTGACTACAATAGGGACGCTCAGGGCAGTCCAACCCATAGAAACAGAGAGGGGAGTAGTGAAGAGTGGGAGAAGGGGTGGGGAGGGAGTGGGTGCTACTGTTTAACTGGATGGTCCAGTTTTACAAGATGAAGGAGTTCTGAAGACAGATGGCGGTGAGCTCTGTCCAAAATCACAAATGCATTCAATAGCACTGACAGTAAATGGTACATGTCATGCCGTGTGTGTGTGTGTGTGTGTGTGTGTGTGTGTGTGTGTGTGTGTGTTTAATAATAGCACTGATACTGAAATCTCTTCTGGTAATCACTTTCTCAAAGCTGTGACAAAATACCTGAGGCAAACAACTTCAGGTAGGAAAGATTTATTTTGACACGTGTTTTCAGAGCTTTCAGTCCATAGCTGGGGACTCCACTGCTGTGTCTTTGATAAGGCAGTACACTAGTGGGAGAGGACAGACCTGAGCTGTTCATCACATGATGGGCAGGATGCAGAGAGACAACAGGGGCCTGGGGATGAGATACACCTTTCGAGGGCGCACTCCAAAGAAGCAATGCATGCCAGAGCAAGGGGAGGAGGAGTAGGGCGTGGTGCACCCCTGGACTAGTTCCAAGGGCCGGGAAACAAGGGTACGAGATGCTACGCTCACCATAGAGTCTTCTGTAATGAAAAGCAGGGTTAAGCTGTTACAGGGTCAGAACAATGTGGGCAGAGGGCTTCAACACAGTCCTCAAACAAGTAAACAGCAGGCAGAGTAGACAAGTAGATGGAGACTCATAAAGTCCCTTCTATTGCCACCCAACTTTCATAAAAATCTTCTGAGGACTTGACCGTCAAATCTTATCTCTATAATAACACATACTTTATTATATTTTAGTCTTCAGTATTGCAGGGCTCCAGCTAAGGAGAAAGTCACTCTTGTGTTCAAATAAAGACCATAATAAAGGCTTTCCACAGATAATGTTCCTCCACATACAATAATATTACAAACGGACAAGTGCATGTGACATCGGGCTTGTTAAAGAACCCTTTGGCATTCATTCATAAGCGGCATGTCTTCTCGGGGTGCTTTTTCTGTGTTCCTCAAAGTCAGTAACATGAAAACCATTACTCTGAGCTACTGGGAGAACGTAACTGTCTGGCAGAAGATGTGCAGCGATATGAGCAGTAGATGACTTGATGTGTTTCTTTTTAATTCTTTTTATTAAATTAAATTAATTTATTTGCAAGCAGAGAGAGAGAAAGAGAAAGAGAGAGAGAGAGAGAGAGAGAGAGAGAGAGAGGGCATGCCATGGCTTCTAGCCACTGCAAACGAACTCCAGACACATGTACCCCTTGTGCATCTGGCTTATGTGGGTCCTGGGGAGTCGAACCTAGGTCCTTTGGCTTTGCAGGCTAACTGCTAAGCCACCTCTCCAGGCCTGACTTGATGGTTTTTATGTGCCTTCACACACATGCAACTCACCAAACCTGATGTATAAACATGACATCACTACTTTTAGGTGAATGTTTCTCTGACCCATGCTAGCTGACAAAGCCAGATTTTATTAATTAGCCTGGTACTTTTCCATACTGCTATAAGGATCAGCCCTGTCTTAAAAATTGGAGGTCTTTGCAAATAAAATGCTCATAGCATTTAAACATGAACAGTAAGGCTGGAAAGACAACTTTAAAGTAAAGTGCTCGTCCTGAAAGGGTGAGGACCTCAGTTTAATCCCCAGAACCCGTGTAAAATGCTGGGTGTGGTGATGTGTGCTTGTAATACCAGGGTAGGGGAAGTGGGGAACAGGCAGATCCCTGAGGCTCACTGGCCAACCAGTTTAGCCTAATTAGATAACTTCCAAGCCAATGTGACACTCTGTCTCAGAAATGGAGGGTGGCTCCTGAGGAAAGACACATGAGGTTACCCTTTGGCTTCCACAGGCATATCCCCACCCAAGCACTTACAAACGCGCGCGCATGCATGCACACCTGTACATATACAAAAGATGAATAAAAAGGAGTGATCAAGCCGGCAGTGGTGGCACACACCTTTAATCTCAGCACTTAGGAGGCAGAGGTAGGAGGATTACCAAGAGTTCGAGGCCACCCTGAGATAGAGTGAGACCCTGCCTCAGAAACCCCCCCTACAAAAAAAAAAAAAAAAAAAGAAAGAAAAAGAGGAGTCATCAATAGGGTGAAAAATACTGAACTACTTTCTTAAGAATAATTTAGTCTGAGCCAAGGAATGCTGAGCTGTGAGGATCAGTGTGACATCACGAAAGCTCACACTGGACGCTTTGTTCGTCTGTTCTTCTGTCTGTCCACTGGACAAGTTCCATGCCAAATGGCAAAAATTTATTAGTGATCCAAACGGGGTTGCCCATGAAGGTATATTTCCTGCTTTTCTCATTGCTGTGACCAAATACCTACAAGAAGCACCCTAAGGATGGAAAGATGCACTGAGGCTCACGGTTTGCGGGTACACTCTACTAGGGCAGTGGAGGTATGGTGGTAAGAGTGGTTGCAGCTTTGGAGGTGTCAGCTTGTTCACATTTGGCGCATTGGAACATAAAGAAAAACAAATCCATGCTATAAAACCTCAAGACCCACACCCAGTGGCCCACTTTCTTTAGTGATAATCCGCTTCATAAAGGTTTTGCAACCTGCCCCAAACAGCTCTGCCAGTTGGGGAACAAGTAAGTGTTCAAACACATGAGACCGTGGCCGACATTTTACATTCAAACCACAACAGACAAGAAAGACCCCTGTCCTGTGATAGGTGTCCTGGGTGCATGGTCTGAGGGATGCACAAGAATAGCTAAGCTAGCTGAAGCAAGCACACTTGGTCTTTGAAGGAAGCCAGTGTCTCCATGTCTAGATATCATGTCCAGCATCAGCTTTGTTATTGTCCAGCAGGACACTCATCACACTGGAACCAGCTGCGTTGTGAAAAAACGTCTCATTAAAGCCAACACCACTGTACAAGGAGCCAGTGGGGGCAGGATCGTGGACCACAAGGACACCTATATCAATCCCAAGACGTGAAGGTTAAACATGGAACTCATGTCACGGACCTTAAATCGGGCAGTTGAGAGGGGTGACGAGAGCTAGAAGCGATGTGAGGGGGAAAAAGAAAACCCTGCCTCACCTATGCTGCCTAGGAGGTGGAAGGAGCCATTGAGCCAAGAAGGTGGGCAGTTTCTACAAGCCAGAAAAAGGCAAGATAAGGCTCCTGCCTTAGAATGAAAAGGACACAGGCCTGTCAACACCATGGTTTCAGTTCAGTGAGTCACTGAAGACTTCTGACCCGCAGCACCGTAATGATACATTGCTGTTATCTGGAGCCATGGAGAGTGTGAAGGTTTGGGGGGGGGGGAAGAAAAGCAATAGCAAGCTAACACAGGTGAAAACTGCTATCACCGTTTTTGCGTGCAAGAAAACTAATGTGTATCAGCAAACAAATTCCGCAAACAGGGAAACTAGGACTGAAACCGGTGTTTCTGGCTGCCAGTGAGAGGGCTCTCCCCAGCCCTAGGGAGTTCACTTTGAAATATGAGAGGCCTTCAGTTCTATGATAATTATCTGCTGACACAAATAATGCCCTCACAGAATTTGAGCAGAAGTGGTTATGTGAAAAAAAAAATGCATACTCAAATTAAGTCTACTAAGAAATCAGAGTTAAGCAAATGGGAATAACCAATGCCATGGCATTTCTTACCTTGGTTTCAGGCATTTTCATTTTCTAGAATTCGCTCTGTGTGTGTGTGTGTGTGTGTGTGTGTGTGTGTGTACACATGTGTGCATGTGAAGGCTAGAGGACAATCTTGGGTAGTGTTCCTCAAGAACACTGTTTATTTATTTTTTATTTTTATTTTTTTGAGATCGGGTCTTTTATTGGTTTGTAACTCACCACGTAGGCTAGACAGGCTGGCCAAGAAGCACAAAGATGATGAAGGTTTCCACATCCCTGCACCGCCACTATAAACCCAGGCCACCACACTTGGTTCCCTCTCTCTCTCTCTCTCTGTAGTATATATGTTGTGAGTGTTCATATGGTATGGTATATGCATGTGTGTATAGATGTGCGCACCTCATGTGCACACATGCAAAGCCGGAGGAGGTTGGGTGTTCTTTCTATCACCCTTCCACCTTAATTCCTCCAGACAGGGTGTCTTAATGAACCCGGAGCTCAAATGGTTTGCCAATGATCCCTAATTGTCCTCCTGACTCTGTCACATTATACACATGCATGGCTCTTCCCAGAATTTAATGTGGGTGTGGGGCTCAAACCCAGGTGTTCTTGCTTGCACAGCAAGGGTTATAAGCCATCCCCCAGCTCTTTGACTTTGGCTCCAGAGACTGAACTCAGAACCCTGTGTTTGTAATACAAGCACTTGTCTGACTGAAGCATCAACCCTGACTCCTAGACACACTCATTAAATTCTTTCATGGTCAAATTTGTATTTTTATTTTACTTGTTTATTTGAGAGAGAGAGGGAGAAAGAGAGAAATAGGAAGAGGCAGACAGAGAGAGAATGGGAGCACCAAGGCCTCCACGTACTGCAAAAAAAAAAAAAAAATCCAGATGAATGTACCACCTTGTGCTTCTGGCTTACATGGGTCCCAGGGAATCAAAACTGGGTTCTTAAGATTCACCCACAAGTGTCTTAACCTCGAATCCATCTCTATAGCCCTTGTTAGTTTATTGATACAGGGTCTCATGTAGCCTCTGCTGACCTTCAACTCACTCTATAGCCCAAGCTGATCTCAAGCTTGTGGCAATCCTCCTGCCTCAGCTCTCAAGTGCTAGGGTTATAGGTGTGAGCCGCCTCACCTGTCTTTGAAGATAATTTTCTCAGCATAGAAGGCGATAAAGATCCGAGAGGATACATTCCCTCCTGCATCTGTCACAGTAAAGGTCAGAGCTACGTTCCAGATCACAGGTACGTCTCTCTCCAGGTTGTCATTCATTCTAGGTCTACATGCTGCCTACTCCACAGGCCAGATATTTGTGGGCAAAGTGAAGACACAGATATAGGCAGGATGTTCCCCATCTTTGTATAGCTTGTCAGACGGGGGAACATGACTGATTTTACCAATGAATTTTGGAATTATATATCGCATGAGTAAACCACAAAAGGCTGAAATAATAAGTTCTGCCTTATTTATATGCACACAGGAGGAAACAGTACACGAGGGAGGACGAGAGAGCGTGAGAGAGACACGAGGAGAGAGAGAGAGAGATATCTAATTGTCTACAGTGACTGGGAGATGGTTGCCTAGTAATTATAACATTCATATTAATATAACATTATATTCTAATGCCTGTATTTTAAGGGTCTGGAAGGAAAGGTAAGATTTTCTTTCTTTTCTCTGAGCCCTAATAGCTTAAATTGCGCTGTCCCTATAAGATTCAAAAAACCATCCCAACATTTCTCTGTAGTCACTTGGTGCCAGTAGATGGGCAAATTCTCCAGGGAACTTGTTAAAAATCCAGAGTCCTGAGCTCTGCTTCTAGGAATGGTGAGTGAGGAGGTGTGGAAGAGAACAACCTCTGACACCTTTAATACTATGCAGACACTTCTAGGGAGTGAATGTGCAGATTCATGCAGATAAAATCAATTATGTTCTGAGGTACATGAATGCTGGAGGAGATGGCTTTCCAGAAAATGTAGAGGCTAGGATTCTTGGCAGGAGCATTGCACATATATCTTAACTCAGACTCAGTTTACCTGTTTACACCTGCTGTGTAGTGCTGTCCTCTGCAAATAGATAATTGTTGTCATCCTCACCCACCCACTTGAGACCAGAAGATGGGGCCTGTTGATGTTCCCTATAAAAGGAGGAGGCGGGGGAGGTCACCAGACCTTCACCTGAGAACTCAGGCGAACCCTGTGGCAGCTGTGTGCACTGATGCGTGAGGTGTCATGGCTTCAGTGGGAGGTAGAGATCATAGAGGGTCACAGGGTGAGAGCTTTATCTGTACAGCTGGGAGGAGTTCCTGATCCATGCTCGGATGAGACTTTTCCATGTTAAAGCTGCTCTGGGGTCTCCACACTCCTGTAAGCAACTCTTTGTCCATGCTCTGTAATAAAGCCCGATAAACTCTTCAGTTCCCCAGGAGAAGCTCTGGTAGTGTCGGACCTTAGTCCGCCAGGGGTGTCCTGCCTGGGGGAGCTCGTGCTCTTCAACGTTACCCAGAAAAGATTCCATGCAGAAATGTCTCCACCCTTCTCTCTCCTCAATGTCTGTGATCTTCTGCTAATGAAAACACAGATAACGGGCTGGAGAGATGGCTTAGCGGTTAAGGCGTTTGCCTGCAAAGCCAGAGGATCCCTGTTCGACTCTCCAGGACCCACGTAAGCCAGACGCACAAGGGAGTGCATGCATTTGGAGTTCGTTTGCAGTGGCTGGAGGCTCCTGGTATGCCCATTTTCTCTCTCTCTCTCCTTCTTTCTCTCTCACTCAAATAAATAAATAAATAAATAAAAATATGTAAAAATGGAAAAACAGAAAACCTTATGGTATGCATTTCGTAATATGCTTTCTTGCGTGCTATTTCATAATGACATGCCACTGAACACAAGCTGCACAAGGGACAGTGCCTGTATCTGTCAAGGTCATAGCACGCGGCAATGCATCCAAGCCTGGGAAGGTGCAGGCACTCAATAAACAGTTCTTGCACAGTGAATGGGACCAAGTTCGCACCCTTTATGTGGAGTCACTGCACACTGAGCAGCCACAAAAGTAGAGAAACGGATGTACTCCCACGGCAAAAATCATGGCATGGTTTTATTTGGGTAAAATGCTATCACTCATGTCCATCTTCAGGGTTTACTGAAGGCTGTAAAATCAAAGCAGCCAGGGGCTGCTTCACCACAAAGCAAGACCCAGTTTGCAGTCTATGCTTGATAATATCACAAATAATTAAAGCACAACTGCAGCCTGCACAGATAACAGCAAAAAGTACTCTAGAAGGTTAACCATGAAAGCCTTGCATAATGGTACATATCTATCATCCGAGAACTATTTAGGCAGAGGCATGAGAATGGCTGGTTGGCGGCCAGCCTGGGATATACAGCATCACCCCATCTCCATACAACAACATGAAAAAGCAACAAACCCACCAGAGGAAAGTAAAATCTATTATGATATGAAGAAAGAAAGTGACAGTGTGGATGACATCCCCCCATGGTATATATTGATTTTTATTATAAACTCCACATTTATTTTTTTAAGCTTTCAGTCACACTCATCATAAGCACAGAATAGCTGGCAAGAAAGAATTAATTATAGAATCTTGGATTCACACTTTCATAATGAATCTCAGAATTCTGTGTGTGTGTGTGTGTGTGTGTGTGTGTGTGTGCAGCAGGATGCTTACACACTCACAGAAGTAGAACACATTCGCGATTAGTCCTATATACCCATTACCCATATTCATCAGTATTTCACACATTGCTACATTGGCTCTGCTTGCTACTTCCTATTCTTTTATTTGCTGTCATATTTTAAGCAACTCAGGGTCATATCATTTAACCGCTACATTTGACCTCGCTTCTCCGACCAAACACAGTGGATTCTTACATAACTCAGATATTGTCCCTGCATGTGACAAAGTCACCAATATCATTTATCATTTTTTTTATTTACCAAAATGATGCTATTTTCAATATCATTTGGTCCTTCTATGGTAGCTTAATGTCTATATCTTTAAAAATTTTTTTCTTCCTTGTATGGATTTCTAGATTTGTCATAGTGATTGCAATAAGCTCTCTCACACAGGTGAGGGCAGTCAAGAGGATGGAGAAAAGGGAAGAGGCCAGAGTGGGAGCAGAAAGGCTCTGTTTCTAGGACCAGAGGCAGGTAGGTGAAAGGGATTAATTCAGGATGGAAAAGGTGCTGAAAACTGAGAAGTCAGGTGTGGCAGTTTGTGCCTATGATAACAGCACTTGGGAGGCTGAGGCAAGGCAATTGCTGCAAATTTGAAGCTTGCCTGGGTTGCATAGGGAGCTTTAGGCCATTTGGATATGAATTGAGATCCTGTATCAAAAAGAAGAAAAAAGGGCTGGAGAGATGGCTTAGCGGTTAAGGCGCCTGCCTCCTAATCCTAAGAAAGCTGGTTCTAATCTCCAGGTCCCACGTTTAGCCAGATGTAAAGTGACGCAAGGGCACAATGCCACACTTGACCACAAGGGGGTGCACACATCTGGATTTCATTTGCAGCAGCTGAGAGGCTGCTGGCGCACCCATCTCTATCTGTCTTCCTATCCCTCTCTCTCCCTCTCTCCCTCTCTCTGTCTCTCTCAAAAAAAAAATGAACAGGAAAAAGTGGAACTAGAGAAGAATAAGAGGAGAGGCTAGGTGAGGAACATTTAGTGGGTAGAAGGGACTTGGGAAAGGGGCATAAGGAAGGATGGGGGAGTTGCATATTATTAAAGACAACATTAATCAGTCCCATAGAAAACTTCTCCTGGCAACCACTCTTCTCTGTAAAACCCTCAGTAAAAGGGAGGAGGGCAATGGTCTGGTCAGAAGTGCCCTTTAAAGGTATAGAAAGTTTAATCCTAAAAGCATGGGTCAGGCTGGTAAATCCCAGGGCCAGAAATGGCTCACCCTCCACAGGGAGCTGTTGGTCAGGGAAACCCATAAGGTTCCCAAAATAATGCAAATTATTGCCAAAGCACTTGATTACCCACTGGAGCTAAAACAGGTAAAACCCTATTGCTGAAAGACAAACTAAGCTGAGGATACAGGACATCGAGAGATCTCATTAGCACTGAAAGAAAAGCCAACTCCCTCCTGGCTAGCTCCCATATCTCTAGAAAGTACCATGGGGGCTGCTGGGGGATAAAGGTCATGAACAGCATATCCTGCAAGATATGAAAGCAGTAAGCTGGGCAAGAAGTGCCCACATGTGCAATAGCAGCACACAGCCTACCTGGATAACCAATCGCTCTCAGATTGGACATGCAGCCCACTCAGTGAGAGAGAATCCATACCTGTTACTGGGTACCAAGTCAGAACCCCATGGTTAGGCTACACACTGATGCCACTGCTCTTTGGCTAAGAAGAGTGGGCACATGTGTGCACATGCACAAACACACATCAAAAAGTCTCTCAAATAAACATGTTTAGCTCCTTTAATCCAAGCTGCTCTCACTTGAGGTTGCAGAATCTGTTCTATTTTACAGATGACATAGAATACTGGGGAGATCCAAGATCCATCAGTACGACAAGAAAAGATAGCTGGCTGGCTACTTTGAGTCACCTTTATCACATCTGTCAGGGCCCAGGAGAAACTTCAGAGAAAGTAGCATCTGGAGCACTTCTCTCACTGTGGGCCTGACAGCCAGTTCCATAGAGATGGCAACAGACACGATGCTTACTCAAAACCTATTAAAGCAGAAATCCAGAGGCAGCAGAGAGATCAACCCTAAGTCTGCTCACTCACATACTCAGAAAGGCTCAGGGGAAAATGTGGAAGAGGGGGGACAGAAGGATTGTAAGAGCTACAGGGTGGGAGGATTACCCTGAGGCACAGCTCACCCTGAGACCTTCAAGAATCCATAGTGAATACCAGTAACCCCAATGAGCAGGGCGCTCACTGGAATGGGGGCAGGGGAGAGGTGATATAAGATTATAACCTTTTCAAAAAAAATGTGAGGGCTGGAGAGATGGCTTAGTGGTTAAGGCACCTGCCTCCTAAGCCTAAGAACGCTGGTTCCAATCTCCAGGTCCCAGGTTTAGCCAGCTGCAAAGTGATGCAAGGGCGCAATGCTGCACTTGACCACAAGGGGGAGCACACATCTGGATTTTGTTCACAGCAGCTGAGAGGCTGCTGGAGCGCCCATCTCTATCTGTCTCCCTCTCCCTCTCTCTGTCTCTCTCTGTGTCTCTCTCCAAAATAAATAAATAAATAAATAAATAAATAAATAAATAAATAAATAAAATGTGAAAGAAAAACAGAACAGGGGCTGGAGAAATGGGTCAGTTGATATAGGGCTCACGACTCAAGCCTGAATATGGGAATTGGGCTCACAGACTCTATGTAAAAAGTAGCCAGAAGCCATAGTGGTCTTCAGTAATCCTAGCCCCAGCATATTGATGGCAAGATGGGAGGCAGATTTAGAATTCTGTGGAGGCTGGGCTGGAGAGCTGGCTTAGTGGTTAAGGTGCCTGCCTGCCTGCGAAGCCTAAGAATGTGCTTTCCATTTCCAGGTCCCGTTTAGCCAGACACAAAAGTGACACAAGGGTGCAATGCCGCGCTTGCCCACAAGGAGGCGCACATGTCTGTAGTTCGTTCACAACAGCTGAGAGGCCGCTGGCACACCCATTCTCTCTCTCTCTCTCTCTCTCTCTCTCTCTCTCTGTCTCTCTCTCTCTGTCTCTCTTTCTCTCTGTCTCTCTCAAATTAAAAAAAAATTCTCTGGAGGCTTGTGGATAGCACAGCAAAGAACAGCAACAACAGAGAGGGAGAATCCCGGGAGAGAAACCATGCCTCAAAGAAGGTGCAAAGGCAAGGACTGACCCAGCAGGATTCCTTTGACTCCCACATGCTGGCTGTGGCACACACACTCAAACTCACACACATGCACACATGCAAGTAACATTTTTATAAAAGCAGACAAAAGAGAGAGAAGAAGGTACATACATTTCACTGAACCACCTCCTCACTCTGCAGAGGTGAAAAATCTCAAAGGTTAGAATTAAAACGGTATGCTTAGGAAACATGGCAAATGGAGTTAGTCCACAAGCCATCTGCCTATGTCTCTAATATACTGAAATACTGAATGGAGCAGGAAATGCAGCCAACTACCCAGATGTTAAACCTAAAACTAGACCCATCTGGATAGCTAGCCATCACAAACCAGCTGTCCTCACCCATTAGTAAATGAGAGCAGGGGACCTCACTGACCACTCCCTACCAATACAGCCAGTTGAAATTTTGTCTGCACACTACCCTCACATAGCACTTCATCTTTCCTGGTGCCCAGTGTCCATCTTGAAGGTGTCCTAGTAATTACCTACACCTCGGGAAACCTACGCATTAGGTCTGTACAAGGACCAAGCTCTGCTTTTCTTGGTTATTTGTGTTATTGAGGTGCCAGGGATGGCACCCAGAGCCTTGTGCATGCTATGCAAGTGCTCTGCCACTGAGCTCCTGCCATAGCCCAGCACTGGGAGTTTTATAATCTCTTATGCTAATGTTGTGATCTAGTTATAATAACAGCGAGAGTCCTAAATTCATGGACTACAAACAACTTTCCTGTGCCGGAGGCAGTGGCTTGCACACTGGATTATTTTAAAGAGATGTATTTCAACACTGAGATTATTTTTAATGAACTATTTGGGGAGTTGCCATGGGGTGGGGGACAAATGGAGGTCTTAGAACTAGTACTTCACACTCTGAGTCAAGTCTGTCCTTTAAATGACTCTTCCAACAGGCATATGGCCCAAGACACCTGTATTTTGGGAGCAGTGTTCCAAAAGAATCTTATGATTTCAGACCTGTCAGTGGTTATTATTATTTTTTTTTTGAGACAGTCAGAGAGAGAGAGAGAATGGGCGTGCCAGTGGCCTCTCAGCCGCTGTGAAACATTCACCCCCTTGTGGGCAAGTGCGGCATTGCACCCTTGCATCACTTTAAGTCTGGCTAAACATGGGACCTGGAGAATTGAATGGGCATTCTTAGGCTTAGCAGGCAGACGCCTTAAACACTAAGCCATCTCTCCAGCCCAATGGTTATTTTTTAAGGCATGGAAAGAGTGGTTCAAAGACAGTCACATTGGAGACATTGTTTTCCATTTACAATTCTGTATTTTATTTTATTTTATTCTTTTGCCTTTGGTATACAGTGAATGGCGTGGTAATTTTAAGTAAAAACTTACCACTAATGAAATTGTGAGGGGTCTTTTTTTTTTTTTGTAAAACATACTGATGATTAATTGAGTATGAAAGAGAGAAAGGAGATGGCCTGAAAGGGGGTAAGGAAGGGAAACATGTGACATGTAAGCAGAAAGGTGTCAGGAGGAGGAGGCAAGAGTGCAGAGGGTTTGGTGAGGTGGGAGGTTTATGTGTTTGAGCACTGGTCTCCAGTATGTAACACTGGGAAGGTCATGGAGCCTTTGGAAGGTGGAACCTTTCTGGAGAAATGGGACACTTGGAGGGAGCCTTGCATTCCATAGACTAGATTCACTTTCCATTCACCCTCTGCTTCCTGACTGTGATGTCGTGTGGCCAGCCAGCTTTCTGCTCCTGCTGTCATGCCCTACCCCATCATGGTGGACCATAACTCCTCCAAAGTTAAGCTGAAGTTCACTCTCTCCTTTCTTGCATGGTCTCAGGTATTCAGTCACAGCAATAATAAAGTAATTCAGGAGGAAAAACAAGTAAAATGGTGTTTGAAAATGTCATAATGATATCTAAAACTCTGCATAGGACTTACAACATAGAAAATGGAAAAAAAAAAAAAAAACCCTTAAAAAAAGAAAGAAATGATTTGACTAGAATCCCAAGCCATGATGTGTTGTCTGCAGCTCAGGTTTTCACTGCCAGTTGGTCACAGAAATTTCTGTAGTAGTCTTCCCCACTCTCAACCTCAGGCCTGAGTTGTCTTTTCTCCCTCAATGGTGTTACTTTTAATGAAAGTAATAAAAAGCTGCAGAAGGGATGAATCCATGTCGGGAGCAGACGAGGTGTTTATGCAGCTCAGCTCAGGTCGTGACGTGGTTCACAGAGGAACATATGAGCTAGCTACACCTCAGTGAGCACTGGCCAGCTTGAAGAAGAGCCAAACAGAACGGTTCTGAAGGAAGCTCTCCCAAGGGTCCTGCAGGTGGCCAGTATCTGTGAGTATTGTGACATCCTGGGGTCACCGCTGGGGTTCTCCACTTACTAATCCTCCCCGCTGTTCCATCCGGTAGACCAAACAGAGTCATAAGGCTGAGTTACCATCCCCATTTGTTCAAATAAGGTGTCTTTTGCTTAGCAAAACCATAATCGGCTACTGTTACATGGAGCTAAGGACACACAGGCACAGATAACATGAAGACAAACAGATGAATTGTACTTCCTCTCCATTAAAAATGGTTGTGCATCCTTGCTGGGGGAGGAAGGGTCATGTTCTTCAGTGCTGTAGCCACTGAAAAGTTTCCCATATTCTTCCTGTAAATAACCCTTCACCCATATTCCTATAAGCAACCCTAACTGACCCCATTGCCTCTCCTTCCCCACAAAAAGGGCATGAAAGCAAAAAAAAAAAAATTAGTTGAGAAGAGGAAAAGAGTCAGAAGGAGTGGGAGAAGGAGACAAGAGAAGGGAATAGGGAGAGAATATGATCAAAATATATGTATGAAAATGTCATAATGAAACCCATTAGTATGTGTAAGTAATATATGCTAATTAAAAACTAAGAAAAAACCAGTTTGTGCATTCAAGGACATTATCAACAAGGTGAAGAAGACACCCACAGAGAGGGGAAGCATATTTATGTCATGCATCTGAGAATCCATTAATTAATATCCATAATATATAAATAACCCCTAAAACTCAACATCAGCAAACAACCTAATTAAAAACAGACAAAGACTCTGAACAATCATTTCTCGAAAGAAAAATATGCATAGCCAATAAACAGCTTATGAAGGAAAACGTGGCAGAAGAAAAGTGGGATAAATTCCCCTCTTATGCTAGACTTGGTCACTTCAGCTTCCTCTCAGCTCCTCTGCTCACTTTAACGGAGGGAAGACTATTTTCTCTGAATGACCTGAGTTGAGGACATGGTGGTATCATAACTGGTCAGTCAGTTCCCTGCTTTGAGAGATTGCCTGCAATTCTTCCTCCCCCCCCCCCATGCTTTACAAAGCCATGGGATAGAAATGGTGGGCAGCGCCCACTCCCATTTGTTTAGGTCAAACTTGACCATATTTTCTCCCTGTGGTAGTTTGAATGCATACCCTTCCCCTTAACCCCCCCACACAGACTCAGATGTTTTATTAAAGCTTGTAACTTCGATTTCCAGGCACCTGGTTTGAAGAGGTGTCACCAGGGGTGTATCCTGGGGTCTAGACCTGAGGTGTTTGGGGGCAGATCTGATTTCCAGCTTAAAAGTATGCATTCTGAGCTTTGCCTGGGTCTGTCCTGTTTCCTGCCAGTGCATGTATGTGTGTGCGTGCGTGTGTGCGTGCGTGCGTGCCTGCCTGCCTGCCTACCTGCCTGCTTGCTTGCAGTGCTGGCTGTTCGGTTGCGTCTCTGCTTGGATGTGTGAAAGGTGGCCAGATCCTTCCACCATTATGGAACTTCCCCTGGATCTGAAAGCCTGAAATAATCCCGTTCTTCCCATAAACTGTGTCTGTTTAGAGGTTCACCCCAGCCCATGGAGCGGACGACAACACCCCTCTCTGTGGTTCTTGACGTCACAAAGGGACCTGCGAGGAGCAGGTACAATGAAGCCTTCCTGATAAACCTGCCTCCCGCTTGTCTCTCTCTGTATCCTAAGATCCAGAGTGACCTTGCTGCAGGGACCAAGTATGAGAGGGAAGAAAAAGAGCTCCTTATGACCTCGAGCCTTAGCTGATTCGGAAAACTGGCTACATTTCTTCATTCAGTATTTTATAGCCTCCTCAAACTCCTTCTGCCACCGTGTTCCTCCCACAGTTTTCACCCCAACACGGGTGATTCCTAATGCTTCTCGAGTGGGCCAATCCGTGAACTGTGCACACCTTCTCAAGGTTTTGTAGTTGGTTGCTTTTGTTTTCTGAGAAGAAAGTATCCCTTTGTGCTCCAGCTGGCCTGGAACTTACCATGAAGCCCACGTTGGCTTCAACTTTACAGCCGTCCAAACTCAGCCTCCCAAGGGCTGGGATTACAGGCGTGAGGTCACCTCTCAGCTCCTTCTTCACTTCTGGCCTTGGGTTTCTCTGGTCAGGCAGACCTTCATTTCTCTGCCTTTGGTCTTTTAGTGGATTCATCACTGTTTTGTCCTGAAGACAGTGGGGTCTTTTTGGCTTCTCCTCTGGACTTGACTGTGTCCTGGAGTTTCTATGCCGATGTCACTCCTTGGATAGTTACAGAGTTCTCTTCCGATAGAAGTAAACAGTCGGAAGTGATTTGTGGTGCTCTTGGTGTCTGCCTATGGCATCCACCCAAGAAAACTAATCTTAAACAACAGCCAAGTGAATAAAAAAACTCATGCAAAAGTTCAGCAGGGTGAACAGGGTGGCCCCTAAGCAGCTTATAAGCCTCACCTATATCTTTCAAGTCAGAACCCAAGCTGGAATCACATATGGGCTCAATTAGTCATTCAGCATAAAAAGGATCTTTTATTTCATGATCTTTAAAAAGAAATCCCGAATTGAGTATCTAATTCCCTTCTATCCTTCAATTGAAAGCACAAAGACTCTAGAGCTGGGTGAAAGGGTTATTTAAATCCCTAAGCTGTTGCTCCTCTATAATTTCCGGTCTGACACAGAAGTTTTAAAACATTTATTTCTTTCATTCCTCTTACCTTCAATGCCCTTTTTCAGGGCACAAACACAGCTTTTGATATCATCCTATTTAAGAGGCTGTATTTTCTCACTTTTCCTGCATTCTGAGTGTCACTTAAGGGACTCTGTTTAGTCACATCAGAGGCTTTTTTTTTTCCATAGATCTAATTCCGTATTTAATATCCCCAGGTATAATTCACATGGGTAGGTGTTCATAAGGACTATCTATCTCTCTGTGTTCCCCCTTCCATCTCTTTCTCTTTCTTTCCCTATGTCCTTGATGCACATAAGAGAATATAATCTTGCTTGTTACCTGTATTGTCTGTCTGTAAGGACAAATGTTTCATAGCGGCATTGTTTCCTAAATGGTCAATCTATAAACTTGTCATTCTCTCAGACCAAGATATTTAGGTGGGCTCAGATTTGTCCCAGTTGTCGTCTAGACTCCAATTTTCCAGAACTGATGACAGGTTTGTAAGTCATATTAACTGTCTTTTGTAGTAAATTACATCTTGTAATCATTGCGGCGTTCATCTCTGGCCAGAGTAGTTATCAGTCGAAGGAAATAGAGGGTTTAGAGACTCCGCTATCTATTTCTTCTCAGAATGCCAGAAGTCCTCTATAAACACGAGGGTGCCGAATGAGAGGGCATCTTTTGAAAGCTGTAATAAGACATGATTGTCGCCGCACATATGGAATGCTCCCCTCAGCATTTCAACTGGTACAGATGTGGCCTGGGAGGGGCATGCAGACGAAGGAAGGTCAGGTAGTGAAGGCAGAGAACAGAAGGCCTCGGATACAGTCTGGCAGACATCCTTTTTATTCGCACTATCATTAATTGTAAGGAAACATTTGACTTTGAGAGAACAAAAGAAAATAATCGAAGACTATATCCCACCAATCTGGGTGCTGGGTCCTCTGCATGGAGAGCTGGTAAACTCATTCCTAACCCCCTTCCTCAAAGGGTTGCAGTAATCCTGACATGATACCCACTTGCTCTCTGGGGTGAGCTGGGCTTTAGAGGGAAGGTCATGAAGCAACTTCAGGAAGTAACCCGTAGCATATGCTAGGTACTGTTGTGGCTGCCTTATAAGCATGACATGCTGAATGCTGGCATTTCCAGAAGATACATGTTTGCTGATCGCATTTGAAAAGTAAATATCCCAGAGTCATATTAAGTTTAATGTATCTTCTTAAGGTGACCCTGCTTGGGGGAGGTCGGGCAGCTGGGATGTGAATTCCTGTAGTTACAGCTCTTAACCCCTCTGCCACACAGCCATCGGACAGAACTAGGGACTTTGGTCACATAATAACATGCTGAGCTCTGTTTACATGGGACAAACTAAATCCTTGCAGGTAAGGCACACCAGAGGGCTGGGACTGGTTTCAGAACTTTACTTCCTGACCTCCAGGCTCCCTCACTTCTCAGACACAGCTAAGCTTTTTAGCTGTCACTTAGCGCTTTTTAAATGTTTGCTGTTAAACTGAGCTACTTGGAGGGTGTTGAGATGGATTTGAAAATACTTGAGATGAGTTTTCATTAACTGACAGTTATCGAGACCCAAATTTTGTCCCTAAAAGAAGATGTTTTCACAACCCCGGGTGACAGACTCACAAATCCATCCACAAGAAGACCTCCTGGGGCTGGAGAGATGGCTTAGCAGTTAAGGCGCCTGCCTGCTAAGCCTAAGAACCCGGTTCCAATCTCCGGGTCCCACGTTTAGCCAGATGCAAAGTGACACAAGGGCTCAATGCCTCACTTGCCCACAAGGGGGCACATGCTACTGGATTTCATTCACAGCAGCTTAGGGGATGCTGGAGCACCCATCTCTGTCTGTCTTCCTCTCCCTCTCTGTCTGTCTCTCTCTCTGTGTCTCTCTCCAAAAATAAAAAATAAACAAAAAGAAGACCCCCTGGGACACCTCTTTACTTGTTGAGGCCAGTCTTGCCCACTGTCACTCTACAGACTCTAAATACACTTATGATAAATAAGGTTTCATTTTTTAGTGTTTCATATTCTTTGCATCTTTTCTTTTCAAATGTTTCTTTCGCCACGAAATATACTTAAAGACCATCACTCTGAATACTGCTCATATAATAAATTACTAAATAAGCCCTCTTATATAGGACCACTATGCTTAATACTGGGAGTGTCACTTTCATATTTATGTGACTTTCCTTGTCTTGTCTTTGTTTTCTAAGGATAATTATAGGAATAGGACAGAATTAACTAGGTTTTTTTTTTTTTTCAGTGTAGGTTACCGTGTTGCTTGTATTGGATAATTAATTAAAGATGACCCAGGTGTGATAATGGCTAAATAAATTGGGTCCACACATAATATAAAACAACATGCAGTAATTTGAAATGGTAGTTAGAAATTTACATAGTGGCAATGATGCCTTAACATGTAATAGAGCAAGTAACCAAAATCTAACTTCCAGTCCCCCCAAAAGGAGATATGGGAGTCAAGAGGGGTCTATGATGAAAGAGGAAAGTGGTCAATGAGGGGAGTAGAGAATGTAATGTGAGATGAATATGACCAATTTACATTACAACATTGTGTGTGTGTGTGTGTGTGTGTGTGTGTGTGTGTGTGTGTGTGTGTGTGTGTGTGTGTGTGTGAAAATGTCATAATGAAACCCTTTATTAATATAACTAACATGTGCTCATAAAAAGCTATAAAGCATGCCTTCTGAGCACATTTTAAAACCCTGCATAGGTGTACAATATGGGCTACATATGTCAAATGTCTACATGTGCAAGCCTGCGGTGAGGATGAGTGCAGGGGATCAGCCATGCCTGTGTTAGGTTAGAAACAACCTTGCAGCCATGTAACCACAAAGTCCTTACTCTATCTTTAAGTTGGCCCTCCAGAGGAAGGAGAGCCTTGGTCTTTCCAAGTGACCCTGTAATGTTGTGACTAGCCCAAGCTCCCTCCATCCTTCTGTTCCATTCGGCTAGCCCAGTAGACCTCAGCCTGGAGGATTCTCACGGTACCCAGAAGACTATAGCAGCCTCAAGCATCAGCACTGCAAGTGAAGAGAAGATGCAGATTGTGCTAAGCAGAGAGGCAGATGGGCTTAGGAGGCAGTTCGTTCCTTTTTGTCAAAGAAATATTTTATTCATTTACTTGAGACAGAGAGGGAGGGAGGGAGGGAGAGAGAGAGAATGAAAGAAAGGGAGATGGAGAGTAAGAGGACGGACGGGCACACCAGGGCCTCTAGCCATTGCAAATGAACTTGATGCATGCACCACCTTGTGCATCTGGCTTACATGGGTACTGGGGAATTGAACCTGGGTCCTTAGGCATCACAGACAAGTGCCTAAACCGCTAAGCCATTTCCTCAGCCCCTTTTTGGGTGCAGGTAGAGTGTGTGGTATTGTGTCTGTGTGCGTGTGCATGTGCATATCCGTACAGAAGACAGAGGAGGACGGTGGGTAGTCAGAGACAAACTCTCATTCAGTCTGGAGCGCTCCAGTTTTCATCCAGACTGGCTGACTGCAGGGCTCCAGTGAGCCTCCGTTTCAGTCCCATGCCTCCTTGCTAAAACAAGCACCAGGGTTATAGGCAGGCTCAACATGTCTGGATTTTATCATAGGATTTAAGGATCAAACTAAGATCCTCATGCTTATGCAGCAAGCACTCTCACTCACTCCTTAGCCTTTATTCCTTTGAAACTGAAAGTCCTATCCAAGCAGTCAACATTCCCTTCTTGATGTCTCAGCAGACTGCCCGGCTTGCTTCCAAGGAGGCTGTAAAGTGAGGATGTAGCTTGCCCAAGCGGATAACGGAAGAAGGGAAGTGGGGGAAGAGAAGTCATCTTTGGGATACACAACTGCCTTTACTACAAATGAACGGTCAGAATGGAGTTATTTCCCGGGCAACTTTTCATGCAGGGCTCTACACAAACATTGGAGAGTTCTCGTTCATGTCCCACAAATATCAGTCGGCTATATTTCATATGGTCCATATAAACTCTGTTCCTAATGTTTTCAGAAAGAGCAAAAAATAAATCAATTCTACTGGTAGTTTGGGTGACAAGTAGCCATAGAGAGGAAGAAGAAAATTAGACTTTTTCCAAAGTTGCAAAAAGAGCTTTCTAAGAAATCCCCCTCATTATTATTATTATTATTAATGTGTGTTCTCTCTCTCTCTCACTCTCTCTCTCTGTATGAGTGTGCCTGTGGAGGTCAGAGGACAACCTTGAGAAGTTTGCTCTCTCCTTCCACCTTCTTTTGAAAACAGGTCTTTCATCATGTTTTGTATGCTTAAGCCCTGCTGGCCCACAAGTTTCCATATTCTTCTGGCTCTGCCTCCCACTGATGTAGACAAGTTGGGATCACAGATGCATGTGCCACTTTGTTTCAGGTTTTAGCTGGATGTCGGAGCAGCAAACCTGGGCTAACATCATGCAAGCAAGCATCTTTAACTGCTGAGTGTCTTTCCTAGGCCCAGAAGTTCTTCTTCAGACAGCTCACTCATTCAGAAAATTATACCAGCAGCTGCTTAATTTAAAGCTGCACGTGTATACACACACACACACGTGAGTGTGTTTTTATGGGTGCATTATGGATATATATCTTTACATCTATTTATCTATCTCCATATATCAATATTTGCATCACTGATTTTAAATTAAGGTGATTTTTCTCCCACAATATGTATGTATACGAGGAAGAGAGACAGAGAGAACGAAAGTTTAAACATATTCAGTTGTCCCTCATTTGACCTTCAGCATCCATGAAGGAAGGAATCCAGTGCTTCCCACCACAAACTGTAGAACCTATAAAGGCTGAAATCCTATATGTAATTTCTGCACATCCTCCTATAGACTTTAAATCATCTCTCAGGGACTGATAACACCCAGTACAATGTAAAGAGCATGTGGTTTATGGAGGAAAAAAATGACAAGAAAAACTATATATACTCAGAAGGGCGATTTTCAAAGAACTGATTTTTCTGTCCATGAGTGGCTGAATGTACAGATGAGAAATCCACAGACATGGAGGCCCAGATGCTGGTACAAGAAAAAAGGTTTATGCTCACAATCCTGATAAGATATATAATGCTAGTATAATCCAATAAATTTCTTGTGGTTATCCAAGATCACATATATGTGTATGTATTTATGTATATGTATATATATATATATGTATGTATATGTATATGTATATATATATATATATATATATATATATATATATATATATATGCACATACATACATATACATACATGGCATATGAACAAGACTATTGAAAATCAAGTTGTTTTCTTAGCTCAGCATTTCATACTGAAGTCCCCCTCTCACAATTATGCAATTCTTGGGACCAGTTAAATATGATGACAAGAGACCAAAGAGGAGGGAACACAATTGGAAAGTTTATCTTCCAACATGGGATACTGAGTATGACTCACATATTCAAATTGCTTCAGAAATCCATCCCAAAGAGGAGAGCATATGCCTCAGAATGGGTACAAAGTGCCTAGAAAATCCAGTGGGATAGACAGTGTTTTCAGCAGATGGTGCTGGGAAAACTGAATCTCCAGCTGTTAGGTACGAAGGCAAACCTTATTTTCACATGCAGATGTAAAATGTCCTCCATAGACTCATGAGTTTGAATAGTTAATCCCCAGCTGTGGTGCTTTTCAGGAAAGTTGTGGAACCTCTAGGTGGTGGAGCCTTTCTGGAGGAAATATGTCATCAGACATAGGTCTTAAGGTACGACTGTCTGGCTCTCCTTGCTGTCTCTCTCTCTCTCTAGCTTTCTTTCTCTCCTTACTCCTAGCCATGATGGACTCTAGCCTCTGGAATTGCAAGCTAAAATAAACCCTTCCTCCCTTAAACAGATAGTTGTTGGTATTTTGTTCCAGAGGGTAACTAGTAGGCATATCATGCCACCCACAGTGCATCATAGGCAAGAATGTTAGAGATAACACTATAGTTCATCTAGAAGAAAACAAATATCTGTGGCTTTGGCCTCCACAGTATATTCTTTTTAGATCAGAAACTAAAATAACAACCACCACAATGAATGACTTAATGGATAAACGAGATAAATTAGACGCCATCAACATGTAATTCAAACTATACTGTAATCTTTGCTAAAACATGAAAAAATAACACACAGAATGAGAGATTATTTTCAAATTGTATTTGTAATAAGAACTTTCTGTAACTAAGCAATAAAAAAGCCATGTGGCCTAGCCTGTGATTAAAAACAAAATAGGAAGCCGGGCATGGTGGCACACGCCTTTAATCCGAGCACTTTGGAGGCAGAGGTAGGAGGATCGCCTAGAATTCAAGGTCACCCTGAGACTACATAGTGAATTCCAGGTCAGCCTGAGCTAGCATGAGACTCTACCTTGAAAAAAAAAAAAAAAAAAGGAATTCAATAGGTTTTTAGCTAAAGGTACACAAATGGACAGAAAACACACAGAAAGATGATGAATGCATTTAGTCATTAGGGAAATGCAAATCACAACCATAATGAAATACTATTGTACAACCATTGGACATGCTACAAGCACAACTGCATAGGTGACAATGGCAGTGAGGATAAGAGGTGGTAGAATGTCCTGACTTGATTGGTGAGAATGTAAAGTGGGGCAATGATCTTGGAAAGCAATTCAGAAGCTCCACGTGCTGTTCTAAGATACTACAGACCCCCACTTTCTACTTCTAGATATCGTAGATATCGTAGAAGTATGTAGAAAATTTCATCCATGCATGATCATAGAAGCATTCCTTCCAACAACCTCAACATATAAACAACCGAGTGCCTCTGAGATTAACTTGAATAAGACTAAAAAAAAAATATTTCCAGCAGAAAGTGATATGGTTTGCTAAATGTTGGGAGCTCTTGCCCCTGGGACCCATGGTGAAAATACAATTTGTGACCCTCTGAGGTTGGGCAGGAATCAATGACCCATGATGAGTTATGAAAAGAACTGTTGAGTGTCATTTCTCCCTGAGCATCAATAATGGCACGACAGCCCCCAGAAGATCCCTTTCCCCTGTCGTGGGAACCAAGGACCATTTCAATGAGGGGGGGGGGAGATCTCCCTATATGTTTGAGGTTCAGAGTGCTCCTTCACTGTTTCAATGGGGGGATCTCCCTATATGTCTGAGGTTCAGAGTGCTCCTTCACTGTTTCAATGGGGGGGCATCTCCCTGTATGTCTGAGGTTCAGAGTGCTCCTTCACTGTTTCAATGGGGGCATCTCCCTGTATGTCTGAGGTTCAGAATGCTCCTTCACTGTTTCAATGGGGGGGCATCTCCCTGTATGTCTGAGGTTCAGAGTGCTCCTTCACTGTATCAATGGGGGCATCTCCCTGTATGTCTGAGGTTCAGAGTGCTCCTTCACTGTATCAATGGGGGCATCTCCCTATATGTCTGAGGTTCAGAATGCTCCTTCACTGTTTCAATGGGGGGGATCTCCCTATATGTCTGAGGTTCAGAATGCTCCTTCACTGTTTCAATGGGGGCATCTCCCTATATGTCTGAGGTTCAGAGTGCTCCTTCACTGTTTCAATGGGGATCTCCCTATATGTCTGAGGTTCAGAATGCTCCTTCACTGTTTCAATGGGGGCATCTCCCTATATGTCTGAGGTTCAGAGTGCTCCTTCACTGTTTCAATGGGGGGATCTCCCTGTATGTCTGAGGTTCAGAGTGCTCCTTCACTGTTTCAATGGGGGGATCTCTCCATGTCTGAGGTTCAGAGTGGTCCTTCACTGTTTCAATGGGGGGCATCTCCTGTATGTCTGAGGTTCAGAGTGCTCCTTCACTGTATCAATGGGGGCATCTCCCTGTATGTCTGAGATTCAGAATGCTCCTTCACTGTTTCAATGGGGGGGGCATCTCCCTGTATGTCTGAGGTTCAGAGTGCTCCTTCACTGTATCAATGGGGGCATCTCCCTATATGTCTGAGGTTCAGAGTGCTCCTTCACTGTTTCAATGGGGGGATCTCCCTATATGTCTGAGGTTCAGAGTGCTCCTTCACTGTTTCAATGGGGGCATCTCCCTGTATGTCTGAGGTTCAGAGTGCTCCTTCACTGTTTCAATGGGGGGGGGGAATCTCCCTGTATGTCTGAGGTTCAGAGTGCTCCTTCACTGTTTCAATGGGGGGAATCTCCCTGTATGTCTGAGGTTCAGAGTGCTCCTTCACTGTTTCAATGGGGGAATCTCCCTGTATGTCTGAGGTTCAGAGTGCTCCTTCACTGTTTCAATGGGGGGGCATCTCCCTGTACATCTGAGGTTCAGAGTGCTCCTTCACTGTTTCAATGGGGGGGGGATCTCCCTGTATGTCTGAGGTTCAGAGTGCTCCTTCACTGTTTCAATGGGGGGCATCTCCCTGTACGTCTGAGGTTCAGAGTGCTCCTTCACTGTTTCAATGGGGGGGATCTCCCTGTATGTCTGAGGTTCAGAGTGCTCCTTCACTGTTTCAATGAGGGGATCTCCCTGTACGTCTGAGGTTCAGAGTGCTCCTTCACTGTTTCAATGGGGGGTGATCTCCCTGTACGTCTGAGGTTCAGAGTGCTCCTTCACTGTATCAATGGGGGGAATCTCCCTGTACGTCTGAGGTTCAGAGTGCTCCTTCACTGTTTCAATGGGGGCATCTCCCTGTAAGTCTAAGGTTCAGAGTGCTCCTTCACTGTTTCAATGGGGGGGGGAATCTCCTGTATGTCTGAGGTTCAGAGTGCTCCTTCACTGTTTCAATGGGGATCTCCTGTACGTCTGAGGTTCAGAGTGCTCCTTCACTGTATCAATGGGGAATCTCCCTGTACGTCTGAGGTTCAGAGTGCTCCTTCACTGTTTCAATGGGGGGGGGATCTACCTATATGTCTGAGGTTCAGAATGCTCCTTCACTGTTTCAATGGGGGGGATCTCCCTGTATGTCTGAGGTTCAGAATGCTCCTTCACTGTTTCAATGGGGGGCATCTCCCTATATGTCTGAGGTTCAGAGTGCTCCTTCACTGTTTCAATGGGGGGGATCTCCCTGTATGTCTGAGGTTCAGAGTGCTCCTTCACTGTTTCAATGGGGGGACCTCCCTGTATGTCTGAGGTTCAGAGTGCTCCTTCACTGTTTCAATGGGGGGAATCTCCCTGTATGTCTGAGGTTCAGAGTGCTCCTTCACTGTTTCAATGGGGGGGGGGAATCTCCCTATATGTCTGAGGTTCAGAGTGCTCCTTCACTGTTTCAATGGGGGACTCCCTGTATGTCTGAGGTTCAGAGTGCTCCTTCACTGTTTCAATGGGGGGAATCTCCTGTATGTCTGAGGTTCAGAGTGCTCCTTCACTGTTTCAATGGGGGGGGGGAATCTCCCTATATGTCTGAGGTTCAGAGTGCTCCTTCACTATTTTCAACTGTTGCCCTTTGAGCTGTTGCTTCTACAGCATAGTCTCACTCATCTGCTGACCACACAGTTAAACTCATTCACCTGTTAGGAAAGATAAAACTAAGTTCATGGCAGAGGGGAAGGGTGAGTGACTGCCCAAGGTTATAACAGCTACAGAGAGCAGACCCAGCATTCAGACTTGAACCATCTGACTCCAAATCTGTAAACTTAACCTTAGACTAACTTCCGTGTATAAAGGCAGTTTTGATTGTGGCTGGCCTCTCTTTTAAATCTGTACCATTCTTTAAAAAGATATAGTCCATGGGCTGGAGAGATGGCCTAGCAGTTAAGGCGCCTGCCTGCTAAGCCTAAGAACCCGGTTCCAATCTCCAGGTCCCACGTTTAGCCAGATGTAAAGTGACGAAAGGGTGCAATGCTGCACTTGACCACAAGGGGGTGCATGCATCTGGATTTCGTTCACAGCAGCTGAGAGACTGCTGGCGCACCCATCTCTGTCTCCCGCTCCTTCTCTCTCTGTCTGTCTCTCTCTGTGTCTCTCCAAAAATAAAAAAAATAAATAAAATAAAAAATAAATAGTCCATGAAGACTCTTTGCATGTGTGGTGTATGCAAGTGTGTGTGTGGAGAGGCATGCCCTGTGCATACATGTGTGGTGCATGCAAGTGTGTGTGTGGAGAGGAATGCCCTGTGCACACATGTGTGGTGCATGCAAGTGCGTGTGTGGAGAGGCTGCATGTTGGGTGTTCTCCTCTCAACACTCATCCTGGGGTCTCCTTACCATAGAGTTTCTCACTGCACCCAGGGCTGCCATGTGACTCGCCCTCAGCCCTGGTGAGACTGACTGAGCAGGAAGCCCGAGAGAGTCTCTGGTTTCCGCTCGCACACGACTGGGGTTATGAGCGTAAATGGCCATGTTCAGCTGTTTGCAAGGCTGCTGGGGAATTGAACTTAGGACAAATTAGAATCTCTCAGGTCCTCATGCTTAGCAAACATTCTTTTTTTAAAAAATTATTCATTAGAGACAGAGAGAGAGAAAGAGAGAGAGAGAGGGAGAATGGGCACACCAATGTCTCCAGCCACTGCAAACAAACTCCAGATGCATGTACCCCCTTATGCATTTGGCTTACGTGGGACCTGGAAAATTTAACTGGGGTCCTTAGGCTTCGCAGCCATATGCCTTAACCACTAAGCCATCTCTCCAGCCCCTTAGCAAACATTCTTATCTGTTGACTCATCTCCCAAGTCCCTATTTTACTTTATTTAAAAATTTTATTTATTTATTTATTTATTTGTTTATTTATTTATTTATTTATTATGTATTGGTTTTTCAAGGTAGGGTCTCGGTCTAGCCCAGGCTGACCTGGCACTCGCTCTATAGTCTCAGGGTGGTCTTGAACTCATGGCCTTTGCCATGATTAAAGTGCTGGGATTAAAGGTGGGTGCCACCACATCCGGCTTCCTGTTTTATCTTTTAACAGCATACAAAGTGAAATGTGCATGGAATCTTAGAACATAACAAGTTTTGGTTGATTTCCCCCCACACTCCTTCCCCTCTCTCCCTCTGCACTATCCCCACTTGCACTCTCCTCCCCACCCAGTATCTCTTTCTGATTGCATATCGCCTGTGTTTTAGTATCCTCTCCACTCCTCTTTGTTAGAGACTCTACCTGTCCTCTCCTGTCCCTCTTCCTAGTTTCCTGACCATGACACATACTCAGTCACATATAAGTACACACAGATAAAAGTTAAGATCTAGGACATGACTCATTTGGTTAGTCTTTACCACATAAGGCTAGATGCTGACATGGACTTCTGTAGTCCCTGCATGGTAAGAGAATGGCCTGGAAGCTTGTGAGCAGGTATCCTGGCACTGGTAAGCACAAGACACCTGGCCTCAAAGAAGGTGAAAGGTGAGGACTGACACCCAAGGCTGTCCTCGGACCTCCACACATACTCCAGACACATCTATGCCTATACTCACATAAGGAACATCACACACACACACACACACACACACACACACACACACAACAATATGATCAATATGATTCTTGCCATGTAAAACACAGTCATTTATGTGACATTCTGACTCCTACATTATGAAACAATATGTTTTTAAATTTAAGACTCCATCCTAAGACTTATGAGCTAGCTACAAGAAAGTAGAGGAAAGACAACCTGTGGCTATGCCCTTCCCTTCCCTTCCATTTTCTAGAAAAGATTCCTGGTACACATGTAAATATTCTTTGAATATGGAGATGCAAAGGCCTCCAGCCAGGCACAATAAAACCAATTTGGCTTCTTAAGCTGGGAACTGCTTTGTGAAATAGTCCTCTGGAACTCTCCACTAAATGAGTTACAAACTAGTCGTGTGGGGCTTTCATTGAATTTACTCCTGGAAGCTATAAAAGACAATTGTCTCTGAAGCAGGTACATCAAATACAGGCCTGCTACTGTGTAAAAGTGTGGAATTCTACACCACCTACACACACAAGGAAAATGAGCTTTTGATTGAAAGGAAGCCCTATTGACAAACCCCAGGGGTATGGAGAGAGACAAGGAAAGCGAATGAAGCCCACAGGCAGGCGCAGTGGTTGAGGCCGTTTGGCTGAGGGCGTTCTCCACCCGACAGAGGGCCGAGAAAAGTCATTTCCCAGGATCACGAAAGATAATCAAACCACATCAGAGGAAAGGAGCAGCTCTTGAAATTCTAAGCAAAGAGAGTTTGAATATTCCATGTGAGCACCACATAAAATTTCTCCATACACTAGTGTGAAAATTCAAAGCTGAAACAAAGGGTGACGCCTACTCCAGTTTCTTTCCTATGCAGCCAGGGGACAGGTCTGGGGAACCCAGCTCAGGGTCTTGTGCGTGTGGGCAAGTGCTCAAGAGCTCTGCCACAGTCCTAGGCCTTCGTTCTCCCCATGTCACTGTTCCAGCCATGTATTGCTCTCTTCTCTTCTCTTCTCTTCTCTTCTCTTCTCTTCTCTTCTCTTCTCTTCTCTTCTCTTCTCTTCTCCTTTCATTTCCTTTTTCTTTCTTTCATTCTTTCTTTCTTCTACTTTTAATTAATTTTAAGATTTTTTTTTTTAAATGCCAAGACTTAGAGTTCCTTCTTAGCCTTTCTGACAGTATTAGAAGGAGAGTGGCTTCTGATCACAGTCATTACTAATATTTTTTTTCTTAAACCCATATGATAGATAGCTTTTGGTGGTTTTATCAGTTTTGCAAATACAATCAAAATGTGTTTATTGGCTATGATCTCTTGACTGATTTTTGACAAGGGAGGTATAGCTAATACTGATTTTTAAAAATATATTTTATTTATTTATTTGAGAGAAAGAGGCAGAGAGAGAAAGAATGGGTGCGCCAGGGCATCTAGCCACCACAAATGAACTCCAGATGCATGTGCCTCCTTGTGCATCTGGTTTACATGGGTCCTGGAGAATAGAACCAGGGTCCTTTGGCTTTGCAGAATAGCTTAACCACTAAGCTATCACTCCAGCCCTGATACTGATTTTTAATCAATGTAGAGGGAATGATAGAATCACAAATATAGCATTTCACCATGATCAGTGTGTGACTAGTTAGGATAAAGGTCCTCAGTGGAGGATATAAGGATGGAGAAGTAGATGTTGAGACATCTCCAAATATAGACTTGTGTTTTACATCCTAATTACAAGACAAGTGAATGCTGGGGGAAACTTGCCAATTACCAACTTTCCCACCATCATCACAGCAAAAACTAACATGAAGTTCCCATGGAAAGGACACGGAAGTATGGACTCAACCCTGACTGCACCATACGTTTGGCCAGATGATGTAATTGACAATTAGAATTTCCTGTAAGAGGGTCTGGAGAGATGGCTTAGCAGCTGAGCACTTGCCTGTGAAGCCCAATGACCCTGGTTTGAGGCTTGATTCCCCAGGACCCACGTAAGCCAGATGCCCAAGGTGGCACATGCGGCTGGAGTTTGTTTGCAGTGGCTGGAGGCCCTGGTGCATCCATTCATTCTCTCTCTCTCTCTCTCTCTCTCTCTCTCTATTGTTGTCTGCCTGTCACTTTCAAATAAATTTTAAAAATTTAAAAAAAGATTTTCCTGTAAGAAAAATTTCCACATCTGTTTTAAAAACACACACACACATCTGTAGTTCAATTGCAGTGGCTATAAACTCTGGCATACCAATTCTTTCTTTCTTTCTTTCTTTCTTTCTTTCTTTCTTTCTTCTTTCTTTCTTTTTTCTTTCTTTCTCTCTCTCTCATAAAAAAAAGAAAGAAAAGAAAAATAGCAATACTGTAGAATACCATAGGTATGGATATGGGGTGGAGATTCTAGCCCAAATATGGTAACCAAAAATATAATAAGATAAGCCAAGTAAGGTCTGGTGGTGTATACTTACCATCCAGGAGGCTTGAAGCAGAAGGATGTCAGGTTCGAGGCCAGTCTGGGCTAAAGAGTGAGTTCAAAGCTAACCTGAGTAACTTAGCAAGAAAGGATGATTTGAAACGGGGGCTTGGGATGTGGCTCGGTGGTTAAGTGCTTGCTTAGCACGTGACTCTGAGTTCAATGCTAACAATGCCAAAAAAAAAAAAAAAAAATGGACAATCAAATGTAATACATGTTCCCTAATTGTTAGATTTTTAAAGAAATGCTAATCCTTGTACTGTGACTAAGGAGCAATAGACTTTTACGCATCTGCATTGTTCTGACAGCTCAGTATATACAAGGAAGAAGGGGAAGGAGAGAGAGAAAATGCCAAAGGGGTTAATAGGGGAGTGAGCTATATGGGTCTTCATTGTGCACTCATTTTAATTTCTCTACTGGTTTTCATTTAGAGAGGAGTTTGAAAAGAAAAATGATATATCTATATCTCTATCTATCTATTTACCTATCTATGTTAAAAACTTGTACTAGAAATTTCTGTTGCCTTTACTTATCCAGTATAGCTCAGGGGCCTTCTAGTATGGAGATCCCTAATTAAAACAATGACACGGGAAGACAAATGCTGCATTATCACAAACAATGTATAGGAGTCAGGGCTATGGAGACAGACAGAGGGCACTGGTTACTAAGAGCCCTAAGAGTTACTAAGGAGGGAAACTAGGGAAATGTCTGTTAAGGGACCCAAAATTTCAGTTAGAGGAGAGGAATAAAGTGAGGAAAACCTGTGCACCCACAGTCAAATACAGCTACTGACATACATGTGTTATATGCTTGGACCCTATAAGAAAGATATTAAGGGCTGGAGAGATGGCTTGGCAGTTAAGGAGCCTGCCTGCCAAGCCTAAGAATGCCAGTTCCAATCTCCAGGTCCCACGTTTAGCCAGATGCAAAAAGTGACTTAAAGGCATAATGCTGCACTTGCCCACAAGGAGGCACACGTGCCTGGAATTCATTCACAGTGGTTGAGAGGCTGCTGGCATGCCCCTTCTCTCAATCTCTCTCTACCTCCCTCTCTCTCTCTCTCTCTCTGGCTATCTCTCTCAAAATAAAAAATAAGAAAGATATTAAGTGTTCTCATCACAACCATGGTAAGTAAGGGAATGCATACATTAATCATCCTGAGTTACGGCTTCCATGCTGCACACAATAAAAGTACTCATTTACTTGATAATTTAAATGTTTTTTTGTGTGTGCACGGGTATAGTACACGTGGTGTGTATGTTGTACAGTGCATGTGTGTGGTGCATGCAGGAATGTTTCCAAATGCATACAGCCCGTGCACATGCCGGTGAGCCAGAGGAGATATCAGAGGTGTCCTCTTGTGTCACTTGCCCACACATTTCCTTGATGTGGACTCTCTCTCTCAACCTGGAGATGTCCTTTTCTCAAGTACCGGTGATTCTCTGGTCCCCACGTGACTGGGGTGACAAATATGCATGGCCATACCCTGCTGTTTGTGTGGGTGCAGGTGCTGGGGAATCAAACCCGGGCTCTTGCACTCACTCATGCTTGTGTGCCAAGCTCTCTGACCTTCTGCACCATCTCCCCAGCCCCAATTTACATGATTGATTGTCAGGCTACTGGAAAGAAGGCCTGTTTCCTTTTACTACAGCCAGAGCCTCTTGTTCTGGGCGTGCTCCTCAAATACCCTGCTTTTGTGATTTTTGAGTGGCTGAGGTCTGGCCAGTTATCCAGAACTATGGAATATCAGTCTCTGTCACTGAACTCCTAAATACAGGCTACAACTCTCACCTGGAGGCAACAGCCTGTGAAAAGGGGGATTGGGCAAGGCTGGAGATGTTTCTGATGACATCATTTTCACACTTAGATCCAGCCTTGAACTAAGTCAGTTCTACACCTAGATGCCTCCATCACATGAGAAAATACTGTTTTTTGTTTTGTTGTTGTTGTTGTTGTTGTTTTTTTTTTAATTTGAGAGAGACAGACAGAGAGAGACAGATAGAGAATGGGCACAACAGCGGCCTCTCAGCCACTATGAATGAACTCCAGACACGTGTGCCCCCTTGTGGGCAAGTGTGGTATTGTGCCCTGGCATCACTTTTTGCGTCTGGCTAAATGTGGCACCTGGAGAATTGAACAGGTGTTTTTAGGCTTCACAGGCAAGGGCCTTAACCCCAAAGCCATCTCTCCAGTTCTAATACTGTTTTCTTAATGCTGGTTCAAACTGGATGTATAGCAGTTTCCACTGGCAAGTTCGCTGGTGGAAAGAAGGATCCAAAAGCAGAGTCGTGAATGAAGGCATGGCACACACCGTTGTGGCACAATGGAGAGGCACCATGTGGTCTTCATCTGTGTGACCAGTTCGATGGCATTTTGTAAACATCTTAGACATTAATGCATGCTAGCGTTGGTATGTTGGTGGTTCACTGTTGTGTGAGCCACACTCCCACTACGTATTCCAGGCTGGTTTTGAACTTAGTACTATGTAGCCCATGCTGCCTCAGAACTTACGATCTTCCTGCCTTTGGGTCCCAAGAGGAATCTGTTTGCATCTCTATATAATCCACACTGATGCTGAAGAACAGGCTGTCAAGGCGGATAGCACGCCCTCGCTGACTCCTGTGTGAACTGAGGTTTTTCTGAACTGTGCCTACAGCCACAACCCTCCCTGACTCTAAACATCTGATTTAATCATCATTTTTATTGTGCTTGACAACAGTTCATAAGAAATGTTATGCATTTCCAGCTAAATATAAATGTTTACTATTAAAAAAAAAACATTGAATGTCTGTTTTATATATTCCATTAGATGATTTCACTTGTTTTTGGAAAATGAATTCCACAGTTCTCACAATGAAAATCTGTTGTGTCGAGCTGTGTGAAGACACTTTAATTAGGAAAGAGTTGCATAGCAGCCCTATATGATGTATCCACATCATTACATACACCTAGGTACAGAATTTCCTGAGAATTACCCATTTCAATGCACAGGTTCCTAGTCAAATTGCCAGAACATCACAAAGGACAGTAAGGGTGCCCTCTTTTTACTCCCTTTGCAGGACAGGAACCCACATGATGACAAGAGAAAATAACTGTCATTCTAGTATCTGCAGATGTTAACATAATGGTTTCTGGACACAGCCAGTTGCTTTGACCTAACAGGTGCCCCAGCCCAGCATCTTCATATGCATGGTAGTGCCCTGCACAGACACTTCAGTGAGTTGGACTGGGCTCCACATCACACAGGCAAGGACCTTCTAAGAAATGTCAAGAAGAAAAATGAAAACTGAACCATCTCTTTTGATCGTGACATGGGGATCTATGGCTCTATTTAAAAGGAACAGAGAACATAAGTCAACCTTAGAATAAAAATTGAAAACAGAATCAAAATAAGAGTCAAGTGTGGAAGAGACAATGATTTTATATATATATTTTAAGTTTTGAAGGTAGCTCCTTAGCCCCCAAATGTGGGAAATCAAAGGCTCTAAAACAGCTTGTCAGTTTTTGTCTTATTTCACAAGCATGCCAATTAAGAGTTCCTCCTCTGTAAGGCATATAGGAGGGAGGGGATTAAGAAAAAGATACCCAGAAGACACCAGGATGCTTGATTTTACCCTAGGAAGTCTGGTTTTTTTAAACTTGCATGAGAATGGCTGCTATGAAGGTTCAAACCACTGTAGAACAAAGGTTAAGAGACACCCAGCTCTTCTGTGCATGGGACAACCATGAAATCCCCAGTCTCTCTGCCTGGGAAATACACTTGCACTGTTGGCTGAGTATTAGCATTCTTGACAATCATTCATTCATTCATTCATTTGTTCATTCTTTTTTGTACTGTTGACAATGGAGCCCCAAATCTTGGGCATGCTAGGCAGGTGATTGCCACTGAGCATTATCCCAGCTCTGTATCAGTATTTTGACTTCCTTTCATCTTTTTTTAATTTTTTTGGTGGGGGCATTAAAGATAGGGTCTTGCTCTAGCCCAGGCTGATGGAGAATTCACTATGCACTCTCAGGCTGGCCTCAAACTTACAGTGGCAATCCTCCTACATCTGCCTCCTGAGAGCTGGGATTAAAGGCATGTGCCACCACACCCGGCTTCCCTTCATTTTAAACCACACAAATGAAAGTAGTCCTTGGTTTTCAACCAAAGTCCATAATCTAATAACCAAACACCCTCATCTTCTGTCTCAAGGAGTAGCTAGTGGTTGTCTGAGAGCATAACATTTTTAAAGAAACAGTACAAAAGTACTTCTGGCAGTGTCCATGTTCCTGCCGCCATGAGGTTCAAACAACACATGTATGTTTTGGTCATGGTCAAAATATTCCCCTTGCTGAATACAAAAGTCATCTTCCAAGATTCTTTTTTTTTCGAGGTAAGGGTTCACTCTGGTCCAGGCTGACCTGGCGATCCTCCCACCTCTGCCTCCCAAGTGCTGGGATGAAAGGCTCCACCACGCCCGGCTCCAAGACTCTTGTTATAGCTTGAAAAGAAAGCAGAGGAGCTAAAGCCAGGTTCAGTGTCTGTCACGTGTAGTAGGTATGCAAAACAAGTCCATGGACATGGCTCTGGTTATATTTTCACAGTATTTCATTAGAGGGAATACCAGTAATCCCACTGACGAGGGCCCTCAGCAGAATGGGGGCAGGGAGTAGGGAAACGATTGCACAAACATATGATGTGTACATACAAGTTTCTGCTTAACAACAAAAACAAACAAACAAACAAACAAACAATAAGCTGAGGGGACTGAGGAGAAGGAGCAGTGGAGAAAGTGCTTGCCACATCAGCAGAAGGACCTGAATTTGGATCCCTAGCACACATGTGCATGCTGGTATGCACCTGTAATCCCAGGACTGGGGAGGCAGAGACACGAAGATCCCTAGGGCCTTCTGGCCGGTCTAGCCAAATAGGTGAGCTCCAGGGTCAGTGAGACACTGTCTCAAAAATGTGGAGAACTGAGGCAGATACTGCACACTAACTTTTGGTCTCTACACCCACCAACATGTACACACACACACACATACACATGCCAAAAAAAGTGAGCCTTAAATGAAGGAATCTCAAATGTTGCTCTTTTAAAAAGAAGCGTCATTTATTTTTCTTGTTTGTTTTGTAGCTTTCCCCTCGACCCAAAGGCAATGACTACTATGCAAGTGCTGTTCCTTACCAAGTGAAGCCAGCCTGATTAGCCTTTAACATTTTCCAATCCTATTATTTGTAGATTCCCCCACTTTTCAATGAGTAAATACAACAAGCTGGGAATGAAACATTTATTTTGGCATCACACCAACCTAATTAAACTGCAGTTTCATTAGGCAGCAGCAGGCCGCTAAAAAATAATGTAATTGACCTATTAAAAGTTACTACTTTGGTTCAGTTTTCTGAGCTACAAGAAATTGCACTGTGATTTAAAATGCCTAGTTACCTTGACAAAACCAGCGAGAGAGGAAAGAACGAGGAGGTACAGAGAATGGAGGAAATCCAATTAAAAAGGAGACAGGTAACAAGATGTTCTCCCCAATCACGATTACTTGAAGGAAAGCAATAAAATGAAATGGAATTTAATAAAGCTCTAGTTATTTCCTTCATCGACTGGTGCTATCCATATATAGAGCGCTGGTGTGAAATGCTTTCCCCAAAGTTTTACGGCAGGGCTGTTCAAGGATCAGACAGCTGTCTGTTACCTGATTCCAACCATTCCTTGGGTACCATTGATCTGGGCCACATTCCATTCCTCGTCACAGACAATGCGGCCCAGGAGAAGGTAATATCATACATTGGGGTCTAGGACAGGAGGGAGAGAGCTGGGGGTGGGTGGGGGAGGAGAAAGTTCAACAAAGAGATAAAGAGAGAGAAAGAAGGAACAATCTAGATTCTAGCTGTACTTGTGGATAGTTTTAGCTTTAGCAACCCACCAAAGGCACTTCTTAGCTGAATCCATTTGTCTATGTGGTGTGCAAGCAGAAACATGCTTATAGACTCAGCCTGAGTTCAGCTCAAACACCAACCCATAATAGACAGGATGGAGAAGGACCAGCTCAATGTCTGAAGGAGACAACTAGCTCCGTGGAGTTTCAAAATGTAACTTGCTTTAACATATCCCAAATGAAAATACTAGCAACAGCACCCGAGAGAGAAAACAGAAGTCACAACCGTGAACACCAGCGGGCGAGCTTTCACAGAGGGAGGCTGTCTACACCCTCCTTCCACCAGCAGCCACACGCAGGAGGCCAGAACTGCTGTTGCCATAGAGATGTGGCACACAAGGCTGTGGATATCCTGGGTACAGACTCCACCTGGGATCTGCAATCAGGATTGAGCATCAGACTCAACTGGGAATCTTTTAATAATACATCTGCTTCCTTCCTGTGTTGCGGATTTTGGGCTAAGATTGTGCCCCATTTTCAGCAGATCCTCTGGATGAGTGTAGAGATGAGTCAGATTTGGCTTCTGTGCTCTGGGTCATTCCTACAGGAGTCGATGAGGACATAAGCACTCCTCCCTAGAGGCCTTCTGAAGGTCACTCACATCATGTTCATTCATTTATCCATCCACGCAGGTTTCATTCATGTCTGCAATGGGTTTCACATTCCTAGAGTAAAGCGGAGCCTCTGCTAAGCATTCAAGACACAAGCGAAGGCAGGGCACACATAGCCTGTAGCATTCTGAAGTTGAGAGTTGACCATTAATAAAGTGATCACACTGAGCTGGGGAGATACCTTAGGAAAGTACTTGCCTCATAAGCATTCAGTCCCCAGTACCCATGTAAAAGTTTACTGTGGTGGTATGCAGCTGTAGTCCCAGTGTTGGGGAAGTGGGCATGGGAGTACACCTGTAGCTTGATGGTGAGCCAGTATAGACTAATTAGTGAGCTCTAGGCCAGTGAAAGATCCTGTATCAAAAAAAAAAAAAAAAAAAAAAAAAAGGTGGGTGGGGATGGAGAGATGGCTTAGCAGTTACGGCGTCTGCCTGCCAAGCCTAAGAAGGCCCGTTTAATTCTCCAGGTCCCACCTTTAGCCAGACACAAAAAGTGATGCAAGGGCACAATGCCGCACTTGCCCACAAGGGGGAGCATGTGTCTGGAATTCTTTCACAGAGACTGAGAGGCCACTGGTGCGTCCATTCCCCCTCTCTCTTTAAGAAAAAAGTGGTAGTGTCTCTAAGGATAGCACCAGAGCTTGTCTTCTGGCCTGTCCATGCATGCATGCAAATTCACCCATACATGAATGTTCACCCCCTACATATAAACACATACACATGTACAAGGCGCACGCACATACACACACACACACACACACACACACACACACACACACACACACACAACCAGAACCATACATGTATCATTCTATGTGGATGACAACATTTTGAGGATTTAAGTCAATGCATGATGATGGGATAGATCAAGGAAGGTCTTCAGAGGTGATGTTTAAGTAAGGATTTCATTATTGAGAGACATGACCACCCAGTAGCACATAAGGGACAAATGAAAACGGGATACAAACATATTCTTTTTTTGTTTGTTTGTTTTGTTTTTTTGAGGTAAGGTCTCACTGTGGCCCAGGCTGACCTGGAATTAACTATGTAGTCTCAGGGTGACCTCAAACTCATGGTGATCCTCCTACCTCTGCCTCCCGAGTACCAGGATTAAAGGCGTGCACTACCACGCCTGGCTTACAAACATATTCTTGACAGACAATTCTGGTGAATCCAGACACTCTGAAGAACACCACGTTAGAAGAGTGGCTTGAGAGGAGGCTGGGACATTACAACTCATCCCTGCATGGCCCTGAATGAAAGGAGATGACTGTCACCTCCATGCAGACGGAACACAGGAGTGGCCACAGTACTAACACAAAGGCCAGGCTGATTTCTTGCTTCTCTTACGGACATAACTCAAGCGCTACAAGCATTCCAGAGGTTGTTGTTATCTGTGACAGCTGTGCAAATGCCAGCCTGTGCTGTTTACTTAATTCCCTTTTGTGATTAGGGAAACTCCAGAGGGAATGGGTTCAAGGTTGTTTCCTCCACCTGACTATACGGGCAGCGCTAGTGAGGGCTTTTGAGTTCCAAGGGCATCCATTCACGTTTGAAAACCGAGAACCCAAAGAGCATGGGCTCCAATATGTCAAGCAATAAAGTCAAAATTAATAACTGCTTAATTACATTTCTCTAAAAAGCAACATTATGTCTGCATCAGTGATTGTGAAATTTAGTATTCCCAACTACTTTATTATGTTGGAAGGGGAGCTGTATGTTATGGCTGATGTCAGCTTCTTTTTCACCTCAGTGCTGTGACACTTGACATATGACACTAGGACTTTGCTATGACAGCAAAGTCAGAAAGCTCTTTGCTGGGGTAGAGGGTATTTTGTGTCCTTCAGTGGCATGCAGCCCTGGCTTGCAAACACTAGATGCTGGTAGCATCCACTCGGATGTTACAACTGCAAATATCTCCAAACCTTGCCAGATGTCCCTCGGAAAGCAAAATAATTTGAAGGATAATAACTGACGTATATGAAAGCCTATGGCCAAAGAAGGTCATGCCGTGCCTCTGACCGTGTGGGATGCATTCTCATCTAGCGCTTTCTGGAGGAATGGTACACAAGTGTCTCCACATGTAGGACACATATCCACTTTTCACCAAGTCAGAGTTCCCAGTGACACTCACGTGTAAGTCAGGGTGACCTCAATAAACACATGTGTGAGAGTCCCTCACCCATGAGCTAGGCAGGACCCAGCAGGAAGGCTCTATCCAAGCTGGCCAATCCATAGGTCACTAAGAATCCTAAGAACAACACTGGATATTTTCACAGAAGCCTTGCGGCCAAAATGGAAAGATTGGTGTGTGTGTTCTGCAAAAGAAGGGTTCCTGCCTAATCGCTGGCTTGCTGGTCAGTCTGTGTCTTCTCGGAGAGAATATTAGTGGCCATGGCAAAGCCACAGGGAGGGAGAGGGGGAGAAGGAACTCTGTACCAGCTGCAAGAGCAAAAGGCATCTGAAGGGGGGTTGCCAGAGAGGAATACTTGATCACGTCTTCTAAGGCACAGAACTTCAACAGTGAGAAGATGCCAAGGCTATGGGGTTTGTGAGTGACAGTGGACCATCGAGAAAGCAAACAGGTCACACTTGTTAGGGGACACAGAGTCTAAGAATCTGCAATACATCAAAGGATCAGCCTCCTTGGGCTTGGAAACCCAACCAAAAGCCATCCTTAGAGAATGGCTTTACAGCATCTGGCCTTACCACGTGTGGTACAATCATTAACTTTGTGTCAGGATGACCAAAATATCTGAGAACTACTTAATGGGAGGGATTCTTTATTTCTGTTCATGGTGGCAGGGGGTTCAATCCATGGTTTTTGACCCCATTACTAAGGTAGGACATCATGGGGGTAGGACCCCAAGAAGGATGATGCTGTTTACTTCATGATAGAAAAAGCAGAGCGAAGGAGAGAGACAGAGACAGAGAGAGACACAGAGAGAAAAGGTCACGGAAAGCTATTCCCTCTCTCTCTTTCCTTTATTGCTTCTTTTTTTTCTCTTTCTTCTTGAAACAGAGTTCATGTAGCTCAAGCTGACCTCAAACTTACTATGTAGCCAAGAATGACCTTGAACTCTTCGTCTTCCTAACTCCCTCTCATTCTACATGACCAGCATGGACTACCACACCTGCCCCATGGGGTTCTGGGAATCAAACTCAAGACTTCATAAACGACAAGCAAAATTTCTGCCAGAGAGAGACGCCACCTCCCCACATACGACATTTTCTAAATGCAGTTACTTTCCACATATTTCATCCAAAACAAAATATTGTTTTAAAACTCATCCACGGCTGGCCCTAGCAATTGTGATTTTGGCAAAAGAGCAGGAAAAAGGCTCAAATGAGAGACTTGGAGACTTTTTACTGCACTCCTCTGAATGATTTCTCTGGGAAAGACCAAATGTATTCAGGTATCCCTTAAGGCTTGACCTATTTTGATGGGTGCAGGCTTTGGGGACAAAACATCTTTGTAGGAATGTCAACTCCAGTACTCAACTGTGTGAATTTCTGCAATGTCCTCAGCTTACCCGAGCCCCAGTCTTATCTGTGAGAATGGGGACAAAGATGACTCCCACCATATAGTTCAGGCCTGTGTTTAGGTTTGCTGTGTACATCCCACAGAAGACCTTAGTAAAAAGAAGGTCCTTCTGCACTGCTGAGATTTCTGGTTCTGCAAAACTGAGCAAATGTACTTACTGTCCCCTCACTTGTGTGTGCATGAGCAGACCTTAAAGGATTGTGTCTTAGGAAGTTTCTAATCTTGTGGTATTTATTATTGTGGCTTTGCATATCACTTGGCTTAATGACCAACTAACTCCTGGCTGACCACATCATTAAATAGTAAACGTTCCTCTCAGGATAATTGGCGTGCTGGGGTGAGGACTGAAAATCACCTGGAAGTCATGCTTAACAAACTGAGGTGAAGCAAATGCGAAGAAAAAAATTCAAAGCACATAAATGATTAAACAGTGGGCCTCTTCCCACCCTGTGGCCCCTTACATTCTTCCTGCCTCTTCGTTCCTCCCCGCGGGAACTGACTGGTGTAACGTGACCCACAGTGACCACAGAGAGCCTGCAGAAGAGGATCCTAAGGGGATGGTACAGAGGAGAGGGGACAAAAGAGGATAGCTCATGGGAATACGAGCAATTTGCAATATGCTCATATTGTAATGGTTCTGCTATATATTTTTAAAGGTGGGAACCTCTCTGAACTGCTATGCAGAATACACGCTTGAAACTGAACAGAGTTTAGTGTTAAAGCATCAAAACACACCCAGCTAAATCGCAGGAAGGCAAGGCATCCTTGCTTATGAGCAAAGAATCCTGTTTTGTTAGGAACCAAGAAACATATTTTAAATACATGTTATTGCCGGGTGTGGTGGCTCATACCTATAATCCCAGCACTGGGGAGGCCACCGCAGGAGGATCAGCCTATGTTCAAGGCTAGCCTGAGCTGGGCTACAGAATGAGACCTTATTTCAAAAAAAAAAAAAAATGTGACACCAATTACATATATTTCTGTTTTCCATTTGGTTTTGATCCTAATAAAAGCTGGAGAAGGGACTTGAAATGAGTGGAAAATACCATTCTCTTCTCCCTCCTTCTCTCTATTCTTCTCTGTTCTTTTCTATAGTTTTCTACTTTATTCTCTTGATTTGCTGTTCTTCTCTCTACATCTGTTCTCTCTCTTACTTCCCTTCTATGTCTCTCTGTTCCTTTCCTCTCTTATTCTCCTCTTCTGTCTCTCCTCTTCTGCCCTTCTATTCGCCTCCACCCACAGAAGACACCCCCAAGACAAGAATACTTGTGCCAACCAAAATACAAACTGCAGCATCTTTTCCCCATCAGTTTTATTTATTTCTTATAAACACCTACATAAGTGGATTCATGTTCCTCCAGCTACCACAGCAAGGACAAAGAATAGGGAACACTGCCTATCCGTCAGACACAATCACAGCAACCTTCACCCTTCCCACTGCTTCCCAGGGACATCACTTTGCAAACTGTCATTATCCCTCCCACAGATTTCTGCACCTTGGTCATTTCAGGCCAGGACTTGCATGCCCCCTGAGAAAAGTGGCTTGTCATGACTTACAGAGGTCACCTCAAAGTCCTTTTCACAATACAAAAAGTCACCACAACTGGGCGTGGTGGTGGTGTATACCCATAATCCCAGCACTGAGAAAGCTGAGGCAGGAGGACCAAAAATTTGAGGTCTGCCTGGGCTACACAGGAAAACCCCTCAAAATACTAATTATACTGTTTAATATCCACAGGGAGCTTCAAAGGGGGTGATTTCTTTTGTCTGTGTTCTTCACAAAACTGTTTGATTTTTCTTTTTATGAGAGAAGAGAGAGGGAGAGAGAATTAGCATGCCACAGCAGGGCCTCCAGCCACTGCAACTGAACTCCAAACCTGAGCACCACCTTGTGCACATGTGCAACCTTGTGCGCTTGCGTCACCTTGTGTGTCTGGCTTACATGGGACCTAGAGAGTCGAATGGGAGTCCTTAGGGATCGCAGGCAAGCGCCTAACCACTAAGCCATCTCTCCAGCCCTGAATGTGATTTTTTAAAATATTTTATTTTTCTTTACTTATTTGAGAGAGAGAAATAGGCAGGGGAGAGAGAGAGAGAGGGAGAGAGAGAGAATGGGCACACCAGGGCCTCTAGCTTCTTCAAACAAACTCCAGATGTGAGCACCTCCTTGTGCATCTGGCTTATGTGGGTTCTGGGGAATCAAACCTGGGTCCTTTGGCTTTGTAGGCAAATGCCTAAATCACTAACCCATCTCTCCAGCCCTGAATGTGATTTTTTTAATATTTTATTTTTCTTTATTTATTTGAGAGAGAGAAAGAGAGACAATAGGCACACCAGGGCCTCCAGCCGCTGCAAACGAACTCCAGATAAGAGCACCCCCTTGTGCATGTGGCTTATATGGGTTCTGAGGAATTGAACCTAGATCCTTTGGCTTCACAGGCAAGCGCCTTAACCACTAAGCTGTCTCTCCAGGCCCTGAATTGTGATTCTTGATGATACAGCATCATTTGCTACCATAACACAGAAGAGGTCTTTGTTAAAGATTATTTTATTTTGTGTATGGTGTGTGTTGGGACACGTGCATGGTTGTGTATGCATAGCACATGTGTGTGGGGATGGGCACAGCCCATGGACACATGTGTGGGGGCCACAGGAGAATGCCGGCTGCCCTCCTTTGTCTCTCATCTGCCTCGTCTCCTGTAGATGGGGTCTCTCCCTGACCAAGGAGCTGCTGTTTTGTTGCTCAGGATGGCCAACCAGAGAGCACCAGTGTGTTAGCCAGGGTTCTCTAGAGGAGCAGAACTCATGGAATGACTTGGATTTCAATGGAAATTTGGGGGACTGGAGGGATGGTTTAACAGTTAAGGCGTTTGCCTGCAAGCCAAAGTACCCATGTTAGCCAGATGTACAAGAGGGCACACATGTCTGGAATTCATTTGCAGTGGCTGGAGGCCCTGGCACACCCATTCTCTCTCTCTCTTTCTCTCTCTCTCCCCTGCTTCCTTTGTCAACTAAAAAATATTCAAAAGGAAATTCAGGCTGAAGAGATATTTTAGCTGTTAAGGTGCTTGCCTGAGAAGCCCAAGGACGTGGGCTCAATTCCCCAGTACCTAAGCCAGATGTACAAGGTGGTATATGCGTCTAGATTTCATTTGCAGTGGCTGGAGGCCAAGACGTGCCGATTCTCTCTCTCTCTGCTTCTCTCTATATCTGCTTCTTTCTCTCTCTCACTCTTTCTCAAAGAAATCAATAAACACAATATTTTTTAAAAGGAAATTGATCGGATTACCTTATGGCAGTCCAACAATAGCAGTCTGTAGACTTGGGAGTCAAGGAACCCAGTGACTGCACAGTCCACGTGGCCGGATGCCTCAGCAGGCCCAATCCAGCGCTGGAAGGCTGAAGGCCCTGGAGAGCTGCTGATGTGCAGGCTGGCTGAGGTCACTTGGTGCCGGTGCCAGGGAAGGGTAGCCGGACAGGAGAGATGCATGTACAAGGGAAGGCGTTCTGCAGCAAGCAACACCCACAGTCACGTGGGATTAAGGGGCTCTCTCCTCTCAGAGCTAGCTCTGGAGGAACGATCTCCTCCTGCAGTCTTTCCTGTCTGGAAACGACCTACTTCAAAGATCTGTCCAGGAGGAATGTCTGTGGATTCCTGGTCAGATCAAGGTGACAACAAAACTTCACCATCACACCAATTCTCCTGTCTCCACACCCCACAGGACTCAGCTTACAGGCGTGTGTGGCCACCCCAGGCTTTTTATGTCAGTGTGAAGGTTTAAACCCAGGCTGTCTCAGGCCTCCATACTTGCTTGGTAAGTGCTCTAACCCACTGAGCCATTCCCCCAGCCCCAGCATTCTGGAGACTTGTTCCTTGAAGAAGACCACATCCTTCAGTGAGGAGCCCTCCCCTGCCCTGGCTGGGTGACGTTGGGCACGTGTGACTAAAACTCTCCAAGTCCCGGCTTCGTGGTTTACACTTCGCTTGTTCTTTCTTAAGCATGTTTTTTCCCTGCTGTAATTTCAGGTACCCACGACCAAGTGTGGCCCCCCAAATTGTAATATTTGTCTAGAGCATTTTCAGAGTGAGACAATGTCCATCATTTTTGTGGTTTTTATTACATTACACCATTATAATCACTCTTCTTTAGTATGGTGAAACTCTTACTGTGCTTAATTCATAGATTCAACCTCATTGTATGTGTGCATGCTTGGAAAAGTGTGGGGCTTGGGATTATCAAACCACTAGGTGCTATTCATGGCTTCAAGCAGAATCGAAAACCTTGGTACTCATACGTCATGGAGAAAGGCTGACCTTATGCAAAATTCCCCTAGTCCTTTCTGCTTCACCATGAGTTTTTTCTTGTCTTTGGAGCATGAGATGGGGGGCGGATGACAAGAAAACAGAAGAGGTCACGTGACTGCATTATTCCCAGGGGCATTTGGTGGACATACTCAGTCCGTGTCACTTCATGCCATTGCTCTTAGGCATCAGCTTAAGCTGTACAAGCTTATGACCATGTGGAAATAGTGGCTGATGAACATGTCTCTGAAGCACAAATATCAGTTCTGAAGAATGGATTTTACTGGGCGGGAAAGAGACTCGTGTGATGTCACTGACACTTAGGACCATTTGTTAACACAGCATCACGTAGCCTCCCCTCATGGACACATGCCAGAGTTGGAAAGAAATGAAAGCACATGGTACCAGCCTAATCAAAGGACGAGCACCAGCTTTGATACTTATTCTTAATAAGCTTTCACAATCTTTGTTTTCAGTCAGAATTCAGTGGGTGCCACAGCAGCTGAAAATACGCAGTGACCCATTTTCAGTGCTGGAGCCAATGCTGGCTGCTTATGCCGGGTGTTCCCCTCCCACTACTGGATCTCCTCTCGTCACCGCACGAAAGGGTGGCGACGTCCTGATTCGTGCAGTCATACAGGGACCCAGACAGATGATGGCTCTTCCACGCTTAACAAATAAGTAGTTTCCAAGGTCAAACACTGATAGGATAAGATAGGCAGAGGATCCCTTTGCAAGGAACTCTCGGTGCTATTACTTAAAGTGACATATGTCACTAGGAAAAGCCTGTCATATGTCACTGCTAAAAAAAAAAAAGTGGGGAGTAAGTGATCTCAACATGGGTATTCTTTGTTGGCTACTTATCTTCGCTTGGGAAGAGGAACAGAAATTATTAATAATAGCCATATACTTTGGCATAGTATCTTTTAGTATTTTTAGCCATTTCTGAACATCTGCGGACTATTCTCCTTTTCTTAACACCACCTCCCCCAACACAGTGGGGAATTCCTGTTATCTACTGCAAATCCCCCCAAGTTGTAATAATAATAATAAAAAAAAAAAACATTGCTTCTTTTGTGTGATTAGAGAAAACATCCTCTCCTGTGAGTCGAGGTCAGCCACTACCTTCCTTGCCCTGTCTATAAAAATAGGACCTGTCCATTAGCCATTTTTTCCTTCCAGACCCAATCCAACAAGGTTCAGAGAACTAAGTACAAAGTATGCCTGAGGACCCATGTAAAAGCAAAAACCGCAGCGTTTCAATGTCCTCAAGTACTCAAGAGTCTCGCAGGAATGTACGGCGGAGACAGTGCCATTTAAATTCAGAGAAAACACATGGAAAAGACTCCTTTCATTTTTTGCCTTAAAGTCTATTATAGCTCCAAGCAATGCCATCAAACTTGGCTTTCTGACTGCCAACAACATGTGTCAGGATCTGTCCTCGCCTCTTAAAATGTAAACACAGAAGGAGAGATAATTAGCATTTTTCAGTAATAGACTGCTACTTGACAAATAAGAAATAATAATTTAACAAGCACAAATACACAAGGACCAAATAAATACTCAGACACGTAATTGTTGCTAGGCGTTAGGATGCGATCACCTTTACCACGGTAAGGATATGACCACAGAAAGTGCCTTGCAGACACGGTATGAAGCTGTGACTTTCTGAAAGACAGGTATCAAAGGATGTGCTAACATCAGGCTTGTACCTTGGGGAAGGGTGAGGGAAAGACACAGTCTCCCCAGTATGTTTCAAAACGGCCACATTATGGGATTCCTGGCTTCTGGTTCTTCAAAGAAAACTCAGACAATCTCAACCAAACAGCGATTCTCCCTTCCCAGCAGAAGGATGCCTTGGTGACCCCCTTATATAACTCTCAGTGTTGGTCTGAAACCCCAACAGTGAGCTGGCCCTGAAGAGAACTTAACATACAAGCTGAGAACTCGGGTCATGTAAACTGCCAGCAGGGTGCATGATAAATGAGACACAGAATCTCCGTCTTCTGTCAAAGGGGCTGATGGCAGGCCCATTGTATGGATGGAGAAAAGAGAGTTGCAGAGAAAAAGAATCCACTGGCTGGAAGGATGTCAGCCACGTGGGCATGGAAGGAAGGCATCTTTTAGAAGCAATCTAGAGAAGGAAGGGGAACAAAAGTCCCCTCAAAATAAAGGCATGCGTGTGCACCTCTAACTGTGCTGTGCTCTAATGCATGCCTATTGAATCCCCGCCAGGGGGAAAAAAAAATGCCTGCAGAAAGGACAGTTGGAGTGTCGCTGGGAGGCCAGTGGGTGTCACTACCTCCCTGTGGTGCTCAGAGGCAACTTGCAGCAGGCAGCAGCCTCAGACACCTCTCTCTGCTCCTAAGCACCCAGCCACAAGCCCAGCAATATGTCTCTACAATCCTGCTTTCGGAATGGCACTGCGGACACAGTCACCAGGAAATAGATGGGAAGGCGTGGGAACAGCACACAGGGAGACTCACTCATCATGAGCGCGAAGAAACGTACGCACTTTCCCCTGTCACCGCAGGCTCTGAGGATGATCCCAGTGAGTGGCAAGCAAGCAAGAAGGAAGGGAATAGCCTTAAAGAAACTCCTTGAACTTGAACACCACGTGGTGGGGCAGTAGAGAGCCCCCCCACAACACTTCCTCAAGGTGCGTGGGCCAGTCGTGGGTAATAGACCTCCCGAAGGTCAGAGCACTGGGCCCAAAATGAAGACACGGACATTTTATAGCACACTGGCCTGTCATTCGACTGCTTAAGCTTCACCTGACAATCTTCATAAGGGTAGGCCATGGTCCAGGTCACTGATGGAGGATACCTACTGTGTTGGCCCACAGAAGACATTGAATGAGCATCCATGGAAAATTAAGAGAAAACCAGTAATGATACCCATCTATACTATGGTCCATCTTGAGCAACCTGGTGACGGGCTGAGTTTATTAGCATATTATATACATAATACATATATAAAGTGCATTGGTGTGCCTATAAGGCATATGTGTATATATCTGTGCTTATATATTCCATAATCGTCTTATTTTCATCTTTAGTTTTGATTCTGTAAGTACATTTTATTAAAAAAATAATGCATAATGGAACCTATTATTTTCTACACTGAAATAAATTTTAAAAACTGCTTTCAACCTTTAACATTTTAAAAATAGCATATACTCATTAAAGAATATGTGAAAATTCATAATTAGATCTTAGACAACTCGGGAATGTCACAGACTTATTTTGTATCTCTCACAGAACTTGGTACAGATTAATCATTTCAAAATATGCATCTTGAAATAAAATATTCACATACCACACATGCAACTATGTATACACAAACTAGTGTGTGTGTGTGTGTGTGTGTGTGTGTGTGTGTGTGTGTGTTGCTAGAGACTGAGCCCCAGGCTCATGACTATCAGGCAGTGTTCTCTTACTGAGCCGCACCCTAGCTCTTTTAGTTTTTACTTTTTATTTTGAGACAGGATCTTACTAAGTTGCCCAGCCTGTCCTTCAATTCATTCTGAAGCTCAGGATATCCTTGAACTCCCAATCCTACTATCTCAAACTCCTGAGTTTCATGAGTCACCATATCTGAGATGAAAATACTTAAATAAGGGCTGGAGGGATGGCTTAGCAGTTAAGGCATTTGCCTGCAAAGCCAAAGGATCCCGGTTCGACTCCCCAGGATCCACATAAGCCAGATGCACAAGGGGGCACATGCATGTGGAGTTCATTTGCAGTGGCTGGAGGCTCTGACATGTCCATTCTCAATCTCTCTTTCTCTCTTTCTGTGTCTTTCTCTCTCTCTGCCCCTTTCTCTCTCTCAAATAAATAAATAAAATATTTAAAAAATGTTTTTTTTAAAAAAGAACATATTTAAATAATGTTATAATCCCATAATAAGATATGATGCAACTTTTGTGTGTGGGGGGCACATGCTTGAGTGTGTCAGTTTGGATGTGTACATAGGACATAGTGTGCATATGGAGGTCAAAGGACACCCTTGGGTGGTGATCCTCACCTGCCACCTTGAGACTGGGTGACTACTTTGAACAGCTTCTAAGGATTCTCCTATTTATACATCCCACCTCACCAGAGGAGCACTGGGGTTACAGATAGGAGCTACTACATCTGGCTTGATGTGGGTCCTCAGAATTATACTCAGTTTATCAGACTTTTGTAATGAGCACTTTACTCACTGAACCCTCTCCCGTCCTCCCAGTATGCAACATTCTTGGAATTAGACAGGCCTGTAGGTACTAACAAGTGCCAGGGAGTCATGTTTATTAACGGGGAAAACATAGTCTGCACTACTTTCTTCATATTCAAATGGAGCAGTGTTCTTGTCCATAGAACAGAAAGCTGTGGACGATGGGCAAAGCTATCACCAAGTGGCAAAGAGAACTATGCTGTCTGCATGCAATAATGATATCATGATAATAGTTCTCTGGCCAAGTCCATCAGGAAAAGAGACACAAGCGAAGGCGCCCTTCACCATGTGGCTCTGGTTTTTGACATTATCTTTTTTCTTAGACCGATTCACAGAGTGTTGATTTAAAGTCTGCAGTAAGCCCCATACTCTGCCATCTATGCCTTCCTCTTCCTTCCGTGTAGTATTTCCTAACCAGCTCTTCTCCCCTATTCAATCAGTGTAGGGAAGTATGCCTGTGGAAGACGCCGAGGATCTCCAACATTCGCCGCACAGTAAGGGTTAGGGGTAAGGATTCCCATAGAAGGGACAAAGCATGTCCCAGTGTCCTCCATGTCTCTCCCCCCATCCTCATCCCATTCTCTCTCTCTCTCCATATATATATATATATAATTTTTAGAGAGAGACACAGGGAGAGACAGAGAGAGAGAGAGGGAGAGGAAGACAGAGATGGGCACGCCAGCTGTCTCTCAGCTGCTGTGAACGAAATCCAGATGTGTGCACCCCCTTGTGGGCAAGTGCGGCATTGCGCCCTTGTGTCACTTTGTATCTGGCTAAACATGGGATCTGGAGATTGGAACCAGCTTTCTTAGGCTTAGGAGGCAGGCGCCTTAACCGCTAAGCCATCTCTCCAGCCCTCATCCCACTCTTCTCCATCAGAGTAGAAAGACAAAACATTTGCAGCACACGCAGTGCAGGCATTCTGGGACTACTGGGCTTGTATAGACCAAGGTCACCTCATATAATCTCTTCACTGCGATGGCTCTTAGAGTTGGAATCCCCCACTCCCTATGCTCGCTGGTATTGCACTTCCTGCAGTCCCTCCAACACCCCTCTGCAATTTTGTTTTGGTTCTCCTTGAAAGAGCAGCTCATATCATTAAGAGGAAGAGGCGCTGACAATTTTCAAAGATGCCTTTGGGGAATAGACCCCTTTTGTCTGTAGTTATCAAAACAAATTACGTTGGTACATGCCTGAAATGATGTTGACGCCAAGATGTCCTCCCTGGGGACTCGTAATCTCCCAACTGTGCATTTGAGCCCTTTTTCTTACAAAGGCCGATTGGAGGTATGTGCTGATCAGAGTAGGGCCTGCTCCTTAGCGGTTCCGGTAGGACTCTATATTTGGAAGATAAAACTGCTATTTTGAAAATAGGGTGCTCTGGGCCCCTGATTAATGAGCTATAACTGTTCTCCAATCGAGGGCCCCAGGGCTTTGTGTTTAGCCATGCATAACTCTCTTCTCCCTATCCCACCCCTCCCTCATCAAGCTGGTCATTAAGGATGGTATTTCAAAGTTAATTGAGTCTTTAAAAGTAAAATAGTTAGAATAATCGAGGAAAAAATATATTAGCTAGTTCCACACTTAAACAAATGCCACATGGTACATAAATTTCACCATCTGCTATAACGTTTCCTGAGTAGGAAGCTGGCAACGTGCATCATCATCTACATATGACTGATAATTTGCAGCCAAGTCTAAATAAAAAAGAGCTTTGTCTTTATCGGCTGTTTAAAAAAGCTAGAGACATAACAATAAAATATGTTCTCAATGTTTACTTTGCCCATTAAAAATATATATATATATATGGTTTATGGATGTGTGAATTCTATTTCATATGCATATATGTCTGCATATTTTATATCAATAGAATATATATTGCAAAGTTCATTCCTTATGCATTTTGAAATATATAAAAGCACAAGTGGCGTCTATCGTGCTTTTAATTATTTGTTTCCTTTTTTCTTTTGCTTTTTTTGAGACAAGATCTTTCTATATGGACTAGGCTGACTTTGAACTCATGATCCTATTGCCTCTCCTGCCCAAAAGATAGGGTTACTGACATGTGCTACCACAGCCATTCATAAATATGTTGACTATAGAAAATATTCCATTTTATCTACCTTTCACTTGCTCCAGAAAACATCTTCAGTCCAACCCTCATTTATTCAGGGAACACTGGATGTTAAAGAAAAAAAAAGTACTCAATTTCCAAAAGAACATACATTTTTCAGTAAAGAAGTTTCAATGCACCTTGGAGATAATTTGTATATGGTGAAAAAAGTCAATCCATGCTCAGTGAAATTGTGTCCTTGTAGAACACTTGAAGCTTCCTCCTATGTAACGGAATTAGGATAGTCAGTTTTCATTTAGGTGCAAGGCTCCGTGGTCCATTATTTAAGCTGCGCTGTCAATCATGAAAGAATACTTCAAAAACATGACAACAAAATTCTCTCGATACCGAAGGTCATCTTTTAAATCAGAAGGCAATGTGAGGGCTTCCTAACGACTTCTCCTCAAACAAATTACCAGCAGACCGCACCAAAAATGAATTTTATTGTGGAGGACAAGTGAATTGTACAGTACTTAGAGCAAACACATGAGAGGATTAAAATTGATTGAAGGAGATTGGATTTGAAAAGATATAAATAGGGAAGACATGAAAAATCTGCTCAAAGTGAATGGATCAAAAATGGCATGGAATTCAGCCACTGGCCAATTGCTTTCCAGAAGGTTTGTCGGGTTGTCTCTAGAGAGTGAAGTGAAAATGCTGCCTCCCAGATGCTGCTGCCATGAAGATGTCTGCACATGCACGACAGGTACCTGTGAGTATTCATCACATTTATTACAGCCATCACCAAATACCTGACAAGAAACAGCTTAAAGAAGGACAAATTTATTTCAGTTTACATTTTCAGGGATATGGTCTACCATGGCAGAGAAGGCATAGTAGCAGGAACATGAGGCAGAACTGCTCACATTGTGTCTTTAGTCAGGAAGGAGAAATAAAGAGGAAGAGAGAGACAGAGAAAGACAGAGAGAGAGAGAGACAGACAGACAGACAGAGATGCTGGTGCTTAACCTACTTTCTCCCAGCCCATGAAATGGTACAGCCCATACTTAAGGTAGGTCCTCATTTCTCAACTGACCTAATCTAGAAAATTCCTCATAGCCATTCCCAGAGATCCATTTCTTGGGCATTCTAAATCTTGTAAGTTAACAAGCAGAGATTTGCCATTACACCAAGGAACACACACACACAGACAGACACACACAAGTTGACAATCAATGAAGCCACCTGGAAAACGTTTCTTTTCTCTGTTGATGATTTGTTCTGATTGTAAAAGCAGTTTACACATCACTGGTCTCTATCTGGGATTCCTCCATCCATTTCAAGTTAACTTCCGTAAGTTCTGACCACATTAATATGGATGGTCCATGGGTTGACCAAATTATAGAAGCCAACCCTCCATGTGAGTCTGCTGTGTGGTTTGCAATCTTCCATGAGCTTCCCGTGTACTCACGTGCTGACTTCTCACAACAGCCCCACAGGCAAGTCCTTTTACTACCTAATTATCCCGAGAAGGACATTAGAGTCCAAAAGGCTGAAACTTCTACCCAGTTCATATGGACAATTTTCAAAACTGGGCTCAAAATCTCTTTTCTTTTTTTTTTTTTTTTTTTTTTGAGGTAGGGTCTCGCTCTAGCCCAAGCTGGCTTGAACAAAATATACATGACAGCCACTTCTACGATGGCACCTGGTATTTGTCCACACTGTTGAAATGATTCTTCCACATCGAGCCGCCATCACTCTTGCAGCCAACAGACTATGACACAAGGAAGATAGGTGGGTAGAATGAGCCGCATAGGTCAATAGTTATAACAAGTAGATCACAAAAGCACTGTGATTTCCATCTTTGGAGATCTCTCAGTTGTTCTCTGTCCTTTCATTCCATCCTTCCTTTTCTTCTCCCTTGTCTCCCCTTCTTTCCACTTCCTTCCCCTCCCTTTTCTCGCATAGCTCACGTTGGGCAAAGCCATCTGCCATGGCTCCAGGACACTCCGGCAGCCTGTGGAGAGACCTGTGTGGTTCAGAACTGGAGCCTGCCAACAGCTACATAAGTGAGCCTGGAAATTGCTTCTCCGACCTTCTTTAATTGTCACCCCAGGTAACAGCCAAGCATCCACCACCACCTCACAAAGGACCCTGAGCTAGAACCATCCAGTGCAGCCAGTCACAGATTTCTTAACTTCAGAACCCTGTGAAATGATGTCAGTATTGTTTTGGGAGTGTTCGGGTCAAGGATAGCTCCTGACACAGCAGAAGATAACTAGTACATGTTACTCACCATAAAGCAGAGCTGGTGAAAGCCTTTAGGGGAGTGATTTTTGTCCCTTCAGCCCTCAAAGCCTGGCTTATTGTTTTATCAAGAAATTTGTTATGTATCCCAACTCGAATTCCCTCCTGAGACAAAACAGCGCACTGTATCCGATCCACACACATCCAGCTCTGTGTAGGTCTGAGCATCTTCCCAGATTCCAGGCATTGCTGTCAGGTTGCCATGTGGCACTATATAAAGCTCATGGCTGGGGAGATGTCTCAGTGGGTAAAAGTGTGTTTTCTGTGTGAGTATGAGCATCTGAAAGGACCTGATTCACTCGGGGTGGGATCCCCAGCACCCACGTGAACAGCTGATGTAGTTTTGTTACTGCTGTGGGGGACAGAAATGAGAGGCTCTCTGGGGCTCATGGATGGACCAGTCTGACTGAAAAACAGTCCCTCTGGGTTCAGCGAGGGCTCTGTCTCATGAAAACACATACAGAAGCCATAAAGTAGGAAACTGGGCATTCTCTTCTGGGTCCACATGCATGTTCACAGGACACACACATCTGCACACATATGCGCATACACTACACATAGTGTGAAACACACAGAAAGAAAAGATAAGAAAATAAAACAAATTAAGTCCCCCCCCCCGATATTCTAAGGGACGGAGGCTGGCATCACACAAGTAAACAAGTAAGAGGAAAAGAAAAACATAACTCCTGTGATGGCGACAGAAAACAGGGAGACCAGGGCGGATCTCCCTCTGGTTGCAGCAGTCAACAAGTCTTCTCTAAGGAGAGACGGCTTTGAGAAGCTTCTAGAAGGGTGAGAATTACCAGCCAAGAAGAGACTTCTGAGGGAAGAAAGACCAAGCATACCTGAGCTACATCACAAATTACACTGAAGCCACATCTCTAATTTGGGGACAGGGATAATTTATGTCATGATGTAGAGCATGAAGTAAGATTTTATACCTGCATGAGACTTGTCAATTGAGAAGCGTTCTAACTATCCATGGAAATGAGAATAGCTACTGAAGGTGAGGCAGTCTAATCCTAGCCTTCAGCAGGATTGCAAATTTAAATCCAACCTGGGCTACTTAGTGAGACTCTGTCTCAAAAACAAACAGATAATAGTAACAATAACTGCATAAATACATAGCAGAACTGTTTTAATATGACTTTAAAATCCTTCACCCCAGGACAATCCATCTCCAACCCAAAGACAGTGCAAGTGAATTTGCACAACTTTCTGATTTAATAGACTCTCAGTCTCCAGGGAACTAACTCGGTTCTGGAACCATCTGACCATTAATTTCAATGATTTGACTGTGTAATATAATGTTTCAATCCTGGAACACAATTTAAAATGGGACAGGTAGTCATTACTTAACTGAGAGTCTGAAAATTCATCTCCAACGTGCCAATTTTTTTTTTTTTGTAGTCTCTTTTCAAAGACTTGCCAAAAAAAAAAGATACGGGGAAAATATTTCAAAGCCCATGAGACCAACATCTCAATATCAAATAGAGTCTGGACTACCGCTGGAGATAAAAATGGTGATAGAAACGTTTATTAAAACAGTAAGCAAAGGGTAAGCAGGCTTGCTTGTGAAATACAAATCTCGTTTCCCTGCAAAGTGAGAGTGCCAAGAGGAGAAAGGACACAGTGGTGAGGGGACTTGGTAAAAGGTTAACTAACTCCCAAAGGTAATAACAACAAGTGTAATAAAGTAATAAGGGGCCAGACAAACGTTTCAATTAGTATTCAAAAGAAGAAGAAGAAGAAGTGAGGCTGGAGAGATGGCTCAGAAGTTAAGGTACTTGCTTGCAAAGCCTGATGGCCTGGATTCAATTCCCCAGTACCAATGTGAAGCCACATTTGCAAAGTGGTGCATACCATCTGGAGTTCATTTGCAGCAGCAAGAGGCCCTGGCCTGCCCATTCTTTCTCTCTCCTTGCCAATAAATAAATAAAAATATTTTTAAAAAACGGTTTGTGGCTTGAAACTGAAATTTTCATTGCACACTCACTCACAAGGCTGATTGCTCTAACATCCACCCTAGAGATGAATCAGAGGGAAGATAAGGGGGAAAATCAAATGTGAGGATCAGTATGTCTAGTCACAAGATATGCACAGCCACAAGAATCACAAAATCCTCAAAAGTCATATAGATCAGAATGAAAATACTATGAGAATGTATCTTAAAGATAATTCTTTTGGGGGACTGGAGAGATGGCTTAGCAGTTAAGACAATTCATTGTGAAGCCTACAAACCCAGGTTTGATTCCCCAGTACCCATATAAGCCAGATGCACATGGTGGCACATGTGTCTGCAGTTAGTTTGCAATAGCTCGAGGCCCTGGTGTACCCATTCTCTCTCTCTATCCATTCTCTCTCTCTCAAATAAACAAATTAAAAGATATTCCTGAGCCAGGCATGGTGGCGGTGCTTTGTTCTTAATCCCAGCACTTAAGCAGCAGAGAGGGGAGGATCAAGCAGAGAGTTCACCTGAGGCCACCTGAAATTAAATAAGTCATAATTCCAGGTCAGCCTGGGCCAGAGATGAGACCTTACTGACAGTGAAGCCAAAAAAAAAAAAAAAAAAAAAAGATATTCCTTTTAAAAAAAGTATTTATTTGTTTAGCTGCTACAAACAAACTCCAGATGCATGCACCACCTTGTGCATCTGACTTTATTTGGGGACTGAGGAATCAAACCTGAGTCATTAGACTTTGCATGCAAGCGCCTTAACCACTGAGACATTGCTCCAGCCACTAAAATTATATTTTGTAATTAGCTTGCAAAATAGATAGCCTAAATTTTTTCAGGGTCCCACATTAGCCACTTTGTGTGTCTATCCTTCCAAAATCCAACATACTTGTTCCTGGGCTCCCTATCCCCACATCCAAGATCCTTTAACCATCCCCCTCTCTTTCCCTGTACTTCAACTTTAGCAAAAATAAATAATAAATAAAACTTTCAGGATCTGGCTTGGACCTTGCAGGACAGCCCATGGCCTCCATGTTTATCCATCTTATGACAAACAACACAGTCCACCAACTTCTCTTTCTTGGCCAAACATGGGTCCAGCTGTACAGTCCAAATATGAGGCCCAAGCCTGAAATGTCAGTTTGAATAGACAGCTTAGAATCAAAGCACTTTGCTCAAGATGGGAGCCAGAATCTTAGGTATGATTCCCCAGGATCCCATAGCCAGCCTTGGACAGAATGAATTTAGAATTTGTAAGTCAGTGGATGGAGGCCATACACATGCCTCTCTCTCTCTGATTGCTTCTTACTGAGGTCTCATAAACAAACAAACAAAAATAAATAAATAAATAAATAAATAAATAAATAAATAAATAAATAGAATCTGGTCCACAAATATGTACAGGATGCTTTAACAAAGACATGCGGGAGTTGCTCAACTGTTCTGCACACTCCTTCACAGTGAAAGCAAGGAAGGTATCTGTGACCCTTCTCCCCACCTCTGCAGTCTTCTGAGTAACACAGACAACAGCCGAAGCTAGCACCACAAAGCACTGGACGCTCTCTATGAGTGCACAGAGGGACTTCCAGTGTGCTTGGTGGGTGAGAAGTAGTGGGGAAGTCGAAGCCAAGCGGAAGAGACAAAGAACAGGAGAAAGACTGGTCCCCACGGGCATCGTAAATACATGAAATTTAGAAAGAGCAAGGTGCTGAGCACTGTGAATGGTTTGGAAGTGGGTGGAGAGCAGTTTCCCAGGAAGGTGAGGGTTGGTTCATGAGTGAGTTTGGAATCACATGCAAAGTGTGAGGTGTTACCTGAAAGCTGATACAGAACTATTCAGGCAGGCTGACATGACTCAGGTCTTTCTGGATGGAGATCCCAGAGTGCTCTCTCTCTCTCTCTCTCCTCCACAAACAAACAAACAAACAAAAATAAATAAATAAATAAATAAATAAATAAATAAATAAATAAATAGAATCTGGTCCACAAATATGTCTTTCTCTCTTTTGGTTGTTCCAGGTAGGGATTTCACTCCAGTCCAGGCTGACTTAGAATTCACTATGCAATCTCAGGGTGTCCTCATTGAAGAACATTTTAGCTATACATGAAGAAGAGCTTGGAGGGGATTAAAAGAGAGACAGACAGACAGATGATACACAGATGGAGCCTGGTTCAGCATACTGTAGCAAAGTATTGAAATTAATGGAATAAAGATGCTAGCCAAGAAAAGAGGAGGAACATGTATTAATTCAGAGAGAACAATAAAGGCTAGACCTCCATTTTGAAGACTTTCAGGAAAGCATGACTAAACTGTTCATTTTTAATTTCTTTTTGGCCATTGTATAAAGTAGCTGGTGTCATTATGACATTTTCCTACACTCATGTGACAGTTAATCTCTGCTGTCAACTTGATTAGAGGCATGCCTCTTGGGTAGGTCTCTGAGGGCATTTCCAGGAAGGATTAGCTGAGAGAAGAGAGAACGTCTTCCTCCAGCGTGGGCAGCACCTTCCAGCAGCAGCTGGGACATGAAGCAGTTTCACCAAAAAGCAGTGCCTTTTCCTCCCTGTCCTTGAACGTGCCTGGTCAGCGCATCTCCTCTGTTGATTCCATTCTTTGCTGACACTGGAACGTGGTTTGCTTGGCCTTCCAACATCGACTAAAGACCAGTAGCTCTCTAGTTCTATGGCCTTCACCTCCAGAGTGAGAATACTAAGGCATCCAACCTCGTGGAGGGAGCAGCCACCAGTTTCTCAGCCTGCAGACCGCTATTGTGGACTGCCCAGCCTGTATTTTATAAGCCATTCTAATGATTTCCTTTATCATACATATTCTTTCTAGTGGTTCTCCTCCACTAGAGAGCCCTGACTGATACAACATAAGTCATTAGACTTTACTAATATTACCATTCCATCAAACTTTCTTATCCACCCTCCTCCTATAGTGAGGAAAATAACTGCAGATTATTCATTAAACATTAAAACTCACTTTTTTATTTCCTTAGAGGGCTCTCAAATAAATATGGCCCCTTGTCATGTTGACATACAAGGTTGTGTCTTGTGGTGGTTAGAAGGTAATATGCCCCCCCATACACTTCTGTGTTTGAATACTTAATCCCCAGCTAGTGGTCTTGTGGAGGTGGAGCCTTCCTGAAGGAAGCGTGTCACTGGGGGCAGACCTTAAGGTTTTATAGCCCAGCCTCCCCTTGTGCTCTCTTTTTCTACTTACTCCCTGCTGATCTGAGGATATAATAACCAGCTATGTGCTATTACCATGCTGTCCTGGCTGTGAGAGACTTCTCCTCAAAATTGTAAGGCAAAAATCAACCCTGGACTTCCACATGCTGTTTCTTTTCTAGAATCTTGTCTTGGAAATGAGAAAGCACTTGATACAAGTCCTGTTTTATCGTTAAAATTGTATTTAGGATTGCGTTTTCCATCCCCCAAGGTCCTACAACATGCATAGCTAGCATTCCACCTTCACTCTTCTTGAAAGGAGAGCTATTTATGGCAATTACTACAATGTGATTTTGACATGGTATGGGGTCAATATTAAACATTCCATAAAATATACATGGCATTTACTTGTATTCTTTCTTGTTTGTTTTTATTACTTAAATTGGTGTGTGTGTGTGTGTGTGTGTGTGTGTGTGTGTGTTCATGTGTGTGTGTCATGTGTGTGCTGTGGGAGTTCATATACCATGGTGCGTGCTGTAGGAATAGGAAGACATCATTCAGGTGCTGGTCCTTACCTCCACCTAGATGGAGACATGGTCTCTAGTTTATTCTTGTTCACTGCTCTGCTATCCAGATTCCCAGGGAATTCTCCTGGCCCTGCCTCCCATCTTGCTGTTAGCATGCTGGGATTACAGTCACCCACCATGGCTATGGATATTACATGGAGCCCAAGGAGCTGAACTCAGGTATTCTGGCTTGAGTGGCCATTTTCCCATCTCTCTCTCTCTCTCTCTCTCTCTCTCTCTATACATACATATACATACACATATATATATATATATATATATATATATATATATATATATATATATATATGAATGAGACAGGGTCTCTCATAGTCAAGGATGACTTCGAACTTGTTGCATAGCCTAGTATGGCATTGTAGCAGACAGCTTCAGGTTCACTGAGATGAACTTCCAGACCAGGCACAGTTATGGAGGAAGGGATATTATTTATTGAAGCCTACAGATCCAGGGGAAGTTCCATAATTGCAGAAGAAGCTGGCCTGCCTTCACAGGGCCAAGCAGAGAGAGAAAAGCCCCCAGCCACACAGCACAGCACACTTCAGGAACTCCCATTAGGCCCACTTTGCATATCTTTACAATGGAATCTCAAACCACCACCACACCTTAAGATCCGCCCAGTGACATTGCCTCTAGCAAGGTGGCTGCAGATGCAAATTATAACTAATAAAACACTGAATATATTGGGGGCCATCTATTCAAACTACCACAGGCATTGAACTCCCAACCCTGCTGCCTCCAAGTACGAAATGCTGGAAGTGCAAGGGTGCACCACCACACCTGGCTCAATGTCTAATTCTCGCCTGTCATTTGTTTCTTGAAGAGATCTCTCTGTGTATTTTCCCTGATCTTGACAAGTCTTTCTTCATAGAGCAGGTAGAATAAATGTCAGTAACTCTGGCCTCTAGATGGATACTTTCTTATCCTGGCTTCATTGATTTTTAGCTATCTGATCACCAGCCAGTTCTACTTTATGATCCTCTGTTTCTCCTCTAATAAGCAGGAGTTAATTCTATGGACTTAAACTGATTGCCATGAGCAGCCTATGAAATAATGATGGGAGAAGCTTAAGGTAGTGTCCGGCCACCACTGAGCTCCTAGCACATGTCATTCAAGACTATGTCAACACTCAGGGGTTCTAAGTCACCAGCATGGCACACAGATGCTGAAACTGCTGTCTGCAAAGTCACACGGTGTCAAGGACCAGGATCCATTCAGAGGCAGAGTGACAGAGAGAAGAAGGGAAACACCTCCCAAGCATCAACGTTGCACCAATGTTGGGCTAGAGCCTGGCACAGCAGCATTTCCATCAGCAGGCACTCCATGAGTCTCTGCAGCCTGAGCCTACATGTGCAAATGACAAGAGATGCTTGGTCATGGCTCGGGAGAACTTTCTAGAAGATGGATCACTCCAAGAAACATGGCCACCTAAGGGAAAAGGGACTCACTTTGTAGTGTTCTGCCAAAGGGAAAAGTCACAGATATCCCAGGAAAGCAGCGAGACCAGGGTCGTGTGCACACAACTCCATGTGGAGCACCATGGGCAGGATGAGAACCTCGAGGAGCTCCGAGGGCATCTCATAAATTGTTGCTTCCTATGGTTCAAAGAAAGGAGGTGCAGAAGCGTGGGTGCTTTCTGGTTTGTCAACTGAAAGAATTGACCAGGGCACACAGAGCATTTGGAATCTGCGACAGCTGTGTACAGTCTGTTAGCAGAATAGACTGTCTCACCACTTACTTCTAATCCAGAAAATTAAGAGCCCAGGCTATGGAAACCTCGCTCCTCCTAACATCAAGATGACCACTAGTAAGCCGGGCGTGGTGGCGCACGCCTTTAATCCCAGCACTCGGGAGGCAGAGGTAGGAGGATCGCCGTGAGTTCAAGGCCACCCTGAGACTACATAGTTAATTCCAGGTCAGCCTGGGCCAGAGTGAGACCCTACCTCAAAAAATCAAATCAAAAAAAAAAAATCAAGATGACCACTAGTGATGTTCACTAACCCTTCAATAGATGGTGGAAAGAGTGCAAGAGACAAAGGAAGAGGACAAGTGCTGTCTTCCAGAAACAAAGTGGCAGTGGTATTCATAACCTCACGGTGGCTGACACTACCTACACAAGTCCTGAATGATAGGAAAAAAAAAATGATGACATCAAAACAGAAGAGAGATTAGTGGGAAAGAAGAAGGAATTCCGTGAAAGGGGAAAAGGGAGAGTGGAAGGAGGGGATCATGATCATGGTACAGTTTCATATTTATGGACATTGTCAATGAAAAGTTCATAAAAAGAAAAAGGAAAAAAATCTTCAATATGAGCTTTGAAAAGTGGTGAATGGGTCTGGAGAGATGGCTCAGTAGCAAAATGCTTTAACACATAAGCAGCACCTACATAAAAACCAAAGGCTCCACATGGTAGGGAGTGCTTGTAACCGAGCCACTGGAAGGCAGAGAAGGGATCCTTAAGACTTCCTGGGTAACTAGTCTACCCAAAATGGTGGGCTCTATGCTCCATGAGAGATCCTGCCTCAAAACAATGAGGTGGAAATCAATGAAGAAGACACACCAGACTCTTAATGTTGACTTCTGGTCTCCACATGCTTACATACCTATGGCATGCACATACACACACCACATTAAAAGAAAATAAGTAGGGTTGGAGAAATGGCTTAGAGGTTAAGGTGTTTGCCTGCGAAGCCAAAGGATCCCAGTTTTATTCTCCGGGACCCACGTAAGCCAGATGCACAAGGAGCACATGCATCTGGAGTTTGTTTGTAGTGGCTAGAAGCCCTGGCATGCCCATTCTCTCTCTCTGCTTGCAAATACATACATACATACATACATACATACATACATACATACATACATACATACATAAAATTTTAAAAAATAAGTAAAAAAGAATAGTGGATGATTCATGGGAAGCAACTCATTTGTGAGACCCTTATCAGGTCCCATTTTGCCCATTAAGACAAGTGAGCATTATAGCAATTCCCTTACCAGCCGATCTTCAGAGAGAAGTAGTACCTATCCAGTTCCAGAACCGCATGCTTGGACACAGTGCCAAACACCCACAAACCACTTTGAACAGCAGTCCACTCCTCTGTCATGCAGCTAATTTCAGTTGAATTTCTTTGGATAAAAATTAATACTATTCCTCTGAGCACATCGAGCTTCACAGCCTGGACATGACCGCACAGTCATGCTTGCAAAATTCAACCTTGTATGTTATGTCTCGAGGGATGAAAATATAGTTAGCATTTGTACGATGTCCCCAGGCTGGAGTGACATAGCCTCCATTAACCATGAGTCAGTACTGTGGATGGACTCATTCATATACCAGAATCCAAAGTTTGGACTCTTCCAAGGGCATAAGACCAGCAAGCAAAAATATAGTCCCAGCACATGTTCAGAAATGTGCATGAATCACTTTATGATACCGTATTATGTTATCAAGAATTATTTTTCTGAGACAAGCCCAACAGACTGGCCCTTTTTTATGTGACGGAGGGAGAGAAAGACAGAAAGAGAGAGAGAAAGAGAAGAGAGAGAGAGAATTGGCACACCATGGCCTCCAGCCAGTGCAATCAAGCTCCAGATGCATGTGCCCCCTTGTGCACATGTGTGACCTTGTGCATTTGTGTCACTTTGTGCACCTGGCTTACATGGGATCTGGAGAGTCGAACATGAGTCCTTAGGCTTCACAGGCAAGTGCCTTAACCACTAAGCCATCTCTCCAACCCAAGAATTATTGTTTTTAATTACTTGAGTGATCAGTAAACTTCCAGAAATTTTCAAAAGGAAAAACAGAGAAGAGGGAGACAAGAGAGGGGGAGGAGGAACAGAAAAGAAAAATAAGAGAAAGAGAGAAAGGAAAGCAAAGGTTAGAGACAACACTTTCTACCACTGGGCTGAATTTTCCATCTAAAATTGGTTTGTTCTACATGACAACCCCTCACCCTTCTAGAAATTGTACAGAAATTGTTCATCTTTCTTTCGCACCGTGTTTATATTCAAAACCACATTAGAAACACATCCTTAAGTCAGCTTGATAAACTGAAGACTGGGAGCATGGCTTCTGCGAAATGTTACAGCCTGTTGGGTAAACACATACTTGGTATACACTCTAATTTTGAAAAACATGTTATTTACTTACTAGACTGTAACAGTTCTGCTGAATGGTTGCAGCACCAACAGGTAAATATGTATTTTGGAAGGCATGCATACTAATTCTGAAAACATGTATCATTTACCCAGCAGAGCATATATCCTGGTCTGCCATGGATGAGCCCCTTCTCTGTGAACCATCGCCTTACCAATGCAATAGCACTGAGATCTTTCCCCATCATCTTCTAGGTCTTAAAACAATTCGTGTTGAAAAAGGAAGCTAGCCTTCCATACTAACACCTAGTTACTTTTTGGAAACACCAGAGTCCATAGATAAGACAGCACTGGTGACAAACCATAGCCTACAACAACCGGGCGAATAGCTCAGTGTGAGCTTCTGGTTGGAGGGACTGATGAAGACCTCTTTAAGGCCAACCTTGAACCTGAAGCATGCACATTGGCTGTCTGTATATGTGCATTGGAGGAACAGAGCCAGCGAGAATCACAAATGCCCTGTATACATTTTATTCTTTCACATCAAGTATTTATGGGACAATGCAATGCTAAGCACTGGGCTTGATCCTAGGGATGGTCAATAAGAACAAGATAGCCACACCTCCATCCCTCTCATAGACGACCACCATAAATAACCGCTCTAGTGTGAGGTTCATTCAGCCTGGACATCTGTGTAGGATGGACCTCAAGTTCCCATTTTGTTCAAGGAGAAAGCAGATCCCTTAATCATGTAAAAATCCCATAAGGTCTGCACCTTGTCCCAGCTTGCTTACCCCTTTAAAGGGTTTCCTATCATTTCCACAATACTGCTTCTAGTCCCACTGTTAGCCCTTGAACCTAGATAAACTCAAGCCTCATGCCCTTCGACTTTGTTCCACGCGACTCCCCCCACCACTGTGCCCCACTTGGAACATTCTTCCCTCTGAAAGCTACATAGATCACACCATCTCTTTCTAGAATCCAGACTTTGCTGCAAGTTGGTGTCACAACAAAAGCCTATCCTAAACCCCACTTTCCACTTAAAACCATAGCATATTCTTCTACCCTTGACCTCCTGCTTCCCCCATCATCTCCCCTTCTCATTTGATCCAGAACACTGCTAGATTCCAGTGTGGTTCATACATCTGTCTTAGAAAGCCCCAGGACGGGTGGGGAAATGGCTCAGGGGGTAAGAGATTGCTGTGCCACAAGCCTTAAGACCTAAGTCTCATCTCTGGCACAGCCAAAGAAAAGAAAGTTGGGCAAGGCTGGTCATGCCTGTGACACCAGTCTTGGGAGGGTGGAGGGGGGGCAGTCAAAGCAAGATTGGCGGGGCTCAGTGGTCATCCAGTGTCACCAAACAAGGAGCTCCAGGTTTCACGAAAGATTCTGAACCACCCACTGTCATCCTCTGACCTCTGAACAGGTGGGCACAGATTTCTTTCTGGTGCTTGTGTGTGTGCGCACACGCACACACACACAGGTTCCATGAAGATCTCTCCATGTGTCTAATGAATCCAAAATGCAACAAGAATGTCTGGGACCAGATAGGTATCAGAGCGACAAATGGAAACCCATGTGTGTGCAGCGACCCGGGCACCCGTGTGCATGCTGTGGCCTAAGCCTAGACAAAGGAATGGCTGCCATGAAATCACCTACAGATAGATTCTCATCTGTGGAGCAGAGATCTGGTAGCAGGGAATTCCATAAAAGGTTTCCCTAAGCATTTTTTAAAATATTATTTTTATTTTTTTTTTTTTTTTGGAGAGAGACACAGAGAGAGACAGAGAGAGAGAGAGGGAGAGGAAGACAGAGATGGGCACGCCAGCAGTGTCTCAGCTGCTGAGAATGAAATCCAGATGTGTGCGCCCCCTTGTGGTCAAGTGCGGCATTGCACCCTTGTGCCACTTTGCATCTGGCTAAACGTGGGACCTGGAGATTGGAACCGCTGGAGATTGGAACCAGCATTCTTAGGGTTAGGAGGCAGGCACCTTAGCCCCTAAGCCATCCCTCCAGCCCTCCCTAAGCATTTTTGAGCTAAGATTGAGGTCAGCAGAAAAGGGGAAACCAGAACGGCATTCCAGGCAGAGTAGAATTTTTATATTTTATTCATTTATTTAAGAGAGAGAGAGAAGAGGGAGAGGGAATGGGTGTGCCAGGGCCTCCAGCCACTGCAAACAAACTCCAGCCCCTTGTGCATCTGGCTTACATGGGTCCTGGAGAATCGAAGTGGGATCCTTTGGCTTTGCAGGCAAATTCCTTAACCACTAAGCCATCTCTCCAGCCCCAAGTAGAATGTTTATAACACTCCAACCTCAGGGGGTAGTGTGTTCTCTGTGTGTAATATGTGTGGCATGGTGTACCTATGGTGGGTATATATGTGTGTGTGCATGTGCATGTGCAGATATACGCACCCTGTGAGCACGCGTGGAGAAGCTCAAAGAGAGTTGCTGGTGTCCTCCTCTTCCTCCTCTTCCTCCTCTGCTTTGTTTACTGAGATGGAGTCTCTGGCTGAACCTGGAACTGCCGTTGCTTTCAGCCAGCCTGACTGACCAGTAAGCCTCACTGATGACCTGGTCTTGGTTCCCCACTGACCTGGGGTTAGAGACATGAATGGCCATTCCTGGATTTTCATGTGGGTACTGGGAACAGAACTCAGGTTTTCCAGGTCCTCAGGCTTGTGCAGCAAACATCTAACCCACTGAACCATTTCCCCAGTCCTGGAGCTAGGTATGTTTGGGGAGATTCAAACACACAAACCACAACAACAACAAGCTTGAACACCAAGGAGCAAATCGTGTTAAGCATCTTAATTGAAATAGGTTCTGTACCTGACAGAGAGAGGAGTGCCTTGCAGGGAATGAATATGCCCTTCTTCAATTGTTTTATATATTTTATTTATTTATTTGCAGGCAGAGAGAGAGAGAGAGAGAGAGAGAGAGAGAGAGAGAGAGAGAATGGGCATGCCAACCCCTGCAAATGAACTCTAGATACATGAGCCAATTTGTGCACATGGCTTTATGTAGGTACTGAGGAATCAAACTCCAGTCCTTCAGCTTTGCAGGCAAGCACTGAGGCATCGCTCCCTTCCGAATATGCCAAACATGCCTTTGTGTTGCTATTTGGTTTACTTAGCCACTTTGGCCTATAAGACAATGTTTATCTAGACATTGTCGACCGCTGCATCCCCAGGGCAGAAGCAAAAGTACTATATGAAGAGTCATAGGCAGAACTTTTGAAGGTCTTGGCAAGCTTTTCACGAGGCCACTTACTGATTCCACCCTCTCCCACCACCCCCAACCCGACCCCTGTCCTTCCAATGTGGCAGGGGGATGGGCGCAATCTCCCATGTCCTGAGCAGGAAATCCTATTCCCTCAGAAAATGCACAGTGCAGGATAAATCCCCTCCTGTTCCTACAAAGTAAGAAGGCGATGGTGCTGGGGTGATGTCCATGGGACGCCAGTAGCACCTCAGCAAGATAAGCCCTTTTTCATTCTCTACTTGCAAAATGTTTTCTCTAGTTGCTCGGGCCAGTGGGAGGTGAGAAAGGCCATGTGAAGTCATTTCACTCATCACTAACCTATCACACATCACACATCCTTCTCCGTCTCCATCACTCTCCTCCCAGGCCTTCAGACAAAAGATCTTTCATTTTGCATGCCTTGCCAAGGGCTGATTTGAAGTACATAATAACAATATTAATTTAAGTGACTCGTACTTGAGTCTTACAAGAAAGAGAAAAGAAAAGGACACAATTTATGAGACATATATCCCAATTTTCCTAGGAAATGTTTCACAATGACAGCAATGTATCCGGTGAGCAAAGATGAGGTTGCTGCAAGAAGGAATTTAATTAAGATGAGTCGGGCATGCCACAAGCAATACACAGCCCAGAAAGCATTGTGAAGTACCACACCAACGTGGGGAGGAAAATGGCCAATAAATTAGCCTACAAATCTACTCTGCACTACATCTGTCCCGCACCACCAGATAAAACACTGTCCTGAAATGGACTTTTCATTCCAAATCACTTGATACCGAAGAAGATTCTTATGCAATTCCTAGGCTGCCATTTTCAACGAGATACTTTGTGGAAGGGAAACGTGTTCTCCCTCTCCATCGCAACTGAGATAGACTGGGAATTAATCAGTGATACTTAACTACCCTTTCAATAGGGCTGCAGCAAACCCACGGAAACACTTCATTTCTTTCCACATTTCTGAACAGACAGTCGCCAACTTTTAATAATTCCATATATTACTGAAGACTGTGAAAAAGGATTGCAAATCACGAGACGGGTGACAATGTAATAAATTAGACAAATTGTAGCTGTGATCGTGAAATCTCACTGTCCCAGTCTGGTTCACATCTCAGTGTCTTGATGTAATACGATTTGAGTATAATTATTAGCAATTATTATCAAAGCATTCGTAAGCTTTCCCCCCTCACCGTGAAAGCAAGATTCTGCTTTATCTCTTTCTTAATTCACGGGTGCCATTCATCACCCATAAAAGAAGGGCATGGTGATTCCAACATGTCTGATTTGACACATTGTTCTTCTCCACTTCTGTTATATTATAAATATTTAATGTGGGGTTCAACAATGGAAGCCATAATCTCAGCTCTGTGACTAATCCCCTGTCCTCCTAAGAATATGGTCTCACTGTCTCATGGTCTGAGGAGGAAATGTGTCCTACAGGACCATATGTTTTTATTCCCTTGGTCCCCAGCTTATGGTGCTGTCGTGGGAAGCTGTGAAAGTTTTGAGAGTTGGAGCCTTGCTGGAGGAAGTGGGTCACTCAAAGAGCAGGTCTTGTGTTTTCCAGCCCATCCCCACTTCCTGTCCACATCTGCTTCCAGTTTTGCTTAAGTGGGAAGAGGTGAGATGTTCCAGCCATGCCTTCTTGACCATGAAAGACTGTATCCCCTCAAACTTAGGAGCCCAAAATAAATCCTTTTTGACAGATACTCTGTTATTGCTACAAGAAACAGAAATAAATACAAATATTGCCATGGAAGGAAAATGTGTCAAAACAGAACACTCACATTTATACAACCCCTTTGAGTCTAAGTTATAGGAAATGTGTCATTATTTTCTGTTGCCTTTTCAATACAAATTTCTAGAAGACCACAGCCATGCATTTAATGGTCTAGTCTGTACCATTAGAACAAAATAATTCATCCCTAGAACCAAGCCATATTTTTTTTATTTTTTATTATTTAATTAATTTATTTATTTATGAGAGAGAGAGAGAGAGAGAAAAGAAAGAGGTAGATAGAATGAGCATGCCAGAGCCCCCAGCTATTGCAAATGAACCCCAGACACATGCATCACCGTGTGCATCTGGCTTTACCTGGGTACTGGGGAAATCAAACCTCAGGACCTTAGGCTTTGCAGGCAAGTGCTTAACCACTGGGCCATCTCTCCAGCCACTGAAGTCATCATTTAAATATTTGTCACCTTATATCTCACCCTATATTGGTCTAAAATGGAATCTCAGAAGTGACAAGAAGCTTTCATAATGAAACACCTGGAAAATGGCTGCTTTGGCTTCCATTGCCCACTGGCCTCCCTGTGCTGTGTACTTCCTGGGGACAAATGAGACCTCAGAAGTGACATGTTTTCATTTTATCACATTTATTTAAGATGACCAAGGCAGGGACAGATATTTATTGGCCACATTCAACATATGCAATCCTGACAATTACGGGACGGCAAGCAGGGTTTGCATAACAGCTGGTAATTCCAAGGAGACAGCGCCACTGAAAGGACACAGGTCCCTTAGGAATCACCACCCCCCCTCCACACACACACTGACCATTGAAGGACCCATGGGAAGTAGATAGAGGGTGCTGAGAAAACCCCCTCGCATCCTACCACGTGAAGTCAGCATCACCCATGTTGAAATGAAGATGGGGATTATTACTGCTCTTTTATGAATCCTGACAAATCCAATGTCCCAAGTTTAGGAAGAATCAAAGATTTAAATTATAATTCCAGAGACCATGGAACATTTCATTGGTCTCAAAGCGCTCTCAACTGCCTGCAATATTACCAATGACTGATGTTACTAAACAAAAAAACACAAAAGGGAACTTGTTTTAGTCAAGAGACTCTTTCATTTAGTAATGCCTGAATTAATGGAGTCGATCCTCCTATATTCTGAATACATATTAGCCTCAAAGACCTATTAAAATAATATTCAACATTAATAACCAAGCCCTGTGTTAGGTACATGCTTTTAAAAAAAAAAAAAAAAAATTGCCTGGAATGGGCACATCTGTCCGTTCAGCCCCCACCCCCACACACAATGAGTGGATGATACCTTCTGTACAGGAAGAACTACACCTCTATCATTTACTTAAAGACCCTATTTAATTAAGATTTTTCATTAAGATTTGCCCCTAGCCTACATGCACTGAGCTAGGCAGGTATTGATCACCCCCAGCATACATGATTAGGGTGAACTCCAACTGGTTAGAATCTCTTGGCATGCTTGGATCTTGGCTGATATGCAAGGAAGGGAAAATTCTCTGGTCCCTGAGGCCTCCCAGATTTTCAAAGAATATTTGTGAAACAAAGGACAGGAGCATTGATGATGAATGGATGTCCTAAGAAGGTAAATATACACATACATACATACATACATACATACATACATACATATGGCAGTCAGGCTCTCTTGATATTAGTATGAGGAGAAAGGAAGTCCTTGAAAGCTCTTGAAGGCTTTGTCGGGCTGGTTAAGTGTGGAGATTCATTCTCATGGTGTAAGGCCAGGGCAAGGCAATCCTTGGTCAGTACTGGGTTGGGCACAGGAGGGGCAGTGTGAAGCATCTGATGTTATTTTTACTTTACAGGTTTGCTTCCCAATAACCCTGGCTTAGTTTCCAATAGCATGCACATGTAACTGATCTGCAGTTATGGAGGCAAGGAAGTCCAAGATCACAGAGCCACCACTGGCAAGGGCCTGGATACTACACCCTGCCTGGAACAGGGCCCAATAGATACAGAACAAGAGTGCTTAGTAATGGTTCTCTCTGCCTCTTCTTGTAAAGCCACTAATGCCTTTGTGGGAGCCCCACCCCACCCTCATGACTACCTAATCCTAATCTAAGCCACCTCCAAGTACTGTCACTACATGAACTTTGGGATTAAATTTACAACACAAGAATTCCGTGGGTTTAGTCAAGTCGCATCAGAGTATATAGACCAAAAAGTTCACCTGTTCACAACGTACAGCTCACCGGTGTTTAGGATCTTCATATAAGCTGTATCGTTTCTGCCATAATTTAGGTTTTTTTTTTTTTTATGAGAGAGGGAGAGAGATTTGACACGCTAGGGTCTCAGCCACTGAAATCGAACTCCAGACACTCGAGCCACCTAGTTGGCATGTGCGACCCTGTACTTGCCTCACCTTTGTGCATCTGGCTTACGTGGGCTCTAGGGAGTGAAACATGAGTCCTTAGGCATCACAGGCAAGCCCTGTAACCACTAAAATATTTCTCTAGACCCATAATTTAGTTTTTAAATTTATTTTTATTTGAGACACAGAGAAAGAGAGAGAATTGGCATGCCAGGACCTCTAGCCACTGCAAAGGAACTCCAGATGCATGTGCTAGCTTGTACATCTGGCTTACATGGGACCTGGAGAATTGAACCTGGGTCCTTTGGATTTGCAGGCAAGCGCTTCAACCATTAAGCCATCTCTCTAGCTCCATAATTCAGTTTTAACTCATTTGCATAACTTCAAAAGAAATCCCCCATGCACAAGTGGAGGCCCACTTCCATCCCTTTATTACCCGAGTATTGTTTATCCTATATTTGGGACATTTCATGCGAATGAGATTATGACCTTCACAATCTTTGCAATGGACAAGGCTCATTTATTTCCTTTGGCCTTCCCACTTAGCTTCTTTCTCACTTGGTTCTTAGTAGGGAAATAAAGTGATGCTGTTTATCCCATAGTTTCTTTTGCCCTATTTCATAAATATTTAATTGCTTTTGGGGGCAGGCAAGCATAGTTTAGTCACCTAGAACACGGCTTGGCTTAAGTGATAAACACATCCTTGCCCTAAACAATGCACCTAGCAACCTGTTTGGAGTCGGGGACCCCCACTTGTACAGAAGTGCACATATACCCTGCTCCACACAATGGCCTAGTGTTGTCCTCCCATTAGTGACCATTCATTATGATCAGTATCTGCTGGAATATATTCTTAGATAAATCCCAGATGGGAACAGAAGGGGGCATGTGGACTGGTTTGTGGTAAATGCACAGGAGAAAAATCTATGTCCTCTATGTGAATGTTAATGGAGGAATCTTCATTTGACATCTTATGCCTATGCATAAGTAAGTGAACATATGATTAAAATCTGATGTATCATGGCAATGAGCATTCCCAGTAGAGGAAAATGTTATATAACCCAAATCTGTCAATCAAGTCACAGGACAACTCAAACTATGTCTTAGCAACCTATCCATTCTTCTCTAGAAATCATAGAAAGGGAAGCTCCAGACCACTTGAAGTGGACCCTGAGGACTCTACTTATTTGGTCTATCGCCCAGTGGCAGTGTATTCAAACCTTTACTATCAGAAGGCTCTTAATAAAGTGTCTTTCTTCAGAAGTACTGGAATATGACTTTCTTCAATTCTCTAAGAAACTAAAAACCTAGAAACATCTTTGGACTCCTGGGAACATTTATTAACACTGGAACTTCCATCCTGCACATATATTACACTGAGAAATAAAGCCAGTATTCACAGAATCCATTCATCATTATTTTGAAACATAGTTATTGGCTCCTAATATATCTGACAGATTCTGGGAGTCCATAAATTGTAAACTCTTGTACCTATTCTCCAAAAGGGCAGGCTTTATTATTGGTAATTGTTTAGGAACGAAGTTGGATAAAACACATAAAAGCAATTTTCTAGATGCTCAGTCCAAAAACTCATGCTAATGCTTTGCATTCTTTGTGGCATTGGCCATCATGGAGTTGAATAGGAAATGTTCCCATAGCCTCGTGTGTTTGTGACTAAGCCTCACACTCAATCCCCAGCTGGTGGAGCCTTGTAGGAGGAGGTGTGCCACTGGGGGTGATCTTGAGTTTATTCGTCCAGCCCTACAGGGTGTTCACTAGCTGCTTCCTCCCAGCTGATGTGACAAGATGTGATGCCCAGCTTCTGCTCTGCCATGCTTTTCCTGTTATGAACAAATTTCCCATTAAAATTGTAAGCCCTTTCCTTCCATATGCAGCTGTAGGTCAGGTATTTTGCCCTGGCAAGGAGAGGGCAGTGGCAATATCTGCTACCCATTACTATCCTCACTGTGGAAAACTCTACCTTTTGGAAACCATCTTCATAAGCGCAGTTGTTTCTTTGTCACCTCAGTGTCCTTCTTTCCTGCTTCTTCCCTGCTATCCTTTCATAAAGAGGCTCTTTCTTAAGACCATTCTCCTCAAATTGTAGAAGGTCTGCCTACCATGCACAAAGCCCTAGGTTTGAGCCTCAGCGTTGCATAAACTGGGTGTGATAATGCACATCTCTAATACCAGCACTTGGGAGGTGAAGGCAAGAGGTCTGAGTCCATGAGCTAAAAGAAATCCTCCCCTACTTAAGCTAAATTTCATGGAAATGTTGTCACAGTGAAATGCAGCTGACCAACAGATCCAATATCTCCACATTCCCTTTCTGGCCAATTATCTACTATTTAACTCTCTTAAAAAGTAGTCAGAATTTACCTCTCCATACATAGTAAGGAATCAGGGCTTTCTGCGACCAGCTTCATACTGTATTCCCAGAACTCACACACAGCCCAACTTACACGATACCATCTTCCTTGTCAACCAAAAAGCAAAACTGTCAACCCTAAACATACGGCTGCACGGCCACTAATGATTCACGGTGATGACCCTTCCTGCCCGCTCACATCTCAAAGCCGTGGAGTTAGAGGAGCCCTGGAAATATTCATTCAGACAGATAAAAATCCTCCCTATTTAGCAGAAGTGACTGCCATGACCTAGGGGCACATCCTGTCACCAAGGACGTTTCCACCGCACTGCACATCGAGACTCTGGACCAGACTGGAAGTCACTGCCACTGATTTGTCAAAGCAAATAGTAATAAATGCCAACCGTCAGAGAACTGGGAGGGTGATTCTCTTCTTTCTTTTCTTTCTTTCTTTTTTTTTCAGTATCTTTAGTTTTAATTTTGTTATTTGTTTTTTGAGACAGGGTTTTGCAGGGTAGCTCACACTGGCCTGGAATTCACAGACCTCCTGCCTCAGCCTCCCAAGTGCTGGGATTACAGCCATGTACCAACATGTCATCCTGCCTTTTATTTTGGTAAACTATGTGATTATTTTGGGCATGTGTATGTGGAGTGTGTGTGCATGTGCATTCATGCTCATTTGCATGTGGGTGAAAGGATATATGAATGCATGTGTGTGGAGGACAGAGGTCAATGTTAAGTCTCATCCTTCTTCTATTGCTTCTATTCCTTATTTTTATGATACAGGGTCTCTCGTTGAACCCAGAACCCACTAATTTAGGTGGAACAGCTATCCAGCCAGCTCAGGAGATCCTCCTGTAAACACCTCCCCACTTCTGTGATTATAGGCATGAGCCACCATGCCCAGCATTTTATGTGGGTGCTAAGAATCCAAACGTAGGTCCTCATCTTCCAAGTCATCTCCAAGCTCCATCTGATGATTTTATATTATTTATTTATTCATTTTATTTTTTAGAGACAGAATATGTGTTAATGGGCACACCACGGTCTCTAGCCACTGCAAAAAATCCCCAGCCGCATATACCACATTGTGAATCTAGCTAAAGGTGGGTCCTGGGGAATCAAACCTGGGTTCTTAGGCTTCACAGGCAAATGTCTTAAGTGCTAGGTTATCTCTTCAGCCCCATTCGGTGATTTTAATTGGAAAACAAAAATCCAAGGATAGGATCTCAGGCTAAAGAGATAGTTCAACAGTTAAAGCTCTTGCCTACAAAGCCTGTCGACCCTAGTTCAATTTCCCAATACCCAGGTATAGTCAGATACACAAGGTGGCACATGCATCTGGAATTTGTTTCCAGAGGCTGGAGGCTTTGGCACCTCTTTCTGCCTGGCATGGTGGTACACGCCTTTGATCTTAGCACTAGGGACACAGAGATAGGAGGGATCACTATGAGTTTGAGAACAACCTGAGACTACATATTAAATTCCAGGTCAGTTTGAGACCCTGCCATGAAATAACAAACAAACAAAGAAACAAAATGAAATTTCATGTAATATATTAAATATATTATTATCTGTAACATACAATAGAAAATACTACTAAACGTATTGTATGTTTTTGCCTATAAGTATGACTGCTTCCTAAGCAGTGACCAAATGTTCAACTTAAATGAAAAGATCTGCTCTCCATACATTTCCATTATTACTTAAGCACTCCTCTGACTCAACCTAAATTAGCATTTTCAAAGGGCCCAAATTTTGGCATATACAAGCATGTGTGGTATGCATGTGTATATATGCACATGTGTAGTGGCATGTGTGCATTTTCTAGATGTGTTTCCAATATTTCAAATGTGGGAAGAAGTCGAACTCTCCCTATTTGCAGATGATATGTTTCTACCATTGAAAGACTTCATAAACTGCACCAGAAACTCAAAGATCTGAGAAAACCTTTCAGTAATGTTGCAGGATCCCAAACAAACATATGAAAATCAGTAGCTTTTCTATATGACAATAATGCACTACCTGAGAAAAGAAAGTAGGAAAAAAATATCTAGGAATTAATCTAACCACAGAGGTGAAAGACGATCTGCAACAAAACTTCAAAACACTGAAAAGAGACATTAAAGGTGCCACCACCATGGAAAGCCCTTCCATGATCTTGTACCGACATGGTGTACATTGTGAAAATAGCTCCACTCCACTAAGTAAACTGTAGATTCAATGCAGTCCCTGTCAAATTTCTAATGACATTCTTCACAGAGCTGTAAAAACAATTGTAAAATTCACATGGAAACAAGGAAGGCCTTGGCCAGCCAGAGCCACCCCAAGCGGAAAGAGTACAGATGGAGTCATCAATCCCCAACCTCAAACTATACTGCGCAATCCTAGTGACAAAGACAGCATCATCAAGGCACAAAATAGACACGAGGACCAATGGAAAATAACAGAAGACCCAGAAACAAACTCATACAACTACAAGGATGTCAAAAGACATGCTCTGGAAAATAGCCTGTTCAATAAATTGTACTGGCACAACTGGATATCTACCGGCAGACAAATGAAATTAGATCCATACCTCTTACCCTTCAGTTAAATCTATTCAAAGTGGATAAAAGACCTTTATTTAAAACCAGAACCTCTGAAACTAGGTAAAGGAATACATGGAAAACACTTCCATCTTCTAAACTCCTACTATGAAGTACCTTTTTACACCCCTTTTACAGATGAAGATAGTGAGGAACAGAGTTGCTAAGTAACAAGTATGAAGTGCCACAGGGTGTGAGAGGCAGCTCCACACTGTACTCTTGTGTATTCAACTCCATCTGCATGGGCAAAAAGCCAGGCAAGTGTTGATTTATCACATTACCCCAGCACACAGTAGGTGCTATGTGAAATTTAATGAATGAATAAGAAGTTGCTTAAATTGTGCTGGGCCATGTGTACACAGGCTTAAATAAAGGCAGGACTGTGGCTCTGGGTTAAACTTATAGAGTTGTGCTTTGAACCCAGTGCTCAGAGGAATTATGTAAATGGTAGTTGGGTGAGGCAAATTTCCTTGGGTCTCCAGAAGAAATGAAACCTTCTCCTAGCTGGGTGTGGTGGTGTTAGCCTGCCATTGAAATTCTCAGCAGTAGGCTGAGGCAGGAGGACTCATAAGTTTGAGGCCAGCCTTGGCCTACATAGCAAGACTTTGTCTCAAAAACCAAAAGCCTACTTCTTTTAAGTCAACAAGTTGCCTTCCTGCAGTGCTCAAAGACAAGTCCATCTGCACTAAGATTCTTTCCAGTCAGGAAATACAACTGCATGCAGGAACAGAAACTCACTTCCTTCTTTAGTCTGGCCTGGGAAAAGCTCACTATGTGGTTGGTGGGACTAGTCACGAATGTGAAGAGATTAGACACAAATCACAAACAGCCTGTTCTTCAGGAAGGCCTGAATTCTTGGAATCTAAGATGAAAGAAAGGTAGAGTTCCAAGGACTGTAACACAGATAGACATGTGAAAGGGAACACAGAGGACAGACAGATTTAAGCTGGTAGTAGGAGAGGCTCACAGAGGAACACATGAGGAGGCTAATAAACAGAAGACATTGGTTTGAGAGTCGACAAGGAGGCCCAAGAGAATGAAGAGAAGAGATTATGGTGGGATGCACACTCATTTATTACATGTAGGGTGGTTACTCTTCTCTGGTGGACTCTCACCATTATGGGACAGTGGTCAGCAAGTGTAAAAAATTCCACTGTGATTGGGACTAAAGGAATGGCCCAGCATTTAAAAGCTCTTGCCAACCTAGCCTAATGGCCCAGGGTTCAATTCTCCAGCATCTATATAAAGCCAGATGTACAAACTGGTACATGTATTTGCAATTTGTTTGCAGTGGCAAGTGGCCCTGACTTACATGTATTTATTTATTTATTTATTTATTTATTTATTTATTTATTTATTTCTCTTGCTCTCTCTCACACACACACACACATACATACACACACATACATACATACATACACACACATATATACATACATACATACATAAATACATACATACATACATATCCATGTTGAAATACAGAGACAGTCAAGGGAAGCAAGGAGGAAGAAGGGAGCAGAGAAAATCCCACTGAACAAGTTTGCTAGTACCAGCAAGTGGACCCTATGACTCCTGATATTTGTTTTATTTACTCCAGGACTCCTACATTTCCCATCCTACACACACACACACACACACACACACACACACACACACACACATACACAGACACACACACACAGACACACACATGTGCGCATGTGCACACACACATACATATTGTTTAGGGGAGATCTTTACTTCTTAACCCTATCTTATTTCATGGGTAGTGATACTCAAGACCACCCAATCAGAAACTCTCAAGCCCTATATAATTCAGGGATTGGCTCAGAGGTAGACACACAACACAAACTGGCCAATCAGAGATTTTCCCTAGGATTTTCGCCCAAAGAAGTTGTTAATTTCTAATAGGTAGTCACACATAAGGAGGAAACTTTCTGAGTATGGATATTAAAGAGGCAAGTAGAGATAAGACCGGATCAGAGTTCTTGTGACATCATGAAACCTTTAGACTAATCAATGAGCTCTGAGTTCAGCTAGAGACCCTGCCTCAAAGAATAAGGTGCAGGGCTGGAGAGATGGCTTAGCAGTTAAGGCACTTGCCTGCAAAACCAAAGGACCCAGGTTCGATTCCTCAGGACCGATGTAAGCCATGGGAGCGCATGCATCTGGAGTTCATTTGCAGTGGCTGGAGGCCCTGCCATGCCTGTTCTCTCTCTCTCTCTTTCTGCCTATATCTGTATGTCTCTCAAATAAATAAACAAAAATGAAAATATTTTTTAAAAAGAATAAAGTGCAGAGAGATGGAATAAGATGCCTGTTACGAACCTCAGGTCTCCAACCTACATGCACACATATGTGTCCACACACATTCACACACAATACACATATATCTGTACTAAGTGACCACTCCTTTCTTCCGTCTAAAAAGTCACATGTGAGGGTCAAAATTTAGAAATGAATATGGAAGACAAATGTGACGCTGAGGGGCAGAAAAAATCAAGTGTGACTCAGAAGGACCTCTGCTACTGCTGCAGGCAAAACGTCTCTGAGGCAGATCTTGTCTGATGTGTGCTTTAGAAAGCTCGTCTCTCTTATTTGAAACCTTAGAAAGCTACCACATGGACTCTATTTCTGGAAACCTATAAGTGATAAATGTTTCTTCCTTCCCCCCCTCAAGGGGAAAAAATGTGCAATTCTTCCTTGCTTCCAGGAAGATTTCCCACATATTATAATAAAAAGAGGGAAAATAACTGCAATTTGTCTATTGCTCTCACCAATTAAAGGTACTTTATCTAGTTACTGTGAAAGGTAGTATATTTCCACAGTCATCTCTGACACACTGATCATTATCAGTATTTTATGACCAGATTTCTAGTTAATTGTCTTTAGGAACAGAGCAAAAATTATTTGTATAGAAAAATAACCAGTTGTTAACAACAGCAGAATTTGTTAGAAATGAGATTATAAATCACAGAACAGGGCTGGCAATGATTCCTGAGGAGAAGATAAAAAAAAAAAATACAGACACTATGTCTAACTTTAGGGAACTATTCTCAGGGAAGAACACTTTGTAATGAGCTTTCCCCACCAATTAAAATGAAGAATGGCTTGTCTTCTCTTTAAAAACACATCAGGTGCTTATTCTCAATGCACTAGACTAGCTGGGCAGTGAAGAACAAGTGTGTCGACATGCAGAGTGAGTTGTAATCACCAGCCAGACACCTTAATCCTGCCTCCCTGAGTTTTTTTTTTTTAAAGGGCCCTACTTCATATTTCAAAATTAATTGAATCACCAAGTGACTAAGTTTTGTCTCAAGGCTTTGAGAATTGTCTGTCTGGTCCACAAACCAAGCATGAATTTGCAAGTCATAATATGAACTTGAATTTGGCTCTGCTCACTATGATCTGAGAGACTTTGGGCATGTTAGAAAGTCTAGGGCACCCTTTGTGGGAAGTGGGGTGGGGCATGAACATACGTCTACTCTGGCATCTGGAAATGTGATCTTACTTGTGAACAGACTCTGTGCAGAACTACCCAAGTTGAGATGAAACTGTTAGGATGGGCTTTAATGTAATGAGACTCACTACATGGAGACATATGCAAGGAGAGAAATATAGAAATGCACACAGAAGAGATGGAAAAATACTAGAAGAACTCATGCCGTCAGGGAAACAGAGAGCAGAGTTATGCAGCGTCCATCCAGCCAATGAAAGCCTACTGAAAGAAACCAGGAGACACCAAGATGGAGCAAGCAAGCAAGGCCTTTTCTGCAAGCTTTAGGGACAGTTTATTTCTGCCAACACCTCCCTATGGGCCTAGTAGCAACAGAACTATGAAGCAATACATTTGCAAAATTGTTACCGTAATGGTTAACCTCTGTTAATCAACTGTTAGATGCAGAATCACTATGGAAACAAATGTCTGTGAGGAACTGTCTAGATCAGATCACTTGAGGTTGGAGGAGCCACCCTGTCTGTAGCACCATCCCATAGGCTGGGTCCCCGGATTATATAAAAAGGAGAGAGCTATCTGAGCAGTGAGCTTTCTTGTTGCTCTGGTTCCTCCGTGCTCATGTGATGGTGTCATGCTGGTCTCCTGCTCCTGCCATGCTTTCTCCACAATGATGGACTTGACTATAAACTAAAAATAGACCCATTCCTTCCTTAAGTTGCTTCTGATCAGGTATTTTTCCCAGCAATGAGAAGTTAACTGACACAATTACCCAACCAGCTTGTGTTCCTTCTTGATGGCAACCCTAGGAAACCAACATACCCCCTTACAAGATCCTGGTCCACATGAGAAACATTTGCAAGGGGCCCAGGACAAAGTTTGGCGGATGGTATATATGCCATCAACATATACATTCAAGTGTGTCCCAGAGGATGACTGCTCTTTGCCACACGATGTGTTTGTAGATATAATACAGTGATTCTGGAAGGTGCAGTATTTTGTTTGTTTGTTTGCTTGCTTCTTTATTTTCGAGGTAGGGTCTTATGCTAGTCCAGGCTGACCTGGAATTCACTATGTAGTCTCAGGGTGGCCTTGACTCATGATGATCCTCCTACCTCTGCCTCCTGTGTGCTGGGATTAAAGGCGTGTGCTACTAGGCCAGGCTAGGTGCAGTATTTTTAATAGACAGAGCCCAGAGACTGGCAGCAGAACTCTAAGATCCAGGCCCATTTCTTCCAGGTTACCATGATGAGATTTAAACTCTTCACCTAACCTCTGAGTCCACTATATGGCTTTCTCACAAAGATGCTATGAGCCCCAACTGTGATAAACTGAGATAATACACAGGGACAGTTCTTCATAGTGTAGAGAACCTGTCAATAAGCAAGGCTGCTGGGAACCACTGAGCCACTGAACACTGGTAACTCTGTAGATACTGCAATGAGACATGGGGTGGCTCCCAGGGTAGTTACTGTAGGGTCAAAGAATGCCTGTATAGTCTAAACTGACATGAAGATATTGCCAGATAATAGTGTGTGGGGGGTGCCTCTGTGAGGTAATCGTGGGGGAGGTGTCTCTGTGAGGTAGCAGTGGGGGAGGTGCCTCTGTGAGGTAATAGTGGGGGAGGTGCCTCTGTGAGGGTGGGGAGGTGCCTCTGTGAGGGGTGGGGAGGTGCCTCTGTGAGGTAATAGTGGGGAGGTGTCTCTGTGAGGTAATAGTGGGGAGGGGGTAGGTGTCTCTGTGAGGTAATAGTGGGGGAGGTGTGTCTCTGTGGGGGGGAGGTGTCTCTGTGAGGTAGTAGTGGGGAGGTGTCTCTGTGAGGTAATAGTGGGGGAGGTGTCTCTGTGAGGTAATAGTGGGGGAGGTGTCTCTGTGAGGTAATAGTGGGGGAGGTGCCTCTGTGAGGTAAATAATAGTGGGGGGGAGGTGTCTCTGTGAGGTAATAGTGGGGAGGTGTCTCTGTGAGGTAATAGTGGGGAGGTGTCTCTGTGAGGTAATAGTGGGGAGGTGTCTCTGTGAGGTAAGTGGGGAGGTGTCTCTGTGAGGTAATAGGGGTGTGTGTGAGGAGGGGGGGAGTGTCTCTGTGAGGTAATAGTGGGGAGGTGCCTCTGTGTGAGGTAATAGTGGGGAGGTGTCTCTGTGAGGTAATAGTGGGGAGGTGTCTCTGTGAGGTAATAGTGGGGGGAGGTGCCTCTGTGAGGTAATAGTGGGGGAATAGTGGGGAGGTGTCTCTGTGAGGTAATAGTGGGGGGTGGTGCCTCTGTGAGGTAAGTGTGGGGAGGTGTCTCTGTGAGGTAATAGTGGGGAGGTGTCTCTGTGAGGTAATGGGGGAGGTGTCTCTGTGAGGTAAAAGTGGGGGAGGTGTCTCTGTGAGGTAATAGTGGGGGAGGTGTCTCTGTGAGGTAATAGTGGGGGAGGTGTCTCTGTGAGGTAATAGTGGGGGAGGTGTCTCTGTGAGGTAATAGTGGGGAGGTGCCTCTGTGAGGTGGGGGGAGGTGCCTCTGTGAGGTAATAGTGGGGGAGGTGTCTCTGTGAGGTAATAGTGGGGGAGGTGTCTCTGTGAGGTAATAGTGGGGAGGTGTCTCTGTGAGGTAATAGTGGGGGAGGTGTCTCTGTGAGGTAATAGTGGGGGAGGTGTCTCTGTGAGGTAATCGTGGGGGAGGTGTCTCTGTGAGGTAATAGTGGGGAGGTGTCTCTGTGAATAGTAATGTCTCTGGAGGTGTCTCTCCTGTAATAGTGGGGAGGTCTGGTAGTCTGGGAGGTGTCTCTGGGAGGTAATAGTGGGGAGGTGTCTCTGTGAGGTAATAGTGGGGGGGTGTCTCTGTGAGGTAATCTGGGGAGGTGTCTCTGTGAGGTAATAGTGGGGAGGTGTCTCTGTGAGGTAATTGTGGGGAGGTGTCTCTGTGAGTGGGGGGAGGTGTCTCTGTGAGGTAATAGTGGGGAGGTGTCTCTGTGAGGTAATTGTGGGGGAGTGTCTCTGTGAGGTAATCGTGGGAGGTGTGGTAATAGGGGGGAGGTGTCTCTGTGAGGTAATAGTGGGGGAGGTGTCTCTGTGAGGTAATAGTGGGGAGGTGTCTCTGTGAGGTGAGGTAAATAGTGGGGAGGTGTCTCTGTGAGGTAATAGGGGGAGGTAGGTAATAGTGGGGGAGGTGTCTCTGTGAGGTAATAGTGGGGAGGTGTCTCTGTGAGGTAATAGTGGGGAGGTGCCTCTGTAGGTAGGGGGAGGTGTCTCTGTGAGGGTAATAGTGGGGGGGTGTCTCTGTGAGGTAATCGTGGGGGAGGTGTCTCTGTGAGGTAATAGTGGGGGTGTCTCTGTGAGGTAATAGTGGGGGGGGTGTCTCTGTGAGGTAATAGTGGGGGTGTCTCTGTGAGGTAATAGTGGGGGTGTGTCTGTGAGGTAATAGTGGGGGAGGTGCCTCTGTGAGGTAATAGTGGGGGTGTGTCTGTGAGGTAATAGTGGGGGTAATCTGTGAGGTAATAGTGGGGGTGTGTCTGTGAGGTAATAGTGGGGGAGGTGTCTCTGTGAGGTAATAGTGGGGGAGGTGTCTCTGTGAGGTAATAGTGGGGGAGGTATGTCTGTGAGGGAATAGTGGAGGTGTCTCTGTGAGGTAATAGTGGGCGAGGTGTCTCTGTGAGGTAGTAGTGGGGAAGTGCCTCTGTCAGGTAGTAGTGGGGGAGATACCTTTGGCAGGCGGAAGAGCATATTCCCCAGGCCACACTGTAAACAGCTGGTTAAGTGAGAGTGGTTGGAGCCCTTGTAGTAAAGGACTGAGGAGAGGGCCCTGTGCGAGAGAGAAAGACTCTTGATTGTAGTAGGATTACAGAGCAGCCTATCCTTCTTGATTTCAACTTTGGGTATTCATTCAAGTCTGAGAAGGGGAAAGAGATACAGAAAGTAAGGACAACTGACCTGATTTGAATATTAAAATCATCTGTCAGACTGTTACATAAGGATTGGATTGGGAGGTGATGTTGGGTGAGAGAACCAATCTCAGGTTATTATCTCAGATATGTGTATTACCTCAGAGTACATTAGCAACCATGGTGCCAGGGGAGGGGAGGGGACAGATTTGCCTGATCCATTTGGAAGGGTGCCACAATTATTACTTTTATCTCCTAATTTAATTCAACTCAGTCCTGTTGTAATGCCTTCTGCCACTTTTCTGACAGATGGGTAGGCTGTTAAAAAATTTTCATTAGTTTAAACTAAATAACCCATGCTTAATCACCCTTTCCTACATCCCCTACCAATAAAATAAGCTAACTAAGAGCCATAAAGGCACAGGTGTGAACAGTGCTGCTGAGCGAAGGTAACAGAATCCAATTTTGATGAAGTCCAGTAGTGTCAGCACTGGGGACCCTTCACTGGCAAGAATGGTGTGCGCCCAGCATCATGCTGTCTGCACAGTGACACTGTATCACTCACTGTCATGATAATGGTACAAACATGGAAACTGAGGTTTAGAATGCTAAAGGAACTCTTCCAGAGACCCATGGGGTCCATGTGCAGCAGATGAAATTATAGTTATGATTCCTGAAAGAACAAGGAAGTTAATAAAAAGAGGGGGGCTGTCCAAATGCACAGTGCTGGGAGGTTGGGGTAAACAGGCTACCTGGATGATTGCTGAAAATCCAGGCTAGGGATCACGATGTCAGAGCTGAACTCACAGGTAATGGCCAAAAAGCAGCGGAAAAGTGCTCAACATCTCTAGCCATCAGGGAAATGGTAATCAAAATGACTTTGAGAGACCACCTTAGAGTCCGTCCGTGTGATTGTCATCAAGAAAACAGACAACAAATGCTGTCAAAGGATGCAGGGAAAGTCGACCTCTCATTCACTCTTGATGGGAGTGCAAACTAGTGCAGCCATAGGAAATCAGTACAGAGGTGTCTCAAGGAGTTGGAAGTAGAACTCCATAGGACCTGCTGATTCTCCTCCTGGGCACGCACCCTGACGACTCCGCACTCCACTGCAGAGACACTTGCACGTCCACGTACGTCGCGGCTCTATTTACAGCGACGACGAATTGGAATCCGACTAGATGGTCCTCACAGATGAATGGATGAGGAACACGCGGTGCATATGTACAGGGGAATTCTATTCAGCATAAGGAAAAAATAAAACTATAAAGTTTGCAGGAAAGTGGATGGACCTGGAAAGAATCGTTTTTGTTGAAGTAACTCCAACTCAGACCAAAGGGCATGTTCTCCTGACATGTGGGTGTCAGCCTGGAATCTCTATAAATCATATATATATATACACACACACACACACACACACACGTATACATATACGTGTGGGGGGGCATGTTCTCTCTGACATGTGGGTGTCAGCCTGGGATCTCTATAAATTTTATATATATATATATAAAATGTGTGTGTGTGTGTATGTATGTATACATATGTGTGTGTGTGTGTGTGTGTGTGTGTGTGTGTGTGTGTGTGTGTGTGTAGCCTACAAACTGTAGAGACTGAGAAATAATTCAGGCACAGACACCCGGAGGCTCTTTCCCAGATCGGAAGAGGGCAAATATTCCATAGCAATTCTTCTGCCACTGTCTAGACATCCTTAGTTTGCATCTATGCATCTATTCACTTTTTTGTTGTTGTTGTTTTTGGTTTTTCAAGATAGGGTCTCACTCTAGTCCAGGCTGACCTGGAATTAACTATGTAGTCTCAGGGTGACCTCGAACTCATGGTGATCCTCCTACCTCTGCCTGCTGAGTGCTGGGATTAAAGGCGTGCGCCACCATGCCCGGCTCTATTCACTTCTTGTGGTCATAGACATAGTGGTCTGGAAATGCTTACCTATCGCCAAAATAAATTCCAGCTTCATAAAGTGGGTGTCACCTTTCATGAGGACCATGGCCTGGTATATCCAGGTATCAGGTATTCCACTGGGGCTGAGGACCACAGAAACGGACAAGACCTTCCCTGGTCATGAGCAGCTCAAAACTCAAGATGGACCAAGGAGGAAACACTGTGGACAAAGCTATCTATACATTTAGCTTTCGTAATCTCTCCCTTTGTATGTTTTTAGGGTTAAAAGGAAAGGGTTCTGGGCTTTGGGTTCCCTGATGCCCAGATGCCATGTGGGCTTGACTTCTACCTCTTGTCACACCCTTTTTAGATGGGAGAGTTCCCTGTGGGACTACAGCTCCTTCTGCCAGCTATCCCGTACTCGTGACAGTTTTGAAAATTCATTTCTAGAATCTCCATAATGATGCTGTGACAATCTTTAAGATGCAACCTCATAGCAAGATGTTCCCTTCATCCTGTGGCTGTCCTCCCCAACCACCCACCAAGCCCACTAAGGTGCTGCTTACCAACAAAACAAAAGTCATTCGGGCCACAAGGGCTCCTCCGTGGGAAACTGAACCGCAGTGAGATATATAAATAGCAAACAACAAAGTATAGGGACAGGTAGGCTCAGTGGGGGTGTGGAAGCAGAGTCTCCCCATGCTGAGCTAGACGTCACAGTTAAGAAAGAAAATGTGGAGTTGACTCAGTAGGTTATACGTTTGCTGTCCAAGCATGACGACAAAAATTTGGATCCCTGGCCCCCATGTAAAATGCGTAGTGTGGTGGTGTGTACCTAGAATGCCAGTGCGAGGAGACAGAACAGAAGAATTTCTGGGGCTCCCTGGCTAGGTAGTCTAAGCCAAGTAGGTGTGCTTCAAGAATCAATGAGAGACTGGGATCAAAAAGAAGTAAGATGGAGGGGCTGGGGCATTCAAGGCACGTGTCTGCAAAGCCACCACGTGTCTGCAAAGCCTAATCACAGCACCCACAGTGCATACCTCTGCAGTTTATTTGCAGCAGCTAGAGGCCTGGCAGGCCTATTCTCTCTGTCTCTCACTCTTATCTTTGTCTGCTTGCAAATAAAAATAAATGTATTTTTTAAGGTAAGATGGAAAGTTACAGAGGAAGACACACGATATCGACCTCTGGCCTTCATAGGCATGTACATAGACATGCAGCCACACATGAACGAGCAAGCAAGAGAGAGAGAAGGATTGAGAGGGAGGTCTCTCGACCACTGGATCTTGTCAAGTTACAGGAAGTCAGCTGATTTCTGGAACGAGGCAGAAATCATAAGCTGCAAACTGTATGGAAGAAATTCCAACCTGAGAATTTTAAACCTTAGGTCCAGATGATTTTTTTTCTTCTTCCTAAAGAATCCTGCCATGTTCGGCCTAAAGGATGGGATATGGATGCACCCATCTTTAGTACCCCTCTCATCACCTGTCTTCATTCCCATTGGAAATGAATGGAACTATTGATCAGATGGGGTTGGCTGTGATAACTGCCAAGGGAGACAGTGACCCAAGAAGGGAGAGGAAAGAGGGGGAATGACACACTGCAGGTGTCATGGGAGCAGACAGATGTCACACTGTGATGACAAACATCCTTTCAAACTGTGACTAAACACTGTGTGGTCCCCATTAATGCATCAAGTGCAAGTCGATGGGAGGTCAATGAAGCTCACAGACAATCTTGCTAAAAGAAAGAGACTGTGGTACACGAGACACAGAACCAGTCTGAGGCAGTGGTCCCATGCAGGGAAGTTGATGGTGTTACTGTGCAGAGAGGCATCTTTTAGCTTGGTCGTTGCTAGACTCAAAGGAAGGCAAGTGGCAGGATGGAACTTCATAGCACGTCTGCACAAGCTCCCAAATTGCCCTACTCCACAACCCGGCCATGGCCAGGTATTGCATGAGAAAGAGAAAACAAATTAGCATCTGAGCTCTGGTAAGACATGGCAGATATTAAGAACATTCTAGACACAGATGTAAAAGCAATGGCATTAACATTGCTTGCGCAGTCTGGCAGATCTGCCCAAGGATTCAAATGGAAGTTTGCATCCATAGTAAAGGACAATGATGACACAGCCATGGCTGTGCTTCGACCACTATGTGGGCTGACGAGAGAGCTCAGTGGGTAATGCATTTGTATGCCAGAATAAGGACCTGAGTTTGAGACGGAAAACCATGTAAACAGATCAGTTGAGATTGGGTATGCAGTTGTAATCCCAGGACTGGGCAGATGGAAACAAGAGAATCCCTGGGGTTCTCTGGATAATCTACTCAGCAAAGTCCAGGCCAGCTAGAGGTCCTGTCTCCTTAACAACAACAACAAAAAAAAAAAGGGGGGGGGCTGGAGAGATGGCTCAGAATCTCTCCTACTAAACCTGACAGTCTGGGTTTGATTCCCCGGCACCCATGTAAAGCCATATGCACAAAGTGGTGCATGTTTGTTTGCAGTGGCAGGAGACCCTGGTGCACCCATTCTCTCTCTCAATCTCTTTCTTTCTCCTAGCAAATAAATAAATAATTAAGTAATTAAATTTAAAAAAAATTGTTGGAGAGCAGACAGCACCTGAGGGACCACACCTGAGCGTGTGCACGGGACTCCATATGTACACACACGTGTTATATACTGTACTCCTTTTTCAGGTCAAAGAAGGAGGCTTGGTGGAGAGAACCATTTTGTGGGAGCCACTGACAACACCCAACAAGAAGTATGCTACGAAGACATAATACAGTGCTATGCCTGGGGAACCCAGCAAATAAACCAACGAGGCCCAAGTCACTTCTGCGTCTGTCCGCCGCTAAGAACAAACAAAGGTCCACTCTGTGTAGGATGGGAAGCTGGTACTATGTTTCCAAGTGTCAAAGAATCACAGGGCCTTGGAGAAACAGGGAGGAAAACCTGCATGTGGTTGGAGAAGAAGCAAAGATTCACAGTCATCAAAAGGTAAGGAGGACTGTGTGTCTAACCTAGCTCAGCCCCACAATGGCTGTATCACAGCTCTCTGCATCCCCACCAGCAATGCACCAGAGTTGCCAGTTCTCCGTGCTCTGTACAAAACCTGCCATTTCCTATTTTTATCACCGTTGCTATTTTTGCCTCTCCGCACAGGTGAAGGGGTATCTCACTGTGGTTCTCATTGTCATCTCTCTAATGACCAGTGACCTTGAGGGCCAGCATCTTTTCACGCACCCACAGTGTGTGATGGTGGCAGGATTCTAGCAAAGTGCTCAGTGCAACTGACATATACACTAAAAGATGATCACTTTATGTTACGTGAATTTTACCTGAATAAAAACATTCATAAGCCACAAGCATAAATAAAGATAGAATTAATTTGCAAGACATATTTTAACCTTATCTTATTAGTCACTTCTTCCATCCAGCCAGTCATTCTGCATTAATTATTTAATTAAATTGAAATATCCACATTTTCTGCATATGTAAATAGACGCATCAATTTCAGCTTCCAGAGTCTCCTGCCTGGTGATCCTCAACAGGGGACAAACCTTTCTTCATCACTACTAAACCTTAAGGATGGCTCTGGATATCTGATTAATGTATTTGTTGATGGGTTTCTGATGATGGAAACAAGACAAAGCACACTGGGGCAACAGTCCACAGGCAGCAGGATGTTCAGGCAAAGCCTTTGCAGTCTCACTGAGCTCACACATGACTCAACACAGCACCTGATCATGCCACTAACATCATTAAGCTTAAGGTGCCCTAGCTGTATGGAGGCACGGAGGGTACCCTGTGCATGTATCACAGTGAGTAAAAATAATCATCCCTCAACTCACGTTAGGTCTCGTAGATTAATATTCACCCAACCCATCCAGAATTGTTAGCAGTCTTATTTCTCCTCCATTGCTAATTGTTTCACAGAAGCATCCATGCACACGCACGTTTCTCCTAGTCAGCGCCCTAGAAGAGCTTGCTATTCATAAATGGTCTGCAAACCAACAGGAACAGCACCGCCGGGAAGCTTGTTAGAAGATACTTGGGATCCACCCAGGACCTCAGAAACAGAACGTGCATGTTAACATTATTGCTAGACCATTCTTCTCTCACTATTGTCTGAGGAACATCAGATAGAACACATGAGCCATCTTCATTAGAGTGTATTTTCTTCTTCTTTTTGCACACATGTAATTAGGTGGTTGTATGTGTGTATGTGTTTGTGTGGAGGAGGGTGCATGTGTGTTTGTGTGTGGGCATAGTTGTATGTGTACATGTGTGTAAAGGCCAGAGATTCACACTGGTGTCTTCCTTAATTATCCTTCACCTTATTTATTTATTTATTTACTTATTTGCAAGGAGAGAAAGGGTGAGAGACACACAGAAAGAATGGGCGAGCCAGGACCTCTTGCCCATATGAACAAACTTCAGACTCATGCACCACTTTCTGCAGCTGGCTTTATGTGGGTACTGGGGAATCAAACCCAGGCCAATCAGCAAGCACACCTTAACCACTGAGCACCTCCACCTTATTTTTTGAGACAGGACCTTGCAATAAACTTGGAGGTCACTGATTCAACTAGACTAGCTAGGGAACTGCCTGTCTCCACCTGCCTCCCCAGTGCTGGGGCATGTGCTACCATGATTGACTTTACTTGTGTTCTGGAGATCTGAACCTCAGTCCCATGCTTTCACAGCAAGATCGTCACCATTGAACTTCTCCCCAGCCTCAAGAGCATGTTTTCTAGAGCAAGGCAGTGATGGCTATACTTCCTGTCTTAGACAGCAACCAAAAGAGACCCTGTCTCAGACAAGATGGGTGGCAGGAGAGGACCAGCACCTGACATTGTACTCTGACCCCCACCCGTGTGCCATGGCGTGCACGCCCATACATATGCACGTATCACACATACAGAATGTACTAGTGAACTTGACCATGGCAGAACTGCCTTCCAATCTCCTTCAGTGCCAGCTTCCCTTTAACCTTCAGACTTCTTTCTTCTCGGGAGTCCTTTCCACTTAGACCCATGCTATAGAAACCTGAAGACTGCATTGCTGTCCAGGGCCTCACACAGCATCCATGTGGAAGAACCACCATTCGGTGTTGCTCAGTGTTGTTGTACTTCGCACTTCAAGAACAGAAGGAGAATTTAAAAAAAAAAAAAAGAAAAAAAGGAAAAGAAAAATAGATCACCAGCAACAACAGAACAACAGCAACAAACCTCCTGGGCCCCCCACTGTCCTTTTGTGACAGAGCTAATTTTAGATGCAGTACATCATCAAAGCCACATTACTCTGATGATGTAGAATTTATGAGGGATGTCCCACTTCACATTATGCATTAACCTGAAGTCAACAGGGGAGGACAACAGGGGACACAAATTAGAGTGTGCAAAACATGGACAGTCAATTGAGTGCACTCAGTTGCATGCTGGTAAAAACATAAATTGCAAAGTGATACCAGTTTTATTTATTTTTCATTTCTTACATGGCGCACTGGAGACAGTGGAAGTTTTGGAAGACTGTGGCACATGCTCGACGTTTACCTTAAGTTCTAAGAAGGCAAAAATTTATAATCTGAGATTTTTTTTTTTTTTATTCATTAAAAAAAAAAAAGGTAGGTTAGGTCCTTCTTAACCATCTAGGAATCGGTGCTTGCTGAGCACAGACTTACACCCAAGTCACTTTTGTGAATAGATGGACACCGGGCCAATGACACAGAAAGTGTGGCTTACTCCTTCGAGTAGTACAGCATAGGAAGACACAAGCGATCTTTGAGTGGTAGAAGTGGCATCTTAGTGGGTGAAAGGCTAAGATATCAACTCCAGAGTGAGACAACCAGGGGGAAAGAGAGGAATAAATCATGGGTCCATCTTATCATCCCAGGGAAAAGTGAATGATTAGGGAAGAGCGAAGATCTGAGCTTAGAAGGCAAGTCTTTAAACGCACTCACACTGGTTGTCACAGCCCTGGAGAACAATGGAGCGATGAGTGTCCCTTAAGGAGTGCACACAAAGAGTTGTGACTTAAACCTGACTCCTGCCCAAATGGTAAGGATTCTGGTCATAAAGAGAGTCTAAAGCCATATGAATTGAGCCATTCCTTCAAACAGTGATGACAGAGGCATTAAGCAGTAGTGCCAGGCCCTTCGCATGAGCTGAAGGTATATTGGGGAATAAATGTAATATGGTTAATGATCCCTATGGAATTACCAGCCAATGCAGAAGAAAAACAACACCCCCCCACCGCGCTGATACGCACACACTAAGCAGGTGGTTTTAGGGTTAGCCAAGCAGAAACAGTGGTATATGAGAAAATAAATATGGAAACATGGGTTTCTGGCTTTGGTAAGTACAGGGGCCTGGTGAGATTTTCAGTGAATTGTCCAGGACAATGCACCAACCCCTGACCTCCAAGTTAGCTTCTCCCAGTGTGATCACTGAGCGCTCCTCTCAGATTGAAATTCAGACAAAACTCTTGGCTAACTCCCATGTTAGTTCGTCTGGGACCCGGGTTTTCTACAACACAGTGCTCAGGCCGAAAATATCCCACAAAGGAAAATACCTTTTTTCTTTTTTTTCAATAATGGTTTTTATTTTTTTTAATATTTTATTATTTATTTATTTATTTGAGAGAGAGATACAGAAATAGGCAGGTAGAGAGAGAGAGAGAATGGGTGTGCCAGGGCCTCCAGCCACTGCAAACGAACTCCAGATGCATGCACTCCCTTGTGCATCTGGCTTACGTGGGTCCTGGAAAATCAAGCCTTGAACCGGGGTCCTTAGGCTTCATAGGCAAGCGTTTAACCGCTAAGCCATCTCTCCAGCCCGGAAAATACCCTTTCTTGCATGTTAGTATAGGGTGCATGTGTGGACACATGTTCCTAAGCGGATGGATGCACATATATGTATATGGTATGTATACACGTGTGTATACATGTGTGTGGAAGCCAGAAGTCAGCATTGGATATAGTTTAAAAGTTACTCTCCACCTTGTATGTGTGTGTGTGTTTAAGATAATGTCTTTCCTGAACCTACAGCTCATTGTTTTTGCTATAAAAGTTAGCCTGCAAGCCGGGTATGGTGGCGCACGCCTTTAATCCCAGCACTCAGGAGGCAGAGGTAGGAGAATCACCATGAGTTCAAGGCCACCCTGAGACTACATAATGATTTCCAGGTCAGCCTGAGCTAGACTGAGACCCTACCTCGAAACACCAAAAAAAAAAAAAAAAAAAAAAAAAGTTAGCCGGCAATCCATAGGGATCCTCCTGCCTCTACCTCCCCAGAACTGGGCTCATAGAAGCACACCACCACCACATCTGGCTTCTACATTGGTGCTGGGGATTCAAATACGAGTCTTCATATATATATATGGTGGTAAGCATATTGCTGTGGAGCCATCTCCCCAGCCTCCCCATCTTGTTTTATTTTATTTATTTTATTTGGAGACAAGACCTCTCACTGAAATTTGAGCTCACTGATTCAACTAAAATAGCTGGCAGCAAGCCCCGAGGATCATGGATCATGCCCACGTTTCATTTTCACGTGTCTGTCCATGCTGGTGGTCATGTCAGTATTCACTCCTTTTGACTACTACTAAGTAGTTTTCCACCAGGCGAAGAGACCACCGTCCATGTCTTTAACCTACTCATGAATATTGGGTAATTTTCTTTTCTTTACTTTTATTACCGCCACTACAAATGACTTGCAGAAGCATTCTTTTAAGAAATCTCTCTGGGGATCTGTTTATACTTCTCTTAAAATATATGTCCATGTGGAATTGAAGACCCTTTTAGGAAGTGTGCATGTAACGCTTGAGGAATTGCTTACTTTTCCATGACATTTGTATGACTCCAGATTTCAACTAGTCTTGTGTGAGGCACCCAGTAGTCCACATTTCTTTCTGAGACCAATCTAACAGGTTTGCCTGGTTTAAAACTTTAGTTCCCTAAGGCCCATGTGGAAACTCCTTCTGTCTTTGTATTGACCATCTGTATGTTTTCTTATGCAAAGTCTTTGTTCAAATGTTTGGATTATTTTTACATGTTTTTTTTTTTACCAAGTTATAGAAGTTCTTTATAGAATCTACATACAAATCATTTGCCAGATATCTATATCTTTGGACATGCTAGCTTTATTTCACATTGAAAAACTCCCTTCCATCAACAGACCATTAAAAGAACAAGAAAGTGGGTTGGAAAGATTGTTTAGTGGTTAAGGTGCTTGCCTGCAAAGCCTGAGGTACAAGGTTCAATTCCCCAGAACCCACATAAGCCAGATGCCCATGGTGGCACATGCATCTGGAGTTTGCTTGTAGTGGCTGGAGGTCCTGTTGTTCCCAGTCTCTCTCTTTCTCTCTGTCCCGCTCCCTTCTCATATGTGTGTGTGTGTGTGTGTGTGTGTGTGTGTATATATTTTTTAATACCAACAAAGCAAACTAAATACTGAATAGTAATATTATATAAAAATCAATATATGTATACAAAGTATAGGCTTATTCCTATGCTTAAATATTTTATATATATATATTATGATATGATACTATATATTATGCTAAAATAGATTATACTATATGTAATATAGTGTGCATGTCATAAGTTATGCAGTTTCAATCAGAAATAAACTTCTTTGGATATAGATTATGAAACATTTTACTGTATTTCTCTACAACCTGTGTCTTGCCCTTGCAATCTCAAGATGTTTTTATGGGAAAGAACTTTTGATTCTGATGAGCTGTAATCCATCAAAGTTCTCTTTGCTATTAGTAGTTTTTGTGTTTTATCTGGGAGCCTCTTTACTACCCTAGGTTTGCAAAAATACACTTGTGTACTTCTCCCTGGGAGCTCTTGGTGTGACTTTACCACCTACTGCTGTGAGTCATCCTGTACTTACATCTGGTCTGTGATGTGAAATGTGGATCAGAGTTCAAGTTCTCCATTCCAAAATCAAGATGTTTCATGGGCATTCCTTCATCAAAACTCACCACCGTGCCTTACCCAATTGATCACGGGATTGGGTGTCACTGCAGGACATGGGTCTCAAGGATCTAGCCCATAGCATCTCAAGGTCTTTCATGGAGGCTGTGCCAGGCACCAAGTCACCAGGAGTGAACATGCCGGTAGGTGTCAAGAAGCAGTGACCATGGTGTGTATCTCCTCAGCAGGTAGCTTGGATACTGAGATCCTGGCTCTGTCTCCTCTTCTTTCCCTCCTATATTAAGTTTCCTTCTTCTCTTCCATACATTTCTCTCTCTCTCTCTCTTTTCCTTTCACTCTTTGTTCCTTGCATATCCAAAAGTAGCCTCAAACATCTATGTAGCCAAGGATGACCTTGAATGTCTCATCCTTCTGCCTCCTACCTCCCAAGTGCTGAGGTGACAGGCATGGCCCACCATACCAGTGTACTCATGCTAGACAAGTAGTCTACATGGCTGCCCTCTTGTGTCTACTTTCTGATCTGGATTGTCAAGTGATCCTGATGATTCTGTGTGTTCTCTGAAAGAACTCAAGTGTGTTCCTCCTCCACACAGGTTACCTAAAGATCAGTTTTCTCTGTTCTGAGCACCAGCATCCCAGGACCTTTCTATGTGCATGGCTCATTCCTCTCACCCACATCCTGAAGTGGGACTGACTTCTTGCATATTTGTTCTGATATCTGTAATCCAGTAACATATTCCTGTGCATGCCAAGGGTGTCTTACAGGCCATAGGAAGTCATGTACCAGGAGAAAGGTAAAAAGGTCCATCTTAAGACTGTAATTCTCAAGTAACAAAGGCCATTCCATCATCACAAGTGGTCCTCAGAGACACAGGGATAATTTTGTTTGCATAAGAAGACAACATGGGGCTGGAGAGATGGCTTAGCAGAGCCCCGTGCACTAGGCACTACAGGGTGAGCCTTGGGACAGGGACAAAGGCATGAGGGAGAGGAATGCTCAGCCACTCGCAAGTGCAGCACAGCCTTAACAGAAAGGCAGCCTAGTATTTACCAATCCCATGCAGACGATACTCGGAGGGTACTCCATACATCCAGGAACAGAGAGAGAGCTATGCTGAGAGCCACCCTGTAATGCAGTTTTGGAACCTTCCACACAAGAGAAAAGAAATGTCTGGAAGAATAAGTGTCATAAAGTCATCTCACTCAGATCCTGACCTCCTGGCCAGGGTGGATTCCAGATCAGCATCACCAGCCTAGGCCTGGTCAATTGGATGTGTGCCTCTGAGGCCTATTCATAATGAGCCGTACGTAGAAGATGTAGTTGGGATCGATTTCTACCCGTGGAGGAGACCTCAGGGTGGCTTCTCGGCTACCATTCAATCTGGTAAGCTCCCCATAACTCGTACTAAGTATCCTTTTTGCTTAATGCAGGGGAACACTGCTATCTGCCGCTTGCAACCAATGAGCCCTAATTGGCTCACAAGGCTGAGACTGTCCCTGTAATTAACTGCAGTGTTTAATCTCACCCCTTTGTAAATTGGGCTGATATTCATACATGAAGGATAATTACTTTGTTCTCATGTAATCCCTTTTGATGTTATGAATCTCCATTGAGAATCCCTGTTGGGTCCACCAGAAACTACAGAACGAGTTTGGCTTCTTAGAAAGGCAAAACAAGGACAATTAGACCTCACCTCCGTTAAAAAATGGGTCATTCGTTGCACTGGGCTGCCGGAGATCAGGGAGAGCTCCCTAGACCCAGCACAGCACTTGCAGAGAGTTCCCAGAAGCCATTCGTATTGAACTGAACAGCTATGACCACTATGAATTCTCATTCTCCACCCCTTCTCTTTTCCAAATGTGATGGTACATGTGGCAGGGATGAGCCTCAAGAGAAATTTATCAGTTTCAGAAACTGGAATGAGAGATGGCTTAGCAGTTCCGGCACTGGGCTGTGAAGCCTAAGGACTCAGGTTCGATTCTCCAGGACCCACATAAGCCAGATGCACAAGGTGGCACATGTGTCTGGAGTTCTTTTGCAGTTGCTAAAAGGCTCTGGTGTGCCCATTCTCTCTCTACTCTAACTGCCTCTCTCTATTTCAAATAAATAAATAAATAAATAAGGAAGTAGGGTTTTGCTCAAGCCCAGGCTGACCTGGAATTAGTCTCAAGCTGGCCTTGAACTCACAGCAATCCTCCTACCTCAGGCTCCCTAGTGAATTTTTTTTTAAATTGCACCCCACATGTAAGAGTGATCACATGTAAACCACAAGTCCATGCTAAGAGAAGTCCTTCTAGTACCAGGAAGGGGTGGCTCTAATTTATTTTCTGGATAAGTATCTGCTGATTGAGTGTATGTGGAAGGGCTAGCAGGGCAAAATTGGAGAGGATTTGGTTTGCCTTAACGTAGGAATGGAGGGAGAATGGTAAAACATTTACTTTCATCAAGTCTGACTTTCAGTGAATAAGAAGGAGATTTTAATTAGTTGTAAGGTAGATTGTGTGTGTGTGTGTTGTATAATTGTATGGGTCCACATGTACCACACATAGCATGCATGTGGCAGTCAGAGAACAATCTCTGGGTACCTGTCCTTACTTTCTACCTTCTTTGATCCGGGCCATCTCTTATTGTTTTGCTACTGTGAGCATTGGACTAGCTGGCTTGTGAGCTTGGGGATTCTCCTGACATTACCTTCCCTTGTTGTAGGTGCACTGGGATTACAGACATGCCCTGCTTCTATCCAGCTTTATGTGACCTCCAGTGTCAGGCTTGGGCAGCACCAAGCACTTTAAACTTCTAAGCCTTCTCCCCAAGTGTTCTTCAATAGATGCTTTTGAAAAGAAAATAGCTGAGGCCACAACGCCAAATGAAACTATATATTGTAAACTAAAAGTAGCCAAGTCTGTTCAAGAGGTTACACAGGGAAACAGGCAATCCAGCCCCGTTGGCAGCACAAGTCCCACTGAGTTGAGACTATTCAATAAACTGGCTAAGGTGTTCAATAATAATGGTAAAGGGGTCTCAAGGAAACACACCATTCAGATCGCCAACTGTTAATACAGTGGTGCGTGTTCTCTAACACAAAAAATATGTTCTTCCCTCCATCCACACTGCAGAGCATACGTGCAAGGATGCATCCACAGTGATTATATCAATAGAAGGGATGCTCCTTTCAGGGAATAGCTATGCTTCAAGTGTGAGCATCTGACTCACTTTCTGTTAAAGATCCATCATTTCCAATGCACAGTGGAACTTGCAACAGCCAGAATATATAATTCTATCTGTAAAGTAGTTTACAATTAAAAGAATGCTCTTTAGTAGGGTCCCCCATGTTCAAAAACTCCACCTCACATAAATGAGTAATAGGTAAGATAGTAAAAACAGTTTTGAATGTGTAGTTAAATTGGAGTGGAGTTTTGGGGTAGGCTACAGTGATTTTTTAACCATTAATCAGGCACCCAGTAAAATGTATTTATCCTAAGCACCTGCCTAGGTGGATGAATTATGTTTTTAAGAATGAGCTAAAAGGAAGGTAATTAATTTTGTTGTGATCTTAGCAATTTATACACGATCATTCAACAAACAATTATAAATCTCCTACAGAAGTATATTTCAATAGAGACAAATTTCTCCTGCTAGGATCTATATGAGAATGTCTGGACTCATGTTTACTTGGCACAATCTAGGTGGGGCAGGGATGAAGAGAACATGAATATCAGTGAGAGGGTTGAAGACAGAGGATTCTGGAAAGTATCCTACAATATGCCAGGTATCTCCCCTGCATCAAGAAGTCTCCAGCGTGTGAGTCAGCCATTCCTTACTGTGACAAAACACCTGAGATAAGCAACGTGAAGGAGGAAAGCTTAGTTTGGGCTAACAGTCTCGGAACCTCCAATCCACAGTTAATTGACTCTCTGCTACGTAGACTCTCAACAAGGCAGAACATGATGGTGGGAACAGGAAGTGGGGCAGGGAGAATGACATTGGGGACAAGATAGGAACTAACAAGGATATAGACTCAAGGACTCACTTCCAAGAATCCATTCAGCTATGATTCCATCCATTGATGAGGTCAAGAGACCTTTATTATACAATTACCTCACAACACTCCTGAATTAGAGATACAACTTTTCCCACAACCACCTGTGTCGTATGTTTCATATTCGAACCCTAATAACTCTCAAGCACTGACACTGGTGTATTTGAGAGACTGTACCTACAATTTGCCTAATCCAAGTCTTAAGAAGGTAGATAAAACCCTTGCCCTCAAGGAACTAGTGACCAAGATATAATTTAGGAATTACTTCTACCCTGCTAATCATAACAGCTTTGTCAACCTATTCCAGTTTCTTCAGAGATAGCACGTGTGAGGAGCACATCCCTCTCTCTCCCAGATGTTCACCATTTTGTGCTGCTGACTTTGGAGATGATGCTAGAATATGCATGCAGATAGAAGAGGAACACTAGGTCATTTGTTATTGGCTCTGCAATGACAGTGCATGGATGGTGGTTTTATCCAAATATTTACAATGCGTTGGAGACTATTCAAACAGTTAGGAGCTTGTCAATTCCCTGCTGACTGAGGCATCACACGTTTGGAAAGTAGACATCTACTTGTTTCTGCCAGCTGAAGGGCATGTGGCCCACAGCTCAGGATTTTCCACAATGTCCATTACAATTTATTGAGCAGTTACTATGTGGAGACCAATAGCAGTGGGGAATAAAGGAGCTGAGGGTGAGGAGACAAGAGAAGTTAGGAACACTGCCACAGGAACAGGAGTCTAGGAACATGAATGGGAAGGATTCCAGCTGGGTTGACCCAGGGAAGCTTTAGGGAAGAATTCTGGCAACCTTTGAGGAGGAAAAGGAAGTACAGTCAAGTGGAAGGAAATCCAAGGTAAGGGAACACATATGGGCCCAAAGTACAGACTAAGTAGAGCGTGAAACACGAGAAGGAAATGACAGCTTGTTTACAGAATGAGAAAGGGCAGAACAAAGGAAGGGGAAGGCAGAAAAAACAGTCTTGAGAAGAGATGTGCACAGCATGGACCGTGTTTTGCATGGAGACACAGGATATGGTGCCCTTCGAGACAGCTGCTATCAACAGCTACTGTCACCTCTCCCAAAAGATGAGAAAGAGAACCTGGGCCAAGAGTCACTCATGAGAACATTGGTGAAGACGGTGCTGCTCTGGTTCTACAGGCTCCTCCAATATGTGCCTTTCAGGCTAATCAAGACAAATTCCTACGATGAGGAAATGCTCCATTGCTACAGGCGCATATCATTGTTTCTAGATAATTCTAAGTAATAAAACAAGAAGTGTTTCAAGGCACTGCTGGAGAACCAGCAGAAATGCAACAACCCACAATCCACAAAAATTCACATTCAACTTGAATCCGTGTTGAGTAAAGTCTGGGGATATAGATAGGAAACATAACCAAAAATCCATTAAGCAAAAGAAACAGTGCAGAATACCATATTTAGGATGACTGCTTTATGAACTACTCAGGACAAAGTTATATATGTATACTATACATATATAATGTTTATAAGATGTTAACATATTTGCTGAAAAATATAGTCATATAAAAAGATAAGCTACCAGATTTCCCCAAAATGTATTTTTTTTTGTCAGTGATCAGACATATGACCTTGAGAAGGTGTAACCTTTGATCATGGCCTTTCTAAAACAGGAGATAATAGTACCAACCCCACACGGTACATGCTTCGGGCATGCAATGATGTTCCATTTGCAAAGCACAGCGTTCCATGTCTACCACACAAGCAGGCTGGCAGCAGGTTACAAATAGTCCAACATAGAGCCCCACAGGCACACATGGAATCTCTTGGCTGGTGATTCAACCAAGGTATCATACAACAGAGCTTTACACAGCACTAGTGCATGGGCCATGTAGCTGAGGACACTTAGCAGAAGAAAAGCAGGTCCACCTGTACCAATCACAGTAGCTCCCTAAGAACCTGCATCAAGCTTTATGTAGGGACTGAGGATCTAATTTCTGGCTAGCAGGTCCACAGAGCAAGTACCCCTTAACCAACAACTGATGTTTTCATGAACTTTAGTCTTGGCAATTCTCTGCCAGTTCTGAGAACTGCATTCTATGCTTGAGTAACACCTATCATGGTTTAAAACAGAGCTGTTTCTGTCAGTTTGTTTTTATCCTAACATTTACAAATTCTAGGTGCTTTACAGTAAAATCTCAATAAACACGGGTTGTCCGGATGTCTGGGTTTTACAGTATTGGGGATCAGTAGCTCAGGAGGAGTAGTATGTGTCAATAGTAGCCATTCCCTTTCCCTCCTGATTACAGAGATCCCTGCATTGGATAACTTATGCTTTCCCAGAAACTCAGGTGTCACTTTATTTAGACACAGAGTCTTGGCAGAAACAATTAGGTAGGGTACATATATTAGCTTGGGGCAAACCTGTGTTACAGAGACACAGGGACACACAGAGGTACGCACTTTGACTATGGTACTGTGTTCAGTCTTGCAGACACAAGCCAAGGAAAACCTGGCATGGCCTGCTAGTACCAGAAGCTGGAAGAGGCAAGGAAGCATCTTGCATAGAGCTTCCAGAGAGAGCAAGGCCCTGTGGACAACCTGATGTCAGACTTGTGGCATCTAAGACAGAGAAGTTATGGCAGTTGTAGGAGACAGATGCAATTTCCCTATAAGCCCTTTCTATATAAGGCAAATTCTAAGAACTATACCCATAGCTTTGCGGTACCCTGATTTTCATCTCACATACTTGCTAGGAGCTTGACATATAACAAGTGAAAATATATATATACTGACATAGATACTTAGAAAGAAGCTTTCTAAAATTATTGCACCAGGGAATTTACTTAAAGGGGATTATTATACAGCTTCAAAAATATGAGTAAGTAAGTAACACACCACTGGCCAGTAACTACAGGTTATCAATGGAGTGGGAAGATAGTTAGTTTTAGAAACACAGAATTATAAGGTTAACTGATTCCAATGAGTCTTGGCATTAAAATAAAAATAGTCCTGCGACCTTAGAACTCTTTATAAAATCTGAAGAACGGCAATACCTGAAAGGTCCACTCATGACACAGAAGCAAGGCCAGGGTCAGGAAAGTGCTACTCAACTGGAGGTTAAGTACGGGGCTCATTCAACAAAAGACTGAAGCTGAACACTGCATTCTTTACTGTGTTGGATCATTGTAAATGCTCCCGAGCGCTGTGAAACTACCTGTTTATGCATGCACTCAGATACCACGCCTCAGGCTCCCAACACCACACAATCCCGCAAAGGGCTCTCATTCCAATGACTATTTAGTTAATCATGTGATAAACCTACTACCATTGAGCTTCCTTCTCTTTTGTTCTACCTTAACCTATTTCTGACTATTCTCTCCCTTTCTTCCTCCTTTATTCCTTTTTTCTTGCCTTCCTTCCTTAGTCCTTCCCTTCCTTTGTTCTTTCCTTCCTCTTTCCCTTCTTAGTTGTCTTCCTCCCTCCTTCTCTCCATACCTTCCTTTCCCCTTCCCTCCTTCATTCTCTTCTCCCCCATGACTCATTCCTCTGCAAACGTTGCAAATGTTTACTAAGCATGAAGAACTGTTCATCAGGCACCCTCTCCATGGGGAGAGAGAGGTGAGGTAGGAACAGGGCACTCATGGTGCTCTGGTGCTTACGTTCTGGGTGGTAGAAGTAGGCAGTGACTGTACAGAGTAGCTAATATTAATGGAGGAAAGTGACACTCAGATGGGACCGTGGTTTCTGTGATGCCTAGAAGACATGCAGGAACTGGCTCTTTAAGGAGACGAGAAAACGCTCCAGGAAGAAAAACATGAGAATAAAGAGAGGCCCCAGGTCTGAAAGACATCGGATAAGCTCAAGGGAGAAGGGAAAGCAGGAGATTCAGTGACACGTCCTGGCTGATCCCCCAAAGCCAATGGGTGAAGGCAAATGATGGGCTGTTCTCTAAGAGCAGAGACGGAAGGCATGCTTGCCTGTGCAATAAGCAGGGGAACACGCGGGCTGGTAGCCCTTTGCAAAACCTCTCTTTCTAAGGTTTGTCCCTCTGGGACTTTAAGGTATAGCGGGGTAGTCAGCCGTGGGGACATGTGAACCTGGTTATTAATGCTGAGATTCCTCATCTCAACTCAGGTTATATTTTCTGGATAGCTGAAACCTAACCAATCACCACCCACCTTCCCGTCATTGGAATTAACAGAAATGGCTCCCGCTAGAATAGTTCTCCTTACGCTGAACCCGAACAACCCTGGCAGTCTTTCTACCGCCTTATTTCATCGACTGAAATGGATGTCTTCATAAACATCTTTGCTTACAAAAGGTTTCCAAACACAATGGCATTATGCATCCTTGAGTGTCTAGTCAGCATGGGTCAAAACTAATCCAAGGTGAGAAGATGATTAAATCATCAGTATTTAAACAATTATCACCCCCAGAATCATGGCCTCCCCTGCATCACTTCAAGATTAGGCATGGCCCTTCACTGGAGGGAGGGCAGAGGTTCATCTACTGGGAAGTTCATATGCATGCATTGCAGATCCCCAGAGCACCATTAAAATGCATGGTGTAAGCTTTGGAAATCAACTCATAAAAAAAAAAAAAGAAAGAAAAAAAGATGCCAGATTTTCTAGATGCAAGGACATTTCTACTCTGGCAACTTCCCTACCATTTTCATTAGAAAACAAGTATTTGGCTTTGTAGAAGATGGTTGATAACCTTGGTGAGAAAAGTGAGAACAGAACATTTTTAATTCCTGGGCTTAGCTGTCCAGGAGCCTGGCAGAAGGCTGATTCTTCTTCTAATCATGCCAAGTCAATGAGACCCAAACAGAATTCAAATGGCCTCAAGATGAAAGTCTTATTACCAGCTTGTCTAAGTTTAACGGTCATAAAAACTGTAATTTGGGGAGCTACCCAAATAAGGCTATAAGCAGCTACAAGGTCCGCAGGCTAGTCCACAATGGCTTCTTTAAAATCAATATGGCACCAGCGCGCATTGCTACTGGTGAAAAAGGAAGGAGAGAAGGAATGGGAAGAGAAGGTGGATGGAAGGGGAATGGAGAGAAGGGAAAAAGAAAAGGAAAGGGGAGGAGATGGAGAAAATTATGAGGAGGCAGGGGAATGGAACAGGAAAGAAGGGAGGGAGAGAAGAAAGAGAAAGGACAAGAAATGAGTGGGTGGAGGGACGAGAGGGGAAGGAGGAGGTAAAGGACAGGGAAGGAAAGCAGGAAGGGAGAAGGAGAGAGAAGATGGAGGCAAGCTAGATGAGATGAGAGAGAAGAGGAAGAAGGTTGGGTAGGAAGGAAAGTCTTAATCAGAATGATAAGAAGAGGTAGAATACCACTAAGAGGAGAATATCTGGGGGCGGGGCAGGGAGACAGCTCTGCAGTCAAAAGCATTTGCTTGCAAAGCCTGCCAAGCCAATTTTGATTCTCCTGAGCAAATGTGTAAAGCTTTAAAGCTAGAAGCAAAGTGAGCCATGTATCCGAGAACTTGGGAAGCCTATGACAACAGGATGTGGGGCCTCCTTCAGGAGAACTGAAGCTTGAGGGACAGATCATCACTCTTTTGCAGCAGCCAGAGATCCTGTCTCAAAGAAGAGCAGAAACAACTCGGAGTTCTCGGACATCCATGGGCACTCATGTACACGCACACACACACAACTGAAGTTTTAAAAACAATTTAAAAGACTACAATGATGTCTGGCTGGTTGTGGTGTTGCTCCTATAATCCCAGCATTTACAGGGATGAGTCGGAGGACAGCCAGAGATACACAGAGAGAACATGTATCAAAAATCCCCACACCCAGTGAAGACTGTAATGTCTGAAAGACAGACCACACAATCGTCCTTTAAAAACTACACAAATTCCTTTAACTCTCACCCAGCCCTTGAGATTCCCTGTGAACGGCTGGCTCTGTTTGCTGTCATTAAGCTGATGCTCATAGTCAGAGATGGCCTTGTCCCCTTTTGCTTACAATCAAAGGGAGGGCTGACCTCCAGCATCGCTCGGGTTGTCCCACCTGCCTTGTGGCTGGAAGTTTCTATTCCTGGGAAGGGACTTTCTTGATTAAAGTCACCAAACATTGTAAAAAGGCTTTGATACAAATCGACAAATTACTCTTCAGAAGATAAATGTATGCCAAATTTTATCTTTCTAGTGTCTTTGGAAGCATCATTTTCCATATGCTCTTTCCAGTACTGGGCATCCACAGTAATTTCACTGGGCTTTTTTTTTTCTCTGAGTAATGCCTGTGTATTTCCTATTGATAATGTTTCCAACTCTCTTTGGAGAATCCTCACTGTCCTATCAGATCCAATTTAGCAGGACTGTTAGTAAGCTGCCTCAGTCTACACAAATGGGAGGGTAGGTAGATGCCCCCACTAAGTAGTACAGAAACTCAAAAATGTTGGTTAGTACTGCTACTGCTGATGGCGGCACAGCAGAACCCAGCAGAAGACTATTTACTGCCACCAAAACCTCTCACCTCCTGCCCTTCCCAAGCCTGATCTTCTACCTACCCCTTCAGTCCATAAGGTCACAGCTATCTTTCCAATAGACCCCTTTACTCATGGTTCTTGAAGCCAGTTTTACTTTCTTATAAATAAATAGCCCTCTACATATAGCAGGTAGGGTAATTTTATGAAGACATTTTATTGGGCTAGAGAGTTGTCTTCATTGCTGAAGGGTTTGCCTTACAAGAACCAGAATCTGCCCTTAATCCCTAGACCCTCCCCCCTCCACCTTGTGAACATGCATAAATGCTGGGTGTGCTGGCAGCAAGAGAAAGGATGATCCCTGGCACTTGCTGGCCAATCTAGCCAACTTGGCGAGCTCCAAGCCAATGAGGGACCCTGTTCAAAAAATAATGAAGAGATGAATTGTATGTAAGGAATGACACAGGAGATTTTCCTCTGGCCTCTACATCCATGCGCCTACATGCACATACTCGTGCACACATAAACACATGTACAAAAAAGACTTGTTATCAATTATACATACAGCATGTACCAGATGAGCCTCTCCATGTGATGAGCTGTCTTATTTTAATGAGAAGCCATGCCTTACAATGAGTCTTCTCTAGCACAACCTGTCCCCCAAGATCAGAGGACACATGATAATCCCTCCCAAGGAGCCAGTCATTTAATAAATAGTCCATTATTTAATAACCTGTATAAAAATGACAATGTTCAAACCTTTGGGTCTCTTCTTTACATACTAGGGTGTCACCATCTTAAGCATCTCTGTAACTTTGGGAGCTTTTTACTTGGGGAAGAAATGCTGTTTTCAGTGTCCAAGCTGCAGCAGGCAGTTAGAAAGACATCCTCAGTGCCCTGCAGTGAAGGAAATTTCTAGACGTGCCTGGCCTCCAGATACCACATGAAACCTTAGCCATGGTGCAAACATGCAGATGGGTTCTCAGTATTTACTTTTGTTTCTCTCACAGAAACAGGCAGGCTGGGAGCTCACCTGGTTCTTGGTATGGCAAGGCAGGCTCTCAACCTTCTGGCAGGTTGGTGAGGAACACGGGCCCTATCCCCAGCTCTGGCTTATGTGAGCTGCCTTGGTGGCAGTAAACCCTTCAATCTGTCTAACTCTCAGTCTTGTAAAGCTGAGATAGCAAAACCCCGCGGAGATTAAATGAGCACATGCACATCAGGGTTGCTGAAGTGGAGCCAGAAAACAAGTGGTGGGTAATTGCTGGCCCTCGCCGAAGTTTCATCTGGCAGGAATATGTCCTTGGTTTTTCACAGGTGGAGGGCCTCCTATGGATGTGTAGCCTACCCCCAACATCTCATAACGAAAGGAAGTAATTACCAAAATGATGCATTTCACAATCCCACCACCTATCTCTTCCCACTTGGCCCTTCCTAGTACACAGAGCACCCTCATGTTAGTTTTCATTTGCTCTTCAGTCACCCCAATGTGGTAAGTAGGGTGAGTACCACCAATCCCATTTTAGAGGTAAGTTATGCAGATGCCCTCCACAACTATCTCAACTGCAGGGACTGTTGGTTGGTTTGACCAAAAAAAAAAATAAATAAATCTGCCTTAATCTATCTGCCTACTTCTTCTTCTTCTCCCCCTCTCCATCCTCCTCCTTCTTCTTTTTTCTTTTTTCCTGTTTTTTTTTTTTTTTTTTTTTTTTTTTTTTTTTTAGGTAGGGGTTCACTCTAGTTCAGGCTGACCTGGAATTCACTATGTAGTCTCTGGGTGGCCTTAAACTCACAGTGATCCTCCTACCTCTGCCTCCCCAGTACTGGGATTAAACATGTGCACCACCACGCCCTTCTGATGCATGAAAGCGTCTCATAAGAAGACAGAAAGGACCTTAGCTAAAGCATTTGCCTTCTCACTGTCCTTGGGAGCCCACTGAGAAAATATGTTATTTTTCATTTTCCTGTCCCTCTAGGTGATAAGGCAGGGACAGACTACGGGTGGGATTGAACTCAGGCCAAATGGTATGTCTTCTTCTCCAGGTTCCCAGGAACAAGGGGACACACATTATACATACATACATAAACTTACAGAGTGGTACCTCTAAGCCACCCCATTAGCAAAACCTAGGGGAACCTCAGTGGACCCAGGAGCTGGGGACAAAAGATACAAGCAGCCCAATATATTTTCTTGCCTTTGATGAAATAACCAGGCATAGCATAGGTTTGAAATTGAATTTGAATCAGGTCCACAGGACTCTGAGAAATCTATACAACTACCTCCATTAGCCCATCAGGAAAATGGGAGACCTTGCCTGAAATAACTCAGAACTATTACGTGGTGGTCTATGATCAGTTTGTGTTTCCTAGTGTAGTATCCACACATGATACCAACTGTCAGCCTGGACACTGCCCAGGGGATAGATCAGGGCGTCCTCCACCACTTCCGCTGCGGCAGAGCTCACCCTGCAATGACTTTTCCTCCCTAAGTCATGGTAAAGCCATAGCTAGCTCTCATGTCTTTAAACAGTGCCAGCCACACGTCACACTCCCAGTCATACCCAGTGAGATTCTAACAAACGTGTCTGTGTTTCCCCCCACTGCAGGAGCAAGAGCACTTGGAGGAGAAAAAAAAAATGCCGCAACGTTAATTGGCTCGACCCACACAAATATGAAGTTAACAAAGGCAGTCAAGTATGGAGAGTCTCATGTCAACACAGCAGGTCTCATTTCCTCCTCATTAAAAATGTCACCATCATGAGGGTCATCCCCATACCATTGTTCTCACCATGACCCTCCTCACGACCAGAACCATCATTGTTACCATCACCAACACCAGCACCAAACATCACCACCATCATCACAGTTATAGCACCACCATGTGTACCGTCATTACAACCACTTCCATTATCATCACCAGAACTACCATCCTGTCACCACAACCACCATTAATACCCCCCTTATCATCATCACCATCACCATCACCACCGCCCACACCATCATCATCAGAGTTAAGGTCTAACACAGCACTGTGGTCACGGATTTCCTAGAACTGGGAAAATAAGTTATAATCAATGAAGAAAGCCAAAAAAAAAAAAAAAAAAAAAAAGAAAGAAAGAAAAAGAAAGTTTTCCATCTCAAAAAACCACGAGTATGAAAGGATATAGCAGAAGATGAGAAAGGGTTGTTGATTCCAATATGGGAACAATGCCTAGGTAAAGACAGCCTTTGAAATCCAGAATGGGACACACAAAAAGAGCCATTTTATGTTATTAATAGATACCTGTGGGGGTGGGTAAGGGTCACAGGCATTAAACATCCAGACAAAGCAGCCACGGAAGCACAGAGCATTTCTCAAATCTCCTTGAATATAAATCCTCAAATCCCCTCCTACTACTGCAGTGTGGGTGGAAAGGCAAAGGCTGGCAGAAATCAGCCCATGGGGAGATGGAGGGTGCTGGCATCCTTGGGAAACGAGGCCTCTTCACTTCCCCGGTCCAGCTGGGAAGGAGAAAAGAAGGCTTCAGGGAGTAATTAACTGTCATGCATAAGATTAATTGACGACCCTCCAGTTTTGCCCTAAACACAGATGTATTGGGATCAGGACGTAACCTTGAATGCTAAGGGTGAAGGGGGAGCAGTTATTTCTGGACCGGAGCAAAGTGAATATGCAGACTTGTGGACGATGTGGACATGCGAGCTGGGGCACGCTATACATCATCACGCCCTTCCAGAAAGCAGCTTGTCACAAACTAGCCAAGGACTTAAATTAGAAACCAGCCAATGCTGGGAAGCTTCTTGGTAACAACTGGTCCACAGAGTCACTTCTCCTGTGACACAAGCATAGACACACGTCTGCCACGGGCTTCTACACCTCTGATTTGGAGAAAGAGATTAAAAGGAGTGCCCACCATATTGGTGTCTATTGGTACTCATAGCTTTACAGACACCCTGAGATTCTATCTCTTATCTCAGAGTGAGATTTCAGGGAACAGAAGACCATTTTCCCTGCAGGAACTCTGGGCACCAAGACAGTTTGTCATTAAATGGAGGCTGTCTGCATGACTCCTAGTCCACCACCCTCCACACTTGCGAATGAGCTGCTGTGGGGAAGTCCCCTGTTGCAGGGATCCAGGACTCCTAAGAATATTTCCATCTACGATATTAGGTCCACAATAGGAATGGAGAAGTGATGCAATGGATTGTATTCCAAAGTGTGAACTTCAGCCTTTCCTTTTATCTTACGGTACTCGGAGTGGAACCCAGTGCCTTGTGTGTGCTCAGTAAGTGCTCTACCACTGAGCTCCATCCACAGCTCCTGTTAAAAATTTAAATTAAAAAAGGGCAAGTTATCAAAATCCTTGCAAACAGGAGGGCCGGTGAGGTGGGCTCAGCTGTTTAGATCACATACCTCAAGCATGATGGCCCGAGCCCGCCCGAGCTCCATTCTCCAGCAACTGTGTGAACAGCTGGGCATGGCCATGCAGGTCTGAAACCCCAGTCCTGTGAGGAGCAGAGACTGAATAACTACAGGGGCGGGGGTCACGAAAATCATAGCTCTGCATTCAGAGAGACTCCATCTCAAGGAAGTATGTAGATGAGTGCATACATGTACATACCACCCTCTCTCTCTCATACACACACAGACCCAATGAAATACTCTACATGCAAAAGGTCTAGTGATCTTACAAAAGTGTTGTTTGCTGTTGTTCTAATTTTTTTCTTTTGTTGTTCATTGGTTGGTTTTATAGGTGGGACCTGGCTATGTAGCCCAATGCTACCTTTTGTTGAATACTACTATTTTTATTTATTTATTTGCATGGAGAAAGAGAGATAATGGGTGCTCTAGGGCCCCCAGCTACTGCAAAAAATTCCAGACACATGCGCCACCTTGTGCATTGTGCATCAGGTTTCATGTGGGTAGTGGGGAATCAAAACAGGTCATTACACATCGCAGGCAAGTGCCTTAACCCTGAAACATCTCTCCAGCCCACAATGACCATTTTGTTATCTTCATCAACATGGAACATCATGGGCTTGAGGCTCGTGTCTATCAGATAAAGAAGCTGAGGAGGACTGACAGAGTTAGTGGAGGAAATGTGAGGTCAGTCACACGCCAATGTTAAGGCAGAGCTAAACTTGAAACCATGACAGCTCTGGAGCAGTCCATAAGGGCCACTCGAGTTTCCCAGGCACCCCATCTAGGAGAATCAAGAAGTGTTTGCACATGTATGAACCAAGTATAGATGGACACAGGGGACTTGTCCCAGGTAGAAGTGAGGGTGGGTGAAGGTCATGTTCCTCATAATGGAAAGAGAACCTGCCACCGTGTCCCCAAGGAGGAGCTGTGCAGAAGGGTTAAGGGAAGCACGAAGGGGATGGGAGACTGCATAATGAACACAAGCTGAATGTGGCGTCAGGACTCAATCCCACGGACATGGCTTCACCAGTGAAGGCTCCTTTGGGAACAAACTAGCCTTTCTACTAAGCAGAGGATCAAAAGTGACCACTCTCCACGGGTTATCAGGAAACAGTGCAATTGACTATTTGAGGACGACTGGAATGATGGAGATTTTGGGCAGTCTTGGTCTTAGAAAAGTCAAGAAGCAAAGATTGCAGTGGAGGAATGCTGAAGCCCAGGCTCCTGGGTTTGGCTCTGGGGCTGTGCTCGGCTGACACCACACGAAAGCTTTGTGAGGAGGAGAAGTGAGACACCATGATGCTGTTGGAGGAAGGTGATCCCAGCATTGTAGGACCACAGAAAGGTCGGCGTCCTATACCTCATCAGCATCCTATACCTCAATGTCCCCATCTAGAAGGAGGAGAGAAAGCACGGCCCATCACTGCCCCTGTACACTTAGTGAAGGTCAGAGGAGGAGATCAATGTTAAACATTGACTGTGGCACCTGGCTCATGGCAAACTACTTAGCCCTTATTTTCCTTCCTTCTTTCCTCCTCCTCCCCTTCCTCCCTTTCTTTTATTAAAGAGTTTTATTTATTTGCATATGCTTATGTGTGTGTGTGCATGTGTGAGCCTGTATGTATAAGGGCATGTCAGGCTCTCTTGCAACAGCAAATGGAACACAAATGCTTGTGCCAGTTTTTGTGTCTGGCATTGCATGGGTACTGGGGAAACAAACCCTTACTGGCAGGCTTTGCAAGCAAGTGCCTTTAACAACTGAACCATCTCCCCAGCCTCCTTCATTTCTTTCATTCCTTCCTTCTCTCCTTCTTTCCTTTCTTTCTTTCCTTTCCTTATCTTTATAACTTGCTAAAATTTGTGCCAAACATCTTTCTGTGCCACCCTTGTCTTCCCATGATGTTCATTTTGTTCCTGGCCATTCAGACTCTCCTCCCTTTCCCCCTATACCTCTTCCACTCCTCCTTCGTATAGTTACCATCATCTTAGGGGACTGCAGGGCTGCTGAGGAGTAGAGGTCCTTGAGCAAGACCCCAGGAGACGCCATTTCTGCTACATGTTAAGGATAGATGAGATACAATGGCAGAAAATCAAGGCTTGGGGACAGAGCACAGAGAACACTCCCAGAACATCTGCATGCACTCCCAGTGGCTACTGGACATTCACAAGGACCAAGTTAAAAGACTGGAAACAGGGGCTGGAGAGATGGCTTAACAGTTAAGGCATTATCCTGCAAAGCCAAAGGATCCCAGTTTGATTCTCTAGGACCCACATAAGCCAGATGCACAAGGGGGTGCATGCATCTGGAGTCTGTTTGCAGTGGATAGAGGCCCTGGTGTGCCCATTCTCTCCCCCCCACCCTCTCTCTCTGCCTTTTACTCTCAAATAAATAAATAAATAAATAAATAAATAAATTTTAAAAATACGGGAAACAGTTGCTTTTGCATGAAATATGTTGAATGGAAGTGTATGATCTCAGGAAGGGCTTAACATGACAGTGGAAGGGAGTGGGGGAAGGAAAGGAAATGAACGGCTATTGGTGGCCATCACCAAAGGATGAAGGTTGTGCTTCTCACAACCTGAATAATTCTAAACAATTGGTTATGGGTTTCTGCTACAACACAATCGATGTCTTGAGATGTCAGCTCTGTGTGAGGTTAATGTAGATTAAGTCATGTAAGCTAGGTGTGGATGTTGGTACCATTCCATCTTCCAGTTTCCAACCTTTCCGCCAGCTTGTTTCCATTATAAGATATTTCTCATCCTGACTCCTCTTCAAGAGGAACTGTTGGGTTATAGGACCTAGACTGAGCCAACGAGACCATCCCATCTACTTGCGCCCACTGATCCACTCCTCGGGCCACCATTGTCTTTAATAAGCAAAGATTTTTCCTTACCAGGGAGGTAGGAAATATTAAATTCCCTTCTTTGGTGCTCATAATAGCAGGGAAATTCCAATCTCTAAGGACTATTCACAAAGGACTCAATTTGGCATCTTCATGATGCCACTTGGTACTTTCCATAGGCTTCTTCTCTTCCCAGACATAAAAACCAATTTTGATTCCAAGAGCGCATGTTTGGGAATTCCCCCATGTCAGTGCAATACCTCGGAAGACAGCAGAAAAATTCCCAGGTTTCATTTTCATAGGATGTTTTCTGCCTACCAAGAGGGACACATGTCAGACCAGGGATAGCCAGCCAGAAAAGTACAGGAAACAGAGGGCAAATTCTAGGAAGCAGGCATGTGATGAGGCAAACTGGACCAGACATCTCCCTGCTTCCTTCTGCTCTTTCTGAAGCCCACCGTGGTCACCGCAAAGGACTCAGAGCATCAGGCCCAGTACCACTGAGCTTTATGCTCCCTTCATATGTCTCTTTGTGGACCTACCAGGGGCTTTTTTTTTTTTTTTTTTTTTTTTTTTTTTGCACCAATGCACACTAACATTAATGACTCAGTTTTCCCCATTGTCTGTTCACAGATGGCAAAGCCATTCTACCTCTAGGACCCCGGATGCCTTTCCCCCGAATGACACTTTCATGCATGTGCTTCTCAGTCTCCATCGCCAGCCGCTTCTCATGGCACTTGAGGTCACCGCAGAAGAGAAGAGATAAGGGCATCACACCTGAGTCCCACTGCCCATCTGAAAGGAACCTTCAATCCGGCCATCAGTGAGCTTGAAGGAGCGCAGCTCTCGTCGGGAGGTTTTGTTTTGCTTTGTCTGCATACACAAAGCTTCTCAAGGGTGCAGTGCCACTCATCACATGACAGGAACCCTCAGCAGCCCTGCCAGGTGCTGGCGACAGCGCCTGAGACGGTGGAGTCAGAGAGTTCTCTGTACTTGGGATTGGATTCCCTCCAGCCTTTAAGCTTTATTGCCCAACAGAGTATCCGACTGCATTTGTGGGTGGGAGCGAGGCCATGAAAATTCATTCCGCGTGAAGTCTCCAGAGAAACAACACCTGGGCGTTCATCCTCCCTCCGTTTATCCATCCCATTTCATCCAGCACGCTCCTATTTCTTAGGGACTCCAGGAACAAATGCACAGCAATAACGTAGTGTGTGTGTGTGTGTGTGTGTGTGTGTGTGTGTGTGTGTGTGTGTGTGTGTCTGCTGGCCCTCATCTGGTCCCTTCTGTGACCAAAAGCATATGTTTCCTAGAGAGGGAGCAGAGACGGGTCAGAGACACAGTGTGTTCTTAGGAAGAGGAGAGGAGAATTGCCTGGGAACCTGCGGCAATGCCTGTGACCTTCCGTGAACAAAAGCAGTTCAAATTTCAAAACTACTTCAACTTGAGGCTGCTGGAAAGCAGGCTTTCAGAGACGCTGGCAGAATCCAGCCACGGTTCTGTGTGGGGTGGTCCGGAGCCAGCCCCATGAGACAAGGGCTAATAAAAATACATCGTTAGGTTGAGAACCTGCCCATGTGCTTCTACTTTCCTGCTCCCTTCACAGACTCTTAACAAAGAACTCGGGAAATACGAAGTTAGAGTCAAATTCTTTCAGTAACTCCGAACACAGAAAAGCTCCCATTGTGATCTATGTGGGCCTCCGACACATGACCACTCACAATCAGGTCCTGAATTTCATGTGTCCGTGAATCTCTGAACAGCCGACGTCACCTATGCCTTGGAAGAACGACCCCATTGTTTGCGGAGTTTGTCCTTCATGTTCAGAGACACGGCTGATTTTATACTTCCTCTAAATGGCGTTTTCTGACATTAGAAAACATTGTCTAGCTGCCCCTCCAGCACAAAAAAAAACAAATAAAAACCCAAAACCCAGTTTCTGCCGAGCGCTGTTTTTATAGGGAGGTCCTTTCTGCATAAAGCTCTCAGGGAAACTGAAAGTGAAATGCAACAAGATGTTTATTGCTTTGAAATTAAATCAGTGGCCCTCAAAATCAGTGGCAAATTTCTAAAGTGTATCAGAAAGGATTACGCTCGGGCTGGGGAAATGGCTTAGTGGTTAAGGCATTTGCCCACAAAGCCTAGAGACTCTGGTTCGATTCCGCAGGACCCACAGAAGCCGTATACACGAGGGGGAACAAGCATTTGCAGTGGCTAGAGGTCCTGATTCTCTCTTTCTCTCTATCTGCCTCTCTGTCTCTCTCTAATAAATAAATAAATAAATAAATAAATAAATAAAATATTTTTAAAAATAAATAGAAAGGATGTTGCTCTTTTGAAAGGAGACCATAAGTATCATTTCAATGAAATTTTAGGAGCTGGGGTAATGGTTCAGTAGTTAAAGGCATTGCTTACAAAACCTGCTGACCCAGGTTCAACTCCCAGCACCCACATAAACAAGAGACCCTAGAGTACATGGTCATGTACACACACACACACACACACACACACACACACACACTCCTAACAATATGCAAATGAATAAACTTTAAAAATAATAAATAAAATAAAATCTTATGACATGGGATATCCATGTATCACTGAGCAACCAGGTCACAAACCGAATTGGTATTAATAATGAAGATATAATACAGTCGGGCGTGGTGGCACACGCCTTTAATCCCAGCCCTCAGGAGGCAGAGGTAGGAGGATTGCCGTGAGTTCAAGGCCACCCTGAGACTACATAGTGAATTCCAGGTCAGCCTGGGCCAGAGTGAGACCCTACCTCAAAAAAATAAAATAATAATAATAATAATAATAATAATAATACAATAACCCCGTGTGTCTTTCTTATGATAAATGATAAATGTCTTCTCTTAACTTAATCTGAGGTCTTCACTACTGGCAGTGACTCATCCTATAAATCTAGGGATAGAATGTTCTAGAACACAGAACTGCAAGTGTAAAGTCTTGTAATGACCTTGGCAAGTTTTATGATGAGCAAAAGAAAGGGACAAATCAGATCAAAGGGAATAAGAGACAAGAGGGTAGGAAATAAGATTGCTGTCATTGGAAGAGACGAGATGTTATGGGACCTAAAGGATGCCAGTCACTTCTTTTCTCTGTACCATTATTCCCTAATCAACACAATGCCTGGCATTGACACTGAGTTGATATTTTAACTCATCTACAGATAATTTAATGTATATAAGAGAGCATGCATAGGTTGTATACAAACCCTTAACCATTTCATATAAGGACTTTGAGCATCTGTAGATGTTTGGTTTCCCTGGAGTATCATGGATTCAATTGGCTGATAATACCAAAAATTAACTAAGTCTGCTATTGTGATTGCATGGTCCATTTTGTCATCTAATGTCCCATCACAGCACTCAAGAGTGTATTCCTAGCTTCAAGGATCCTTGTTATTTTCATGCTAATTCAGTCTAAAACCATTTGAAATTATGAGTGAATGAGTTCATGTCACTCTGATGGACGTGATTTCCCCTACATAACCTCTTGTTGGATTTTTAGTCTGCACCCCAGAGCCTTGCATTTCCCCCTTTGAGTGCTTTGTGGATGTCTGCTCTCTTTGTGTAATTTGATGGAAAAGTGATATTTTACTTTACTTTTTAAAGTTTCCTTACATGGATATATTATATGTTGGGCATATTCCCACTCATATCCTCCATCCTCCCTTTTCTCACCTCTCCCCATCCTGTGAGTTCTCTTTGTTCCCCTAGGCAGTTTTATTTTCATACTATATATGCATACATGGTTTTATATAACTGTATAGAATCTAGGAGCCACAAATATGAGATAACATATGACATTTCTCTTTCTGAATTTGCCTTAGTCCCTTTTATATGATTATCTCCAGTTGGATCCATTCCTTGTAAATAATATAGCTTCATTCTTTATGCCTGAAAAAAATATACCATAATTGACAGATGGACCCTCATGAAATTAAAAAGCTGCTGTACAGTAAAAGAGACAGTTAATCAAGTGAAGAACCAGAACCAGTCAACAGAATGGTAGAAAAATCATTACAAGCCATTCACCTGACAGAGGATTAATATCCAGACTATACAAAGAACTGCAACAAGAAATCAAGCAACCCAATTAGCAAATGAGCTCATAAATAAGCAGACAGTCCTAAAAAGATGAAATGCAAATGGCCAATAAGCATATGAAAAACTACACAATGTTACCAGGTACCAGAGAGTCCTAAGACTTGAATGTTTTCTTAGCTTGGCATAATCTCACTTCCTTTCAAAAGAAAACAAAACAAAACAACAACAACAACAACAAAACACTCTAATATTCCCCATAGCAGTTACCTCCTCATGGCTAGGACAGAACCCCTGACTTGAAGCAGATCATGAAAGGAAAGGGTATATTTCTGGCTTATGGTTTCAATGAGGGAGGTTTCATCATGGTGTAGAAAGTAATGGAGAAACAGACAGATGGGTGTCACATCAGCAGGGAAGAAGTAGCAAAAGGAAGCTCAGTAGCACTGGACAATAAAATCCTCGTGGCCACCCCAGGTGACACACCTCTTCTAGCAAGTCTCCATGTCCCAAAGACTCTCCCTCCTGGGGATTGCGTATGAGGCTAACTCCCAAACACAAACCACGGGCAACATCTCACATCCACACCACCACACTCCAGCCTCTGTCTGGCTGGGAATGGGTGCCAAAAAGCACATGTCTAAATGCACACTGGGAAATGTCTAATAAGTCCTCATATTCCAAGATTACCTGGGATTTTTAAAATTCATATTCCTTCGAGATGTAATAATGGAGCCCTTTTGTTCCCCAATGCTACTTTTCCTGCTTGTGAAATAAAAGGTCCTTCCCCAAAGCCATTTTTACTAATCATGCATACATGTATTTTTAGACTCCTTTTGTAAACAAAGCCTAATTGAGTTATGAATGTCAGAGTGAGAATCAGTGTCTACAAGCTTTACATTTGTGTTACCGATTGTGACATACCAGAAGTGACAACCATGCAAAAGTGATTGACAATCAAGGGCTTACAGGAATATTTCAGATACATCCACTGAGCGAGGAAATGCAAAACTAGGGCAGAATCCCCAAGACTGGTTCAGAAAAAAAAAAATGTTTTTTAAAATGGAAGTATTCATTTGACACACTTTTTCTTGCTTTTGTAAAACAGACTTTACAAGTATGCAATGGAGTATACTTCACAGCCAATAGGAAAGCCAGTGTGGTAGTGCATGCCTAGAATCACAGTACTTAGAAGACTGAGGTAGGAGAATCACCATGAGGTTGAGGCCAGCCTGGGCTACATAGTGAGTTTCAGATCAGCCTGGGTTAGAGTGAGACCCTACCTTGAATAAAACACAAATCATAAAATCCAATGTGGCATTGGGAGAAGTTTGTCTCCTGTCTGCCCACATTTACCCATCTTTTGGGTGATCCAGGGTTTTACATAAAGCTAGGGATATTGGAAGATGGCTCTCTCTGCCTGTGCTTAAGCGCTCTTCACTTTTAATTGAGTGGCATTTATCTTCTTGTTGAAAAGGTACCATAAAGCACTTCTGGCTCTACTACTGTTCCCATAATCCACATCCACCCACAGGTCAAGGGAAGCAGGGACCAGAGCGGCAGAATCAGAAAAGCAAACGCGTGCGATTCCAGATGATCTCTGAAATAAACTAGCTGGTGCTGAACGGCTGAGAATGGGAGGCAGATGCAGATGCACCAGCGCCCTTCGTCCACAGCAAATAGATTCCCAGCAGGAAGGCTTGAGGAAGCTGAGAATCAGACACACTTGTCAGAGCACCATGGGGGCTGGCTCTGTCCTGCAGGCCTGCAGAGCTCCCTGGAGTCATGTGTAGCCTTATCTTGGGGATGCACTATGGCACTTGAGGTGATGTTTACCTTAGCCCTGGGCTGCTATTCCGATAAAAAAAAAAAAAAAAAAAGCAAATTCATTAGCACCAGCCCTTAAACACCAAGAATTAAGGAGATGTTGGGCATAAGGGAAAAGAAGACTTTTCTTAAGAATGAGGAGGGGCTGAGGAGATGGCTCAGTGGGTAAAAGTGCTTGCTACTATGCAAGCCTGCAAACCAGCGCTCAGGGCCTCAGAACCCACAGAAAGCCAGACACAGTGGGGCACATGTCTGTATTGCCAACACACCTCTGGCAATGGGAGGTAGAGTCAAGAAAATCCCACTAGCTTGTGGCCCAGCTAGTCTGACAGTAACAAACAAGAGAGACTTTGTCTCAAATAAGGTGGAAGGAAAGGCTCCACATTCGAGTTTGTCCTCTGACTTCCACATGTATACTCTAGTGCATGTGTTCTCTTCAACCCAGAGACCCACACATGGCAAAGGAGGAGAGCACAGGCAGTGTCCAGACATAAGGAAGAAACCCTAGCTTAAGTAAGGGCCTCCTCATCGGGCGTTACCATGATGACTGTATGTGTAGCCTCACTGAGGGGCTGGGATAGGTGACCAGGCATGCCATTCCTGTTTGCTCAAAGCTTTTCAATGGGGCGGGTGCAGAATCCCCTGGGGTATCTGTTGCTATCATTGGCAGTGGGTTGAGCTGTGTAACTCGCTGAGGTTAATTAGACATTGGCCAATGTAAGGCCAGCAGAGACTGAAATGTTGTTGCTTTACAACAGCTCAGAGACCCTGGCTAGCCGCCAACCAAGACTGAGCCAGCCTACAAAAGACTGAAAGGGGGCTGCAGAGACAGCTTCTAAGGATCCAGGTTCAATTCCCCAGAACCCATGTAAACCTCGATGCACTAAGTGGCACATGCATCTGGAATTTGTTTGCAGTGGCTAGAGGCCCTGATGCACCCATATCCCCCCCCTCTCTCTCTCTGTCTCTGTCTCAAATAGATAAATAAATAAAATATTTTCTAAATGACTGAGAGATGCTACACTGAGCACCTCAGCCTACCACCAGCCATAAGAGTAAAAACAGTTGAGATGATTCAGTTTCTATGCAGTGAGAAACCTCAGCTGGCATCAGCAGAGGGGCCACTCATCCCTGCCAAGATTGTCTACCCAGTAGCTAACCAATGATGTCTGTTTTAATGTAGAAAATGTTGGAGCTGTTTGTTACATAGCAAAATGATTACATTGGCAAGAGCATTGTGAGTTCCTGGGCTTTGATGATACCCTTTATCATATTATCCTAGACAACTAGGTCAAGACAGACTGTGGATAGTTAAGTACACACACTGGGGGGGGTGCTATGCTAAAAAGTAGTTTAAAATAATACTCTTATTTGAGAAAATGGTGAATTCACATGGCAAAGAAATCAGTAAGTACCAAATAGCATACAATAAATTGTCATTCTCCTTCTACCATGGCCCCTCCACACCTTTCCTATGAAGAACCTGTTCACAGGTTTTGTCTTTTCAAAATAGCTCAATAAACCTACACATATAAAGCTTCACACACAGATATTATTTCAGTATATACATACTTTATACCTCTCCTTTTTTTGAGATAGGGTATCATATATCCCAAGTCAGCCTCAAACTGGCTATGTAGCCAAGGATGACCTTGAACTTGTGATCCACATACCTCCACTTCTGGAGCACTGGTATTTACTGGCATACATCATCATATCTGGTTTTCCTTTTTGTTCCCATTTCTCCATATATAAATCAATATCTTAACTGAGTTGATACTTACCCTCTAACCCCAATTATGCTTTTAGTTATACCTCATCATATGACATGGGGCTTATAATAAAACCTGTTCAGATTACCACAGGAATGTTATAAAACAGACAGAGCCAACCTAGACTCAGCAAGAACAGAATAAAAAAAACCTCAAGAGCAGATTGTTTCGTGGCATGTTCAATGAAAGAAGTGACCCATCAGGGTATCTGTGACCCTGCAGGAGAAAAAAGCCACATGAGAGTCAGGTAGTGGTGACCAAAAGCTCTCCATGCACACACTTGTCAGCACAATCTAACTCTCTTCACTTCCTGCCTACTCACGATCGTGATAGCTATGTTGTATGTCAGATACCACCTGAGATCTCAGACACTTCTGCAGAGAACTGATTTCTTCTCAGCTCCATGAGACCACTGACCATCATGATGGTTCATCTCTGGTTATCAATTTGACAGGATTTAGAATCACTGAGAAAACAAAAGTCTGGGCTTGTCTCTGAGGGATGTTCTAGATTAGGTCAACTGAGGTGGGAGGAGCCACCTTAACTGTGGGCAGCATCATTCCAAGGGCTGAGGTCCCACGCTGAACGAAAAGGAGAGCGAGAAAGCTGAGCACCAGCACTCATCGCTCTCTGTTTCCTCACTGTCCTGAATGTGACCAGCTGCCTCAAACTTCTGTCACCATGCCTTTCTTGCCATGACGGACTGTCAACTTGAACTCTAAGTTCAAATAAACCCATCATCAACTTTATTTTTTCTCAGCAGGCATTTGGTCACAGCAATGAGAAATAATTATAGCAGTTTCTTTCTGGTTGCTAAAACAAACAAACAAACAAAAACAAGCAGCAATTTACAGAAGGAAAGAGTTAATTTCTGACTCACAGTCATGAAGAGAGGTTTCACCTTGGCAGGGCAGGAGAGAACATGCCAGGAGCAGACAGTTAGGCATCACATCTTCACATTGGCAGGGAGGAGGTAGTAAGTGCAAGATGAGTCCATCAGGTGGGTCTGGGCTATCATATCCAAGGCCAAAGGCCAGCCCTCACAGTGACATACTTCTTCTAGCAAGGATCTGCCAAAGACCCCACAACCTCCCCAAACAGCACCACTAACTGGTGATTCAAACACATGAAGTTACGGGAGACATTTCACTTTCTAATCACCACAGGAACTAACACAACCATCATGGAGCAGCCTATGCTGAAGTAACCGCCAGAATGTCTTGGTCTGCAGTCACAGTGGTAAAGGAAGCAAGGGATCACAGTGGAGTGGTAATGGTGCCTGCCCTTAGCTCGGAGGGGGTTCCGTCCTGCAGGGCTTTGGCTGAACATTGCCACAGTTCTGATTCTGCAAGGTGGTCCTGAAGAAAGATTTTCTCATTGTCATCACTCGAGAGCATCAATCTGGCTCCTACACAGTGACCATTTATGCTTCCTCTCCCTCAAGAGCAGTTGCCCTCGTCTATGATGTGCTCTGTCTTGGGAGACTTTGCTGTTCCTGGCACCTAAGGTGACTTCAGGTTTAGGATAAAGACTTATCTATGCCTTCAGCCTTTAACCTGAAGAGGAATGAGACGAGTCAGACAGATGCTCCTTGAGTGATTAACCTGCCTGTGTGCCGAGGTAAGCAGATGACCCAAAGTAAAGGAGACAGACACAAAGTAAAGGCAGAGGTGACAGGCTTAGGCCTGCTTTTAGTCCATTTGTTAGCCTAAGAGGATAAAGTGTCTTGTGGATAAAAAAAAAAAAAAAGCTATTTCCAAATAACTTGCTCTCAACCTTTAGTGGTAAAGAGGAATGAAGATCATAGCTTCATCACTGGCTGGGATAGGCGTTTGATTCGCTTGGGAATTTTCCTGGCGCCTTCAAGGGGTTACAGTGAGGAATGTCAAGTCTTGCAAAGGTGCTTATGTCAACTTTCTTTGCAGCCAAAATGATCACAGTTGGTGTGGGTCCTGACAGAGGGCTCTGCATGATTTCTCATGACTTAGAAACATGGAATAGAATCACCCAATGTCTCTGGACCCTATCACTCCCTAAAGCCAATGCCCAAAGGACAACTGAGGGAAGGTTTCAGCCCCGCATAGGTAATGTTTGGTGAAGGAAAGATGATCCCATGGATTCCCAGGAAATAGGAAATGAGGCTTCAGCCCTGTGAGGTCCAGAGCAGACCACCACAGTCAAGCACACTTTTTCTTGAGTAGACGCAGGCATGAGCAGAGCAGGAGGCTCACCTGTCTTGTTCTCCACCATCCTCAACACCTGCAAGGAGCTTGCCAAGAGTTTAGTAGATCAATGAGTGGATGGATCCGGTAGACAAGTTCCAAGACAGGTTTGAAGATCAAGAAGAATTCCTCCCAGTATTAACAAAGAGCCTTGAGGGAGGGAGAATGACCCTTCTTCAGTAGCTTAGAAAACAGAATGTAAACCAGGCACCTGAACCCTGTCTTAGTCCTTTCTCAGTTCTGTGCCTGAGTACCTACCAAGGAGCAGCTTTCAAAAGGGTTTACTGTGGCTCATGTTTCCAGGGATACAGTCCATCATGGCAGTCGTGGGCGGCCAACTGCTCATATTGCTTCCATAGTCGGAAAGTAGCTGGCAAATAGGAAGTAGGGACAGGCCGTTGAACTTCAAGGCTCATCCCTGGGGGCATGATCCATTTCCCCATTTTCTCCAGTAAGGCTCCATCTTCTAAAGCTTTCTTCCTAAACAGCTCCACCTGCTGGGAGCCATATGTTCAGACACACCCATCACTGAGTCCTGTACGTAGGTGTGAAAGGACTGATGTTGTCTTAGTATAGTGTTAGAGAATTTAGTAAAAGGGGTCCTTGTTTAGATTGTTTAACTGGAAAATACACCAGAAAGACCTATAGCTTTGGCAGGCAGGAGTCAGGGCCAGCATGAGACACCCCCCCAGCCCACCCGAGGGCAAACAGTGAGGGCTACTGCTAGGTCCCCTTTTGCAGGGAGTCCAGGAGGCTCTCCTGCAGCACCTACTCTTGCTCTTGCAGCATCTCCAGGAGGTAGAAGTTCGACCAGGAGGTCAGGAAGATAAGACAGTGACGTAGCAAGACCGAACAAGAGTAACCCTTAAGTTCACATGGTACAGAATATGCCCTGGGAGAAGCAAAACTATTCCTTAAGGGCTGAGATAAAAGCTCATGACTTCTGTGAACTTCAAAACATGCTGATTGATTTTTTTTATATACATGTCAACATTGGTAGACGTCAAATGATTAACACAGTCTTCCAAGATTGCCTGGGTTCAGTGTCCTCTCGCTGCTCCTGTAATGGCTGCACTGATATATAATGTGCATCTATTGCTACTTATCTCAGTTTTTTCCCCATGATTGGTAACTCATTCCTGGAGGTAAAGAACTTCTCTGAATTCACAATATGACGGGACTGAATCATATTTCTTTTTATTATTTGGGGGGGGGCATGTATGAGCCATAGCATGTGTGGTGAAGTCAGAGGACACTCGTAGGGTGTCCATCCTATACTTCCATCTTGTTTGAGATGGAAACTCCCTTGTTTTGCTGCTTGGAAGGCCAGACTAGCTGCCCCAAGATCTTCAGGATTCTCCCATGTGCCTCCCATTGCGTTAGGCACATTGGCACCACAGGTTTGAGCCACTGTGTGTCCAGCTTCACATGGTGGTAGAAGTCTGATCGTCAGTTGGAAGGCTTGTGGACAAGCACCACAAAGCATTCTGGGAAGGTTGACCTAGACAGACATTTTCAACCGTGCTGAGTCCTACAGATGCTTTCTCCAATTAACTGTGTTCTTGAAGACTTGACAGAAACCTGTAAGCATTTCCTGAGCACCCTTTCCTCACTGCACTGTGTGCACACATGTGTGTTTATATGCACCCATGTCTTTGTGCATGGAGTACATGCCTATATGTGTCCTGCTAAGCGCAGATGCTCATCATCTTGCTGCAAGTTTCACAGAGTTCCCAGGTGTTTCAGCAATTAGGGAAGATCATATGTTTACAATCCTCATGTCACAATGAGGTCTTTAAAGACAGCTGGCCTTACTCAATGGGATCTAGAAAATAGGCCAGAATGGATGGCTCTCTTACCATGAGCAATGACATCACCTACAAAATGATTCACAAAAGAAGAAATGAAACATAGCGTCTGTTAATTCGGTTATGGGAGTATTCTAGAAGATAGATCCTGAGAAGGGCCAGCATACTTCCAAGTGGCAACAGGGGAACATCAGAGAAAACCCTTTTCTAAACAGAACTGGCCCAGTGTGCTCACCCTTACCACATCCCTGCGCCCATCTTCTTTGTAATCTAAGCAGGTGACAGCTTCATTCAGCTGTTAGCAACAAGAGGAGGTATCGATTCCCGAGAATGCCCTAATGACTCGAGGCTGAGACACAAACCATAAATGGAGACTTGCTGATTCCAAGTGAAATTATAGTTTGCCCTGCGAGATTGCACAATAAATCAGGGGAGAAACCAGCCAACGTAGGACTCTGGGGTCACAGAAGTGATGTTGACACATTACGATAATGAGAACTTGAAATACCTCATGCCCTATTGATTTTCAAGCTGAATGATTCCCACTGCAAAAGATTACAAGACTCTGTCCTAGAATCATGGCTCATGTGCAAGATACTGATGAAAAACACACTAGATCCAATCAAAATGAGAAGTTATCCTTGCACGTATTACAAATCTAATGCCATTGTGCCTGGGCCGGGTGAGAGGCACTTAACCTGCAATGGACATGTATGTGTGTGGTGTGTGTGGGGGGGAGGGCATACTGCCATTTCTTTCTTTTAATTAAAATTTTTATACCTTTTTTACACTTGGCTCTTTGCTGTGCCTCTAGAGTATAAAACATACCCCAAAGAGAACAAGCATAATGGCTCAATTAGTGCATAAAAGGCAATTTCTTTATGCTTTTCTAATTCCAGGGTAGCTTTCGAGCTCCCCGCACCACCATATCATTTAGAAGAATGAAAAATCATGTCCTAACAACCAACTTATTTCCCAGTCAATAGCAGAAGATGCAGCCCACCCACACCAACGTCTATACTCAACAAAGAAAGCCCGGCTGATGACAACTTGATCCCTGAAAAGTTTTCCATGGAGCTGAATAAACACAGTTGTGGGAGGCCAAATGGTGACACAAGTTAATTACTAACCTGTCACACAGTCATAGAATGGTGATAATTTATTTTCAATGTTGCATTAGCCATAAGTCACTTTTTTTTTGGGGGGGGTTCCAATGGGGTGTGTTGGGGAAATAGGCTCTAAGACGTTGCAGCTTGCATTATACCTTCAACATGGCTGTCAATAGTCTATATGGGGGACCAGATGCAATCTATGATACTGTTCTCACTATGCATATTGGCCCGGATATAATTCAGGACAGAATGCCTCAAATATCTTACTTTTAGCAGACAGGAATAGTATAGTATTGGCTGGAGAGGATTCTAATGTCATTACCCAATATAGACATATTATTATAGACTTAAGTATCACATAGATTTACAAGCATTTACTATGGTCCTATTATTCTGGCATAATTATTTTTATACATGTGTATGCATGTGTGCAGGTAGATGCACGTGTGTGTGTGTGTGTGTGTGTGTGTGTATATGTGTGTCTGTGTAGGTCACAGGTCAACTTCAGATGCAATCCTTAGTAATGCTACATTTTTAAAAAATACTTTATTTGTATACTTTAAAATATTTTATTTATTTGCAAGCAGAAAGACAGAGTAAGACAGACAGAGGAAAATGGGCATGCCAGGATCTCTAGCCATTGCAGATGTGCTCCAGATCCACATGCCACTTTGTGCATCTGGCTTTACGTGGGTACTAGAGAATTGAACTTAGGTCATTAGGCTTTGCAGGCAAGTGCCTTATCCACCAAGCCATCACTCCAGTGCACCCCCCTTTTGAGACAGGGTCTCTGAGTGACTTGGAGCTCACCAATTAGGCTAGTCTGGCTGGCTGAGCCCTAGGGAGCACCTATCTCTGTGTCTTATGTACCGGATTCCAGGTGTGCACCACCACACCAGCAGCATTTTCCATGAGTTCTGAGGATAAAACTCAGGTCCTCATTCACCCAAGACAAGCACTTTCCTGACTGAGCCACCTCCCAAGCCTACATCACTTCTACATATGTTGTCAATGCAGCCAGCGTGGAAAACCAATGATTGATTTCATGCACATTCCCACAACCAAAAACATTTTAAGCAGAAAACATTTTAAGAACTGATGGGAAGAAATCTGGAGTCACTCTCCATGATCTTGTTCTCGTGGGACATTAACAGAACGATTCTTCTAACCTTCACTTCTACTTATTCCTAGCAGCCTCCTCCCTCTGGAGTTTGAGAAGTCACCAAATATTACCTTTACTCAGGAAAAGTCAGCAAGAAGGGAAGGAGAAAGTCTGTAGACCTCAAGCTCATTGCTGCATGTTTGCCTTTTGTTCCAACTTTCACCCTAACCACGACTGATATTGCCCATAGAAGACATGGTCAGGGAGGCATGGAACATGCCCCTATTCCCTTTCCAGACCCAGTTACACAATGCAGGGGATAAGTATTTTATCTGCCTGTTGTTCAGTCCTGGTGCCCTCAGTTGTAATTGTATGATCTTGGAGAAATTACCTTCTGAAATACTCTGCACTCATCTGTAAAACGAAGACAATAACCATAATTGCCACTCAAGACATGCGGGAGGCTCAAACAAGCCAGTCGATTCACGGAGCCTTGGGTGATGCTCTTGTCAGATACTAAAGCCCATGCATTTGGCAGTTTTGTTTTCCCTAGCCGTGGCAGTGCCTGGGTTTTGGAGGAACTAGCTTTGATTATATGAGCCAGGCTCAGCAAGGGGCAATGGAGTACAGCAACATTTGTCAATGCTCACGCCTAAACTGATATGTTCAAGTGGGCAATCCCGATCGATTCCCATCTGATTGTGTCTCTATTAGCCAGGCTGCAATGTGGCTATTAAAAGGGAAATGAAAGGCCTTTCTCTTTTCTAAACATACCTAGCTATGCATCATGGAAAGACCAGTGCTGAGAAACCATCGGGGTCCCAAACCATGTGTCCTGGTGAATGGTGTTAAGTCAACAGAAGAATGTGAGCGAATGAAGGATGGAAGATGAAATAAGTTCCAAATGTCAGGTAATACCCCTGCTTCCAAGTCTAAGTTGAAAAGGGTAGAAACGAAAGAGTATGTGCCATGTGTAAGTACCAACGCTTCAGTCAGGCCTTCCAGGTCCACTGGCCACTCTTCTTCTCCATAAGACCAGGAGGAGCATGCATCTTCCTGGTTAATGTTTTATGGAATCATTCCATAAATGTACGCGTTCTTGTCTTCAGCATTTTGTCCTGTCACTGCAACAGATGGCTTTACACTAAAGTAGATGAAAATATTAAATACTGTATAAGCCAGGTAGAGACAGGGAATGCCTTTGGATAGACGCACAACTCAACAGCCAGTGCCAAGACATTGACACAGGCGTACTTGGGTTGGGTTGGTGACCAGTCATGTTTTCATGAGACCCAAGACCAAGAAGGAGAGGCCCTGCCTGCCAGCGGACAAATATGGGCCATGTTCAGAGGTAGAATGTGCCGTGAATGAGAGCTACAAGCCAGGGTACTTAAATCCATTTCTTGGAGATCCAGAAAACCAGACTAAGCATCCTTCTGTCTAGATCAAAAACAGAGCTCTATGAGTTACAGGAAGATAATGTCAGCTACCTGACTGCCCTATATACCCAAGTCCATTTGTGACTTTTTTTTTCCCCCAGAGCCACACAAATTGACATTAAACCAAGCAAAATGTCTGTTGCAATTTCAGAGTCCAGAAGTTTCTGACCAACAAAGATGTGTGAGAAGCAGCCCTGGGGAGGTTAACATGAGAAGTTCTCAAGCTAGTTGACTGTCTCTTCGCACTGGGGATCACATAATATCCGGAAAGTTACTTAAGCACCTTAAACCACATGTTTCATGCATAACCGAAAGGATCTGATGAGGACAAACAGGATTCCATACAAAGCAGCCTCAGGATACAGACTCGCATATGTTTTGTGCTACAGAAATTCAGGCTATTCTCTATATTTAGTGCAGTGCTCGTGTTGAAATAAACATTATGATGTGGGGAAGATTTTCTTTTTAATCCTTGTGGTTTTGTATGCAGCTGACATATAATTCCGAAGGGTGTGCCCTATCTTGAGTTTTCTGTAATAGGCATGTATTAAAGATGGCTGAACCTCACTCCTGAGAATGTATTCCAGAGAAGTGAACCCTGTGCTCACGAAAACACACACATATTCACGGCAACTCTGTGTGACAGTACTTCTACCCAGATGTCTTTCAACAGGAAAATGGATAAGCAAGGTCCTCACTTCCAATGGTAAATCCCTTGAACAGAGTCAGTAAGTAGGCTAATAAACAAGGTTGAGCAGGGAACAGAGGTGATGCTGCAGTTAGAGGTTCTTGCTTGCAAAGCCTGATGGCCCGGGTTGGATTTCCCAGGACCCACATAATGCCAGATGTACAAAGTGGCGCATGCATCTGGAATTTGTTTGCAGTGGCAGGTAGCCCTGGCTTGCCCATGCTTACTCTCTGTTTCATTCTCTGCATCTGGATTTGATTCTCCAGTGCTCATGTAAAGCCAGATGCACAGGGTGGCACATGCATTTGGAGTTCGTTTGCAGTGGCATGACATCCTGGGTTTGCCCATTCTCTGTCTATGTCTCTCTTCTCTCTTTCAGTGTCTGCTTGCAAATAAATACATAAATATTATTAAAGGTCTAATAGGGATTGTGGCAATGGGTCAGTCAGTAAAATGCTTATGTCACAAGCATGAGAATTTGAGTTTGATCCCCAGAACCCACATGTAATGCCAACTGTGCGGATACGATCTTATTATCCCAAAGCTGGGGAGACAGACAGGTATATTTCTCAGGCTTCCTGGCCACCGTCTAGCTAGGTGAATGGTGTCTGAGAAACGACACCCAAGGTTGTTCTTTGGCCTCCACATGCACATATGTGTGCATGCACCCACATGCACAGAAAAAAAAATATTTAAAACTGTAAAAGGGTCCGGGAAGATGGCTCAGTGATCAACGGTGCTTGCTTGCAAAGCCTGCCAGTCCAGGTTCCATTCTCAAGCTAGCCACGTAAGCTGGATGAAAAATGTGGTGCAAGGGTCTAGCATTCATTTGCAGCAGCGAGAGGTCTTGGCACAACCATACATGTGAGTGCGTGCATGTGAGCAAGCGCATGCGCACACACTCGCACACACATGCACATGCACGCAAGTAAATAAAAATAATAAAACAGTCAACCTGGACCCACCAAGGACACATCTCAAAACTATTTAATCCATTGCAAAATGATGACTGCATCTGTTTGACGCTGCCTGTGCCATGTTGATCATTGCCATGTTTTGTGTATTCAGTTGGCACACTGACAGAACAGAGCTCTGTGAGAGAAGTGCCCAGGTTTCTGAAAGGAGCTCAACAGTGCCTGGCTTTCTCTGAAGTGTTTTATTATTCTGAGTCGGGCCAGCCGCATCTCCCAAGGTATGAAGTTCAGCTGAAGATAAAAATATTTTATCTGCCCTTACAGCAAATTGAAAGGCTATATAAAGGGGTTTGTTATTGCAGTGTTTTCATAAATATATAGTAAACATCTTTCACAGTGGGAAATTCAGCACAAAATACAATTTTCATACACTGCCATTCATGGGGTTTGCACAGGAAGATGAAATGACCCAGAGATGAATAAAAAAAAAATAATAGTATACAACTTTTAGCAGCCTACAGTCCCTGACAGACATTCGCAGCTGGCAGGATAAGGATCATGATTTTGTTATACGGCTGATGAATGACAAGTTTCTGCCATCAGGGAAATGTGCTTCTCCTCAGTGGTCAAGCCATTCCAGTTCGCACTGAGAATTCTCATTTTTAGAGAATTTCTGACATCCAAACACCCCATTCCAGAGAGCCATCCAGACCCACACCTTAGCCAGCACATCATTTCCAATCAAATCCTTGTGTAGGTTTCTTTGCTCTCTTGTAATACTCTTCTAAGTATGATTCCTAGGGGACAGCTAAGCTGGTATCTTCGCTTACTTCCATCAGCTTGGGATGAAGAGAGATGATGGCTTGTATGAAAATAAGAAGGTCCTCTATGCTTCAAGGTATTTTCATTGCAAAGTAGTATGTATTTGCAGGACATTAAGAAAGCATAATTCTTTTTTTAAGGTTTTATTTTTATTTGTTTGTTTATTAGACACAGAGGGAGAGTGAGAATGGGCACACCCGGGCCTCTAGCCACTGCAAACGAACTCCAGATGCATGCATCACCATATGCATCTGGCTTACATGGGACCTGGAGAACCAAACTGGGGTCCTTAGGCTTTGCAGGCATGCATCTTAACTGCTAAGCAATCTATCCTGCCCCGAGAAATCATAATTCTTTCTGATAATATATATTTTTATTTATTTATTTGCAAGCAGAGAGAGAGAGAGAGAGAGAGAGAGAGAGAGAGAGGAGAGACAGACAGGGAGAGAATGGGCAAACCAGGGCTTCTAGTCATTGCAAACGAACTCCAGATGCATGTGCCCTTGTTCATCTGGCTTACATGGGTCCTGGAGAATCAAACCTGGGTCCTTTGGCTTCACAGCAAATGTCTTAACTGTTAAGCCATTTCTTTAGCCCTGATAATGTATTTTTAATTTATTTTCAAGCAAAGAAAGAAAGAGAGAATGGGTGCACCAGGGCCTTCAGCTGCTGGGACATGTAAACCACTTTGTGTATCTGGCTTTTCGTGGGTATTGGGGAATCAAACCTGGGTTGTTAGGATTTGCAGGCAAGTACCTTCACAGCTGAGCCATCTCTCCAGCTCCCAATAAAGCCTAATTCTTAGAGGCAAAATTCACATTCTTCCTGGTTTCTCTTCTGATCCACATCAATAACCACTGTTCAGTTTCTATTTGCTTAATACATTTGTTTTCTAACCATATTTTCTTGCTTTATCCCTATAATGATACTTGCCATCCGAACCCCTCTTGTTGGACATTTAGTTTGCTTCAGTTTTTCTTCCTGCACACGACCCTAAAGACCAATTTGTCTTTGCAAACTTGAGCAATCCCATGAGTCCTAGAGGCTGAGCTGCAGGGTGAGAGAATATCGAGGTTGATGGATGGATGGGTAAAGATGGATAGATGCATTTTTAAAATTTTTCAACTTCAGGGGCTGGAAAGATTGCTCAGTCTTTAGCACACTTGCTGTTTAAGCACGAGGTCCTCAGTTCAGATGCCCTGCACCCATATAAATGTCAGGCATGGCAGCATGCATCTATAATTTGAACTCTGGAGAGATGGAAACAGGAGGATTTAGTGGCTAGCTAGTACAGGCAAATCCATGAACTCCAGGTTCAGTGAGAAACCTGGACTCAAAAAATGAATTAAGGTGAAACATGACTGAAGGATGTATTTATTGTCACCCTCTGGCCTCTACACATACATGCACATACACATGTCCATACACATATGAACATACAACATGCACATCACATACACATACCAAAAAAATTCAACATTGCCCTTTACAAGAGGTTTCATTCCAACTGTGTAAGAAATGCCTTTAACTATGCTAGTTTCCAATGTGATATTAAAATTTTCATACATGTAGATAAAATGTTATTATACATGATCATATACATGTATATATACTTAAATGCATATATATATATATATATATATATATATATATATATATACACACACATACAGTCTGTGTACAGCAACAAAATTTCCATGCACTTCTTGCTTATTTATAGTTTTCTACAAACCATATTCCTGTTCCTTGTCAATTTTCCTCCTGAGTCATTAGTGAGTTCACATAAGCACCACTATGTCCTTGTATCTACCCAGCCTGCCAGCCAGCCTCACTTATACAACCCACTATCCATCTGTCAATGTACCCATCTATAACTGTGTCCTTATCATTGCTGGGACAGTAAACACCTGACCAGAAGCAGGTGATAGAAGGAAAGGTTTTATTTCAGCTTACAGTTTGGCAAGGATGTTGCACCATGACAGGGAAAGCATGGCATGAGCAGACATCCAGGGTGTCACATCTTGTCATGTCAGCAAGGAGGAAGCAGCAAGAGAGAACTAATTCTGAACATCCAATGGGCTGGACTGAGAAGTCTCAAGATCATCTCCCAATGACACATATCGTACAGCAAGGCTCCTCTTCCCAAGACCTCCAACAGTTGGGGCTTATGTCTGAGGCTTAATCTCACACACTTGAGGCCACGGGAGGGGTGAATTTTAAATGCAAATCACCCCATCATTCATCTTCATTCTCATCCACCCATCAATCCTCCCATAATCCCACCATTTCTATTCATCTATATTCTATCTACCCACCCATCTTCTATTTACCCATCCATCCATCCACCCCCTCATATTCTATTTATTTAGCCCTCCATCCATCCACCCATCAACCTGAATATTCTGTCAAGGTTCTAACATAATCAGTCCTAATGCAAGGGTCACAGGGACTTTGTAGTTCTAAATAAATCCCATGCGCTACATAACATTCATTTTATTCACCCATGGAACAATAATTTCAAGAACATCAAGTCAAAAAAAAGACTGGGCTTTGAAATAAATTTGATACCCAACAGTTCTTACTCACTACCTATTGGTAACATAGCAAAGATCATCCCAAGACTCAGTCTTCCCTCATGCAAAATGGGTTTCACAAGAACACCTTCAGCCTTTAAGGCATATCTTGGAGGTAGAATCATGTAGTGCTCACCGAGGTCAGCAAGCAACAATGTCAGAAAGCATGTTGATACCATAATTCCTTATACTGAGCCATTAGCTAGTGAAACACAGCAAAACCAGTTTACTCCTCTTGTATCAGAACCTAAAGTCCAATCATTATAACTCAATAGAGCCCCTACAGTTTTAGCTCCTGGGAACTTTTTGAAATAAGGACTCAATAGAAATCCATGTATATGTGTAGGGTACACTTGTTTAGTGGTAGCCATCACTATTTCTAAAATCATATTCATATTAAGACATGCAATTTTATTTTATTTTATTTTATTTTATTTATTTATTTTTGGTTTTTCGAGGTAGGGTCTCACTCTGGTCCAGGCTGACCTGGAATTAGCTATGTAGTCTCAGGGTAGCCTCGAACTCATGGCAGTCCTCCTACCTCTGCCTCCTGAGTGCTGGGATTAAAGGCATGCGCCACCACGCCCGGCTCAATTTTATCTATTACACTAGATAGTGAGTTCAAAGGGTGATTTAAAATTCAATTTCCTGTTCTCTTTCTTTTAAACCATATCTATATTGATGTGAACATATGTATGTATATACACACATTCATATCTAATTACATACGGCATAATATTGTATAAATATAAATATATACACAAAACATACATGATTTCAAATTTAGAACAGCAGGCCAAACATCTATGGGTATCTGGGTAGTTCTGGACATGCATGTTTATGACCATTTACTTTACCTTTGAGCAACAAATTCTGGTTTCATTTCAAACCACTTCCTGAACCCACACTCCCGTGGAATAGGTATTCCACAAAAGCCAACTTAATGAACTGTATGAAAAAGGGACATTTGAAGGTAATGGAACCAACCTCAACCTTTTGACAGTTCTGAAATGGGATTCACTGTCTGCTTTCGTTGTGCATTGCTGAGTTCATCAGGCCTGAAACTTACAGGAAGAACTCCAATGGTTTCCACTCCCAAGCTCGCTCTGGGGCTGTCGTTGGGGCTGGAGGAGCACATCTCAGTGGTCCATTTCACTGGCTTTCTCCTGTTGACGAGGAGTGACCCTTTCCGTTCTACTATATACAGCCCTGGGGCTTGCCTCGTGGATAACACAGTCCGTGATTGTAAGTTGTGATTGAACATCTTCGAGCTTTGGTGGGGGGCAGTGACTAGAGAGCAGATACCCAGGTACCAATGCTTATGCAATATATGAGTTTGTATGGGGAGGGTGAGGGACACCAAGCTAGGAACTGGCATCTATCAGATCTGTGGTTGCCAGTGCCAGGTGCTTGTATTCAACATGCAATATATTCCCATTGACTATAGCACTCCATATGCACCCTGAGAAGATATCTTGAAAAATACAAATGTTTCATCCTTTGAGGCATTCGTTTTCATTCAATCAGGTGAAGTTTACAGAGATTCTGCGTGCTTCATATATATGTGTTTATCTGCATACTTGCAAGATTTCTCTTTTTATTTTTTTTTCTTCTTCTAAAGCCAAATGAAATGGGTCAAATTGGCACTTCTACTTAAAAATCAGTTCAAATTGTTTTTTTTTTTCTTTGCATAGCATTTGCTACATGTTAAAAATTTAAGAGAAAAAGACAGACATGGGCTTTTCTATGGCCTAAATGAAGATAAACGAAATGCCATTAGCAGAAATGAACTGGGAATCAACATCCCCACATCCATCACACATCTCTTATGGACCACCCAGAGCTCCCCAGAAAATTCCAAGAGGAGGCTGGGGGTATGGTTCAGTGGATAGAGCACCTTCCATATAAGCCTAAGTACTTGGGTCAAGATTTCCCAGCACCAAAGTAAAAAGCGAGACACTGTGGCAGGCTTTTGGAAGCTCAGCCACACCTATGGGCAAGAAGGAAAACGGAAACAGGAGAATCCACCAGAAGTACAGGGGCTAGCTAGTGTGCAGGAAAAGCAGCCGTGAACACCGTGATACCCTGCCCCAAAGGAGGTGGGAGGTGAGGACTGACACCTGAAATATGTCCTCTGACCTCTACACACGTGCTGTGGCACACACATGCTTGTACTCACACATATGAACACACACACATATACTTGCAATAAAACTCTAAGATCTCCAGAAAATCAAAGACTTATGCTTCTTGAAGACCTCTGAGAGACCAGGGAAAATAATTTCTGTTTTTACAATGCCATAATGAAATAAGGATAAAATTAGAGGTTAGTTCTGCTCTTTTCTTAAAATATATTTTATTTATTCATTTATTTATTTGAGAGAGAGAAAGAGGCAGAGAGAGAGAGAGAGAGAGAATGGGCACACCAGAGCCTTCAATCCCTGAAAACAAACTCCAGATGCATGCACCTCCTTGTGCATCTGGCTTACGTGGGTCCTGGGGAATTGAACCAGGATCCTTTGGCTTTGCAGGCAAATGCCTTAACCGCTCAGCCATCTCTCCAGCTCTAGTTCTGCTCTTATTGAACCTATCTGAGTATTAGAGCTTCTTTTTGCAACATGGGTTGCCCAAAGTGATCATGTCAAAGAAAGCCCACATGCCTTCCACACTCCAGTAAAGTATGCAAGTATTTATTCATCCTTTCATCTATTATCTATCTATCTATCTATCTATCTATCTATCTATCTATCTATCTATCTATTTTTCATCTATTTATGGGAGACAAGGTCTCCTGTAGCACAGAATTAGAGAACACTGTCCTTCAATCGTAATATCCATTTTTACCCAAAGCAGCTGTGTCCGCTAAAGCAAGAGATCTCATTAGAGAGGAGAGGGGCCTGATGACCTTCTCTCATAGAAGGAGGGGATGGGCAGGGTCATCTGACCCTCACTGAGACCTCTGCCACTCCCTCTTGGGCCTCCTGGCTACAGCTTCATGTAGTCTTCCCTGAGGCGCTAGTGTGTAGTGTATGTACGACTAGCTGAAGGAGGGACTCCATCGGTGTGCTCTGGAGAGGTCTTTGTCTATGCTGAGGTGAAACTTTGCTGGGGTGCAGCTGTTTGGGGGGGGTCACCCACGCTCCTGTAAGTAAGCCCTCACCCATGTTCTGTGAATGAGCCTGTTGAACTCATTGGTTTCCCAAGCTGGACTTATGTGGAATCACACATTGGCCAGTCGATGGGGGGGGGGGTGGGGAAGTGGGGAAAATGTTCCCTTACATCTCCCTATGGAAAGGCTCGTGCAACACCCAGTCTAGTCTTGGACTCACTATGCAAGCTGAGGATGAACCCAGAACCCTTGCTCCTCCTAACCTCCCCTGTAAGTGCTAGGACTACAGGTGTGTACTGCCATGCCCAGCTGTGAGTATTTAAGCTGTGGTGCAGAGTGAAGTGGTGGTCATCATGACGCAGGCTCTCTTAAACAGGTGAGGTCAATTAGCTTCATCAAGCAGCCCCAAAACGAAAAGTGCTTGAAAACTCAGGGGAAAGGACACTGTCTAAATTCTTTTGCTTCTGCACAGAGGTGCCCTGGTTTCTCAAAAGCCTTGTCAAGTGACCAGGCTTTGGAGTTGAAATCCCACCTCTGCCACTTAGAAGCTGTGTGACCTTGGACTACTTGTTTAATTTCTCTGGGCCTCTGTGGTCACTGCAAACCATAAAAAACAGGTTGTAACAATTCCGACCTCCTAGTCTTCAGAATTAAATAAAATGTAAGTGCCTTCATGACAGTGCTGGGAAAATATGAAGCAAGTGTTGGAATCAATCAATCAAACAAAAAATTTCTAAGGTAAGGAGAAAATGATGACATTTGGATCCCCAAGGGGAAGAACAGTGACACGGGAGCATTCATTTAGTGATGTTCCATTTCTCTTCTACTGAGCGTCAGCGTCATGGAAAGAAATTTCATCTTCCAGCGTGCGCCAGACTTAACACTGAGGAAATCAGGGGAAAAATAGACACTTCAATCACAGTGACCCATGTCTTATTTGTGAGGAAAAGCTTCCAAGCACACAGCTGCAACAATCTTAGTGTCAGACTGTAAGGAAATAGGGACCCATGGATGCTGTATCCCAACCCTATTCACAGCGCCCAAACAGAGATTTTGCAAGTTTAATAACTGAGCGTCTTGTACCTTTGGCACTCGCTTGAGAAATCAGGACAAGTGTGTCAGCGCAACCCTTGCTGGTGTTGCCGAGAGTGGTGTGGCTCCATGTAGCATCTGTGGCATGACGGCACAGTCCTGGTCTGGTGTGTTAGGTGAAGAGGATGTCATTGTATCAGCCTGGGCCTGTACCCATTAAACACCGATGCACGATGACCAGAGACATCTCCATGCTGTCACCAGATGTCATCCAGAGTGGGGAAAGAAATCTCCCCTTGGATGAGAATCACTGGCCGAGGATCTCTGCTAAACACCCATTTTGCACCTCTTTCAGATGCAAATAACCCTTCAGATTATTAAATGTCAATGGTATTTTTGTGTACCCGATTTTAAAAATAGCTGGAGTCAGATCATTTTATCAAATCACCAAGTCTTGAAGTTTCCTTACCATCTGTGAAGCCACAAGATCAGTACCGAGGGTACTCGATGCTCACAGCCCAGCGCTAGACTTAGGAGCAGTCAGAAAGTGCCCACGTGGAAACCAGACGGTACTGTTAGGTTCTCACTGCTGTAGGCCTCGAAGTCCCCATCTCCCTCCTTGACATTCCCATAAGAAGGTAGGGCCCCTTGTTTCTATATTCAGGTAACTACCACAGATACGCAGATCCTTCTGCCTCACTAGCAAACAAGCAACTGGTTTCCTGGCAGGTGGAGATTTCAAGTGAAGAAGAAGCGTTGACACCCACAGTCTCACAACAACGCAGATGCACAGTCACTGTAGAGACAGAAGGGCTGGCCTTGGCCTCCTCCACCTCCGCGGCCCTGGAAGTGTCCTCTCAGCAAAGAACAGCTTGACGTGGGGATTGCTGCCTTTGTGCACTGCAGTGGAAGTGAGGGATAGACAATGGCGAGGGAGAATGGGCGTGTGTCTGTGTGTCTATGCAATCTTTGTATGATGAGTGCAGTACAAACTAGGTTAGGAAACTTAGTCACCTGGCCAAAAACTGCAGGTAATTCAGTATGATCCGTTGTTTCTACCACTTGCTATGTAAGCAAAAATACCCACCTCAAAGAACAAAGCTTTGGCCATGAAGATAAAAGCATGAATCAGAACAACTAGACTTTATTACCCAGAAAAGTGAACAAATAGAGCAAGGATGGTAAGTATGATTACCTTTAAATAAATACAAACATTTACAACCACCCACCACATACAATACCCATACATCCACCCATCCCTCCCTTCCTCCCTCCAGATCCATCCATTCTGCCCCCTTATCCATGCATCTACCCATCCACCCACCTAACTGACTATAAAGCTCACTGTCTGCCCCCTTTAAATGCTGAATGTACTATTTCCTCCACAATTGTACCACTGATTGAAAAGTCACCTCTGGCCATCCATCCAAACTAGCTGCAAGATGACTCACCCTCAATGTACACCAGGGAACCAATGGTTCCTCTTCCCTGTTTTTTCCTTTAAAATCAACCAGAACGATTTCATGAGAACTTGAAAATACTCAATCATCCAGAACATCCAATGATCCTATTTACATCCACCACATCAAAGTCCTCAGACGTGATAAGCAATTGAGAAACGGGGGGGGAGGGGGCCTCTATTACCCTATAGGTTACATGAGCACCTAACGAGAAAGAACACTTTGAAATTTTTATGGAGAGGAAAAATTGGAAGCGTACTAATCTAGGCAGTGAAATTGGGCTTTTTGTCATTTTTAATTGCTTGAATTCATAACCTAGTTTTGCTGTATCAAAAGAAAGTTGGTATAGCTGACACAAGCTGTTTGGGCCTTTTGGGTACAGAGGCACACAGAAGTCCCACGACTTTCATATCAACTTTATATTAATAAAAATACCCCCTGAAAAGTGGTAGTTATAGTTACAGAATAATTTAATGTGCAATGATTCATAAGCCAGACACACTGTTAAATGCTGACTTTGAGAGATTTATTGGCCTTGGTGCTTTGAAAGGACAGTGGGCATATTGTGAATCAAGTCCTAAGATAACTCTTGTCGTTTCTACATCAGACAATAAGATTCTCTCTTCTCGTATTTGCTTCTGCTTACTACAGCTTATGGCACACACACAAACGTTTTACCCAGGATGAAAATGAAGGGGAAGATACGCCGGCATCTATGAGCACATATGAAAGACCCTGATGTAGCCTCGTACCTGAGACCGTTGTCACACACAACACAACAAAGCCTAATATGCAGGGCACACGGGTTTCTATTCCCTGCACACGTGTGTACTGGCAGAAAACCAGCACAGGGTGAAAGGGACCATTTACGAGATGTGTTTTGTTTTTGTTAAAATTAATGTCAAAGGATATCTTCGCTCTGGGTGAAAACTTTGGTGATTAATACCTGTGAAATTAAGAGAAAGAAGAAAGGAAGGAAGGAAGGAAGGGAGAGAGGGAGGGAGGAAGGAAAGGAAAGGAAAAAAAAGAAAGAAAAGCTCAAATATGGGCGTCCTTACAAGTTGAATGCCAGTCAAGTCTGGTACTGTTTCTGGCATCTTCTCCAGGCAGTCCGCTTCCCATTTCTCCGGCTGCAACTTTACTCGGAACCTCAACCTCACTTACAAAACATCACTCCATGCAGATATCAAGACTGGATTTCTCTTTCAGGGGTGTTAGGGTTTATTTTGCAGAAGACTGATTTTTTTTTTTTTTTTCCAACCAGACTCTCCATCATCAAACCAAGGAAATAAACATAAGAGCTTGCATTCTCCAACGATAATAATGTATGTCCCAGAGCTCCTCTGTTACCATAAAGCATGCCAATGTTGCAACTGTGATTTAGAAGCCCATGTCAACTTTTGCAGCATACTCTTTGTGGAGAGCAAGAGAGGAAAAAGGGGCAATGTGTCCCCTCTGTAGGAGCAAACAGAAACATAATCAGATTTTTCTATACACATTTTTTTCCTATCATGAAGCCGAACCCTAAGTCATGGCCAACGGTTATTTCTAAGAGGCCCAGCACCAAAATGAATGAAATTAAAGCAGGTAATGGAGAAAATAAATGTTTGCAGGATAAAGTTGTAATTGACAGATGCAAAAATATGCTTAGCCCAGGGAAGTAATAAACCATCAAAGGATATTTTCTACAAATCCATTGCTTGCTATTAACATGCAAAAGAATTGTCTCTTTTCATGGAACGAGGGACCTTCCCCAGAGAGTCTTGTCTAAAAGGAAATGACTGGCGAAGTTTGAATGTTTATTTTGTTGTAAGACCAAGACACCGAAGGATGGCCTACTGCTCAATAATTCTTGTATGCAAACAGAACATTCCAAGAGCAAAAACTGAGTCAGGGTGCAACTCTCCTACAGAATGCCAAAGATACCTGAAATGCTTTCTGTAAGAAAAATGAAGGCAGACAAAAGTAAAGAACTATAGATTAAAAGAGAGAGGGGGGAGGAGAGAGACAGGAGAGGGAGGAAAACCTCCATCATGCTCCGTCTTGACAGACAGGTCATTTTTCCTGTTCTTGGGCTATCTGAGTACAGGTAAGGCCTGGGCAGCAGGGAGCGAGAGATCCAGCTTCTTACATGGAAACTCCAAACGCGGCTGTATTCCTCCCACGTGGCATGAGAACAACCTCCTCAAACTTAATCACAGCAAAACACCAAGGCAACTCACTCCCCTCCACAAACACCTATTCACTGTGGCCCTTTGAATTATGGGCCATTTACTGGGATCAAAAACATGGAATATGTCTGACAAACACTTTGGATCCTTAAGCCAAACAATTTACTACCTGGCTACACATATAGATGACGCCATCATTTTCTTTTTACGACCCCTAGCATACACTGAATTCATTCCTGCACAGTGAAAATGCAGACCATGTAAACAGTGAGTGAATTACGACACACATCCCATGGCACTGGGAAGCCACTCTCAGCACACATGCATGATGTCCTAACACTTTACTATCACCGTCTGGCCACCAAACTTTTGGGTTCAGAAAACTAGAGAAACACAGCTCTTTTGTCAAAAGAAATAAAAACCCTCCATTTCACTGTCATCTGAAAATGATGGCTAGAGGGTGTACTGAGTTCTATTCTGAGGCATAGTGTGTACACTTTGTGTATTCTGAAAATGCCAACAGTGAATTCTCCACCCTTGGCAGTCAGGACGCATCTCCCTCATTTACTACCTTAGAAAGGACCAGTCTTCCCCTTAATAGCATAGTCCAGGTCCTTTCGGATTTCTCCTCCCGCACCCCACCTTCTCCAAAGTGCACGCCTGTGTCAATCCAATCTCTCCACTGCGGGAACCCAGAGGGTAGCAATGATGAGAAGCATCACGGGCAGGGTCGACCTGTTTCCACCAACAGCCTGTGCATATGCACACGCACGCACACGCGCGCCCTGCTGGAACGCGAGCGTGCCAACTTTCCAACGCACGACCCATCTGCCCATTCATTTCTCCAAGCCCTCTCTTTCCCCCTTCTCTTCGCCAGAACCACCCGCGCCAGCGCTTTGGAAAACAACAACCGCCCGCCCAGCTAGTCTACGGGGGACTTACATCCCGGTTTCTCCATAAACGCTTATTCACCTCTGGGAATAAAGTTAAATGGGTCGGATGAGGATGGGCAAGGAAGTTACCCAGCAACTTCCAATAGGTCAAGAAAAGCCACTCATCACCAGGATCCCCAGTCCCTCGAAGCGTCCCTATCGTGCTCCCCAGGTCTTGGGGGGAGGTCCCTTGGGGGGGGAAGCCAGGGCGAACCCCGAACGCAGCTAGGAAGGCTCTGCTCCGTGGCTGAGCTTACCTAAGGCGTCTGATTCACACGCTGCCAGCGCCGCTGCGAGCATCTATCGCTGCTCGGGGCTTCCCGGACTCCATCCACCTCCAAGTCCCTGTTCTAATCGCCAGCCCCCGAGGCCACCTTCCTTCTCTGCTCTAACGTTGGACAGCGGCTGACGGCGTCTCCCTCTGCCACAGGCAGCCAAAAATGTCAATTTACACACTCCTCCCCCTTGCCTCCCGCCCCCGTCCCTGCGCACCCTCCTCCCGCAGAGCCCCGCGGGCTCCAGGCTGCCTCTCGCTCTCCCCTCCCCTCCCCTCCCCTGCCCTCCCCTGTCTCCCTCGGTGACAGTCCATCCGAGCCTTCCGCGCTCCGCTTTACCTGAAGGGCATCTCCCACGACTGCAATTAGCTGCCAAGATTTCATTGTCGCCTGCAAAGTGCCTCCTGCTAGCTCGCCCGCAGCGCACCGGGCGGGGAGAAGTCCGAGGCGATCGCAAACGGCACCCACGTGCTAGTAATGTCAATGTCTCCCGTCGGTCCTTCGCCAACCTGCGAGTCGCCACCAGCAGGTGCCCGTGCCCCCCTCCTCACCTCCCCCCTCTCGGGACGAGCTATGGATGGAGCAGAAGCGGGAAACGCGCGGGCGCTCTGGCGCGGGAACAGGCGGCTATCTCCGCCCCGGGGCGCACGCGTGCACACAAAGGGGCCCCCCGCCGAGTAGCCCTGCTCTCCGCTCCTTCTGCCCGCGCCGTGTGTGTGTGTGTGTGTGTGTGTGTGTGTGTGTGTGTGTGTGTGTGTGTGTGTGTGTGTGTGTGTTTACAAAGTCTTGCAGCTGGAGGAAGGCCTGGGCTGCGTGGGTCCCGCCCCCACGCCTGCCTTGCTCCACACTCCAAAGCCAGCTTCTTGGAGTTCAGGGCGCAATCCCGCCCTCTCCCTCCCCCGTCTCTCCCGCACGTGTCCCTTCCCTTGTTCTTTCAAGCATTAAATATGTACCACATGACAGAGTAGGGCACCTTGCGCGCTCCCCAGAGTCCTCACTTGACAACCAATTTTAACTCACCAGCAATGAGATGTCTAAAGGCAGGATATAAGCCCTTCCAATTACTCAGGCTATTCCCTGCATTATTCAAAACGTGCACGGGGTGGCATTCAGGACTTCCAACGTGAGCAGACATTCCCTGGGAGGCTGAGACGCCCCCTTGCACCACGCCCAGCAGAGTTTACTGTCTTCATTCTCCGCATCCATCCCTCCCCAGAAAAGCTGCTTAGGGGGCTGAAGCCTTGGTATCTTAGGGGGTTGAAGCCTATTCTTGCTCTTGCACTAAAATAAAAAAGCTATCAACTTCACATTTGCTCCAAAGAGCTGTCGTGTTAGCAAAAGTTTGACAATCACCTTTGAAAATGGATTTGGCTGGAATTCGCACAGCATTCATGTAGTTTTCTTCTTTTCTGTCCAAAGTCTTCCCCCCTTCTCTGTGTATGTGTGTGTATGTGTGTGCGTGCGTGCACGTGACTATTAGCAGAAACAAATCACAGGTGTTTAACTACCTCTTGCAGACAGCAAGCTTTAGCTAATGACCAAACCTTGATTCAGCTGGAGAAGCACGATTTGGTGTTGCAGAAAAAGTAGTGTTCTCTCCCCATCAGCTATCAGAAGTGCATGTTACACAGATTAGAGCAGTGTGGCTTGTGCAAGCACTTACACATGGAATGTAAGAGGTTTCACTCATGCAACAAAGTCACACACATGTGCATATGTATGTGAATATACATATACTTATAGTGGGTGTGGATACATAAAGGACTATATATATGAACATATAAATGTATACATACATACATACATACATACATACATACATATGTAGAGAATCCTGTGAAGAGTGAGGTATTTACTGGTTTCCTGTGTCCTGCCTTTCTATACTTCATTTCAGTTAAAGTCCTAGCACACAATGAATTTCAATTTTATATATTGGTAAGCAAATTTTAAAGCACTGATAAATCTTTCAAATGTTTATTTTCCACTTTTATTGCACTTCCACACGGAGGCAATATTTCCAGGGTTTTTCTGGAATGTGCCAAGTCCTTACATAACCATCATCCATCTTTGTCAGCCAGGAGCTAAATGAGTGGGGATTGTTTGTTTTCTTTTTAATTCTATCTTCTGTTATAAGTGTTTTTAATGTACCATTAAAGATAGTATTTTGGTCGTCTTGGATAAAGTTTACATATGGTTTCTCTGCCTGCCTTGCTCAGGGACAATGATATTTGAAGGGTTCCGGGATGATACTGGCATGTGACATTTAGTTGGCATGAGTGAACTGGTCCAGAACAGACTCCATTATTTTCAAAGTTGAGTTCCAGTGTTAACTTGTGTCCTCTGCAGACATGTTGGGTAAAATGGCAGAAAGGTGTTTAGACTCCAGCTTTGCTGGTTCCCATGTAATGACAGAGTTCCACATGTAAAAAGTGTTAATATTATAGCACAAAGTGACACTCTCGGTGGAATAATCTGATTCACAAATCAGTTCACAAAAGCAAGGTTATTTGGAGTGAAACATGGAGTGGGTGGCCAGTGAGAGACAGCAAATCCTAATTACAGCCTCATTGTCCCCGTGTTCTCAGGCACATATGGCCATTTAACCGCAGAGTGTGACAACCTTGGCAGATGTTGCCAGGCCTGATTATTGATATAAATTGCTATTCTCATGGGCAAATGCCACAGCAAAGAGTTAAAATCATGTCCGTGCTCACCCTGAGGGAAATAGAGGTCTCCATCAGCATCCGTAGCTACAAGACAAGATGACACCAGGACAAGGTTGTTTTCCTTATTCTCACCCTGTAAGGGAAGGAGCAATGGATGTGACCCCCATCCCCTTCCGAGAATGGGAGCAAAGCCTCCCACAATGCCCTGCAAACCAACAGATTCATTACTTACAGAGCCTCATTTCTGGTATTCCTTGAAAACAGAAAACATACCCACTCTAACAGCAAGCTGTTCTTCATGTGATATCTGCCCTCACATACCTGTGCACACCACACCAATCTGCAAACAAATCTATCCATTGGCCATAAAAAGATATAGGGCACAATCTGTGGTGGAATACTATACACTAGTGAAAACGTGTGGATGTATCCATCTCTCCATAGACACAGGTATGAGCAAAGGTCAATACAGTAAAGAATGAAACTTTAGGGCTGGAGAGATGGCTTAGTGGTTAAGGCACCTGCCTGCTAAGCCTAAGAACCGGGTTCCAATCTCCAGGTCCCACGTTTAGCCAGATGCAAAATGACGCAAGGGCGCAATGCCACACTTGACCACAAGGGGGCGCACGCATCTGAATTTTGTTCACAGCAGCCGAGAAACTGCTGGCGTGCCCATCTCTATCTGTCTCCCTCTTCCTCTCTGTCTCTCTCTGTGTCTCTCTCCAAAAATAAATGAAATAATAATTTAAAAATTTTTTAAAAAGAATGAAACTTTACATACATAGAGTTCTCAGAAAGATGGAACCTTGAGGGGGAAAAAAAAAAAGCAAGTTGTCAAATGGGCCTGTTGGCTGAGTCAGGAGCTTGGGCGGGATAACTGCTAATTCAAAGTCTACCTGGGCTACAGACTGAGGTCAAGGCCAATATGAACAACTTATCCACACCCTGTCACACACACACACACACACACAAAAAAGCAAAAGAGTCTAGGGATGTAGTTCACTGGTAGAGTGCTGGCTGAGCATATAAAATGCCTGGATTCAGTCCCCGGTACTATGAAAGAGAGAGGAGGCAGAAAGAAGAAGAAGGAGAAAAAGCAGTGAGAGATAGAGAAGGGGCACAATATAAAGTTCAAGGGTTTATGCATATGGATATAAATGCACCTTTTTGTCAAGTTTGTGAAAATATGAAGGTTACATTTCTGGGTGTGTCTTAAGTGTAAAGATATGGATAGACAGATGATGGATGGATAGATAGATATTTTTAAGTACTTGTATGGCTGGGATGTTAACACAAATCTATAACCCCAGCACTGAAGACTGAAGCAGGAGGACAGTGAGTTTGAAGCCAGGCTGGGTTATACAGTGAGACCATATCACAAAAGAAAAATAAAGTGTGCAGGTGTGTGTGTGTGTGTACGTGTGTGTATACATACAGGTAGTTACATACATGGAAGAACTGACTCAGTAAGGGGTTCTTGGTGGAGGAAATGTGGATGTTTATTCTTCTTCATTTTCTGTAGGTCTCAATTTCCCACCAAGATATTAATAAAACAACCTGTGAGGACATCAGCACTGGTGACTGTCCCAATGTTCGCTCCTCACTCAGGACCTGGAGTTTCTCTTCTGCTGGTTGATTAAAAAAAAAAAAAAAAAAAAGCATCCTGGTTTGCTTTCCCCTTCACCTACCCAACACTTGCGGAAACTTTCCTCAACTCATTGCTTCTTCATGGGAAAATAATGCTGAGTATCAATGCACTAAAGATTTTTTTTCTACAAATCAGTCTTATCCTTATAGCAGAAGTGACATGCATTACCCTCTCTGCTGCAAGTTATGTCAATGAACTACTGAGGCAAGCCTCACTTCAGCAATGCAGCTTCTTGATAAGTTTGAAAATATGTTCCCATAGCGAGTTAAAAAAAAAAAGCACCAAGCAGGCTCCATCTGAGAGGAAAACCAACTAAAATTACATAGCAACGACACTGGAACTTTACAGGATTAGAACAGTGGGGCCTAAGGCTTTCCTTTGTCCTGACACCTCATAATCCAAACACCTTGAGAAAGGTAAGCTTAGTGCAGCATCTTGTGAGGGGAGAGCAGAGGATTTAGGGCGGCCTTGTTGCGGCTCTATTCCTAAATGAATACTGTTAGTTCCTAATCGGTTGCTTGTAAATGACCCCATCTACTAACAGACACATGCATGAATCACCTGGGCATATTTTAAATGAGTTCTCTTTAAAGTGGCTTGCCTTACAATTTTCAACTTGGACCAGGAGAGCAACCCTCCTTAAGAAAGCTGTGCAGGCTCCCTGCAAGAAAGACACAGAAGTGTTGTGCTGGAGAACTGGGGAGGCGGCTCTCAGTGGGTGAAGCACTTGTAAACAAGCAGGAGGAACTGTGTTTGATCCCTAGAACCCACATTAAAAAAAAAAAAAAAAAAAAAGAAAGAAAGAAAGAAAGAAAAACCCTGGGCATTGGGGCATGTGTTTACTATCTCAGCACTGAGGAGAAGAAGTTGAGACAGAAGGATCCTGAATCTCACTGGCCTGCCAGTCTGGCCTTGTTGCAGTCAGGTTCGCATTGCTGGCAGAAATCACCTGACCAAAAGCAGCTTTGGGGGTGAGGGGAAGTGGTTTATTTTGGCTTACAGATTCCAGGGGAAGCTCTGTGATGGCAGGGGAAAACAAAGGCATGAGCAGAGAGTGGACATCACCCCCTGGCCAACATCAGGTGGACAATATCAAGGAGAGTGTGCCAAACACTGGCAAGGGGACACTGGCTATAACACCCATAAGCCCGCGCCCAACAATACACTGCCTCCAGGAGGCATTAACTCCCAAATCTCTATCAGCTGGGAACCTAGCATTCAGAACACCTGAGTTTATAGGGAACACCTGATTCAAACCACCACAGGCCTAATTGGTGAGTTCCAGACTAATGAGAGACCCTGTTTCTGCAAAGGTAGACAAGGCCCAAGGCTGATACCTGAGGTTGTTCTCTGGCCTGCACATGCACGCACATGCAGATACGCACACACGCTGAGAAGTTTTACAGGAGATCCTAGTCCACCACCTCTTCCTGAACATGCGCCAATAGCCTCATCCCTTCTCCCCTCACCCCAGCCTTGCACTGGCTTTTCCAAGGTACCACTGAGAAGAATGTTCTTCCAAGTGCTGCCAAAACAAGCATCATTATAAAGCCAGTGTATTTGTTGTGTCATGTTTAGAAAACTCGAGAATGTGCAGAAAAGAGTCCCTCGTTATTTTACATGCAAAGATAGCAATGTCTAATATTTTACAATGAATCCACTCACTTAATGATATTTCCCACTGTATGTATGATGAAAACCTTGTCAAGCACACACATGACATCTTCTCACGTAAGGCTGCCTTATTATATTTTGTACATGGCAGTAATTTTTCAAAATATGTCTCTGGCCGCACAGTGATTAATTTACAGCATCATTTTTGCTATCCTGCTTTATTTTTTCATCCTATTTTAATATGATAGGTTTTCTTTGATGCCATGTTAAATAACAGCACAGTGAACTTTTTTGTCTATGACAGTGGGAGTCGGTCCCCATATTTCCAGGAGAAACACTTAGCACTGAAACTGATGACTCAAAACAGCCTGTGCTTTGAGGAGTTTTCACCTAAGAAACTGAAACCCTGGAAGGCCGCATTATTCCCAGAAGCAGTATAAAAGAAATGCATCTCATCCTGGGAACAATTTTTGGCCAATTTTTCCTTCTTTCAATAACCATCTCCTGGCTAGGTCCCCTCTTCTGCCACCTGGTCCTGCTCCCCACCACACCACTGCAGACTGAATTAGCACAGGAGAGCTCAAACACTTTGGAAAACAAAGGTGATAATGGGAAGCGATTTAAATCTACTCTTATTTAACCTAAGTGGCTAGTGGCTGCCCGTTTTGTTTTAATTGCCTTTTAAACTAAAATCAATGTTAAATTACCTGAACACCAACCCCTGCACAATTGCAAGCTGAAATTTCTCTAAGTGCCTCCTCAAAAGCCTTTGGCTTCTGTTTAGCCAAATGGCAGGAGTAGCATCTCTCTCTTCCTGCCTGTGTGAGGGGCTTTGGGAGATGGGATCTGTTTAAAGGGCTCTCACGGCAAATACTGGGTCCACCCAAGGAGGAGTGGTTCTTTCACAGGAAGATGTGTGCGGAGGGAATCGGGATGCAGAAAGTCAAACCAGAGAATATTATGTTCAAAACACTTTCCCATTTTAAGTCCCTCCTTTCTTCCTTTCTCCCTCCCTCCTTCCATCTCTCCCTTCCTTCCTTTTCTTTGACCTGACACCTCATAATCCACCATTTCTCATTAAGAAAGACCTCTCCTTCCTTCTTCTCTCCTGTCTTTTTTCTCCTTTCTTTCTTCCCTTCTTTTCCTTTTTTTCTCCCTCCCTGATATCCTTTCCTTCTTTCCCTTTCTTTCCAACTTCCCTCCTCCCTTTCTTTTATTCCTCTTTTCTCTGCCTCCTCCCTTCTCTTCATTCCCTCCACTCCAGAAGAGAGTGGTTCATCAGTATTTGGAAAACCACCTGTGACCCACAGTCTGCAGCTCTCAGTGCAAGAAACCAACTCACTATCTGCAACAAACATCCCAGGGAGCCAGGCTGCTGCCCAAAGGTCAAAATGACCAGAATTCAGATAACCACCTTCAGCCCCTGGTCCAGCGAAACCAACACAAATCCCCAGAATCCTTGGCTCCAATGCAACTGGGACTGAACAACGGACAGCATCAGGAATTTTCATACTCACTTCCAACTTCACACCAACCAGAAATATCCAAATAGGTACCCCTAACCATGCACCCCTCTCTGCTAGTGTGCCCACTTGCTTAGTCAACACAGCAAAATCCTCCAATCAGGGCGCAAAGGAGGCTGGCAGCCTCCAATCAGAGAACAGATGGTCACAGCAGTGTCCTATCAGGGCACACGTGGAGGCCAACAGCTTCGAATCAGGATACACATGGACAGCAGCCTCTGATCTGGCGACACCTAAGCAAGTCTTGCATTTGTTTTTTTCTGCACTCTGACACTCTCTCACTCACGCCTCTCTCTGAGTTTCTGCCAACACACAAGGGAACTGCTGACTCCCATGCAACAGCAAGCTCTGAGGGCGTCACCTTACTTGTCGGACTTCGGTTGGTCTTTCCTTTCTCCCACAGTGACGATTTATGTTCAGGTCTTGGTGAGGTCAACAGTACTGACTCACTGTAGACCTTACGGGGCTCAAACTCTGCTAGGGAAGACAGAGAAGAAACAAGGGCGATGTGATGGATTTTCCTAACTGCTTTTGGGAAAGCTGTGAGAAGACTGGGAGAAAGACAAGAGCCTCAGAAGAGATGTATTAGCCATGACATAGATCAACGCCTTACTTTGGCTTCTTTCAGACCACGTTTCACGAGCACGTTTTGCCTGATTTGCACTGTCAAACTACAGAGGGGTGTCAGACATATTCCCTGCCAATAAAGACACCCAAAGGATGCAGTGTTGTTCGCCAATGGCCAGAAAATAAAGTGCATAATGTAGAAAGAAAGGACACGACAGGTGCGCTTAGCATGGTCAAAGCTAAGAGGTTGGGAGAGAAACATTCCCAGAGGGAGAAGGGTTGGTGTTTTGGAAGAGATACCCCTGAAGAGTCTAGGACGATTACTTACCGAGCTCACACAAAGATGGACAATCGCTCTTTCCTCCAGAACCTGCGCTGCCCCAGTGTCAGGATGGTGTTATGAATGCTGTGAGCTACAGTTCCCAGAAAAGTGCCTCATCTACTTCCAGCCAAACTGAATAGACTGGCAGAACGCTGATCACAGAGAGATGGGATGTTGCAGGATCAGAGCTAAATCACCTTGGGCTGCCTTTAGTCCCCTGAGAGCCATTATATTGGTCACTACTGACCAAACATCCCGGTGACTATCAGTTGATCAGCTATGACCTTGGAGGAATTTGTGAACAGGCTCAAAGCTCCCACCAACCCAAGGGTTAAGAATGTCATCAGAGCTGGGCGTGGTGGCACCCACCTTTCATCCCAGTACTCCGGAGGCAGAGGGAGGAGGATCACCATGAGTTCAAGACCACCCTGAGACTACATAGTGAGTTCTAGGCCAGCTTGAGCTAGAGTGAGACCCTACCTCGAAAAAACAAAACAAAACAAAAAAAAAAAAAAAAAGAATGTCATGTCATCAGATAGTGTCTGAAGCCTTTGGTGGTGATTTCTCCGCTTTTCTGTAACCCTGCCTACCTGATGGTCAGCCAATGTATTTGAAGAACATGCCTTGATCTATGACTTTCTTTGGTTTTGTAACTATAAAACCTTCATGAAATCATCACTACATTGGAACATGGAATTGGGGTAACCTAAATCAGTGCTCCCAATACATGGTCATGCATGTTTGACTCCAGAGTAAACTATCTCCTGTCCCTTTTGAGGTGAGACCAATGTCTTCTGTGTTGACAATGCTAAGAGAGATGTGGTCTGATTGTGAGTTCCAATGACTCCACTTGATCAGGACCAGGAGGAGAACGAGGATGTCACATTCATCAGGGTGTTTTCTACTTAGGGTTATCAGATGGAAAAGATGTTTTGGCCCAGGGCTTAGCTAACATCTCTTCCATTACTACTATAGCACTGTGAATCATGCGTGCCCTATCCACAGGGAAGAGATTGCCCCTCTCTCAGCCCTGCCTCAGCCAGTTCCTTGTCCAGAGATCACATATGTGCTCCAATTGGAGGATCGCCCAGAAGTGTGGGATTTGGAGAGAGAGGGAGTGTTGAGCTTGAACAGCTGGCCTTGGAATATCATGTAGATTTCATGGCAGGTCTTCAGATTAGTAAAGAGAAGTGTCTGCAGAGAGGGAAGGACAGGGGACTAGAAAGAGGAAAGGAGGGGACACAAAGAGGACACAAGAAACAAGACCCAGTTGGCCTCAGAGAAAGGAAGAGTTGGTTTGTTGTAACGTTGTTCCTCTTGAACGTGTTCTGCGGTGATCTGGATGTGAGATGTCTCACACACTCATCGGTTTGAAAACTGGGTCTCCAGCTGGTGGTTGTCTTCAGGAAGGTTATAGAACCTTAAAGAGATGGAACCTCTTAGAGTGGGTCATGTGGGGTGGGTCTTGAGGTTTTAGAGTCCAATCCCACCTCCTAGTCATCGTCTGCTTCCTGCCTGTGGTGCAGTGGGCCCAGTGACCTCACCCTGCAGCCACCAACCCTCCTCCTCCATCACTAACCATATTCCTTCTTCAACTTGAAACCCAGCTGAACTCTTCCTCCTTTAAGTTGCCATAGCAATGAGGAAAGGTAGCTAAGGCCCAGACACTGGAGGTGTTGGAGGACATACAAATCCTCCAGCTCAAGAGGTTCTGATGCTTTTATTTTGTTTTTGTTTTCTTTCTTTTTCTCTTTACTTATTTCTGTGTGTATATGAGAGAGAAAGAGAGAGAGAGAGAGAGAAAAGATGGACACACCCATGCCATGCATCCACCACTTTGCATGTCACATCATGTGTGTGCTGGTTATCAAATGTGGCTGACAGGGTTTTCAAGTAAGCACCTTTAACCACTGAGGCATCTTTCCAGCCCACAACTTGTTTTGGTTTTCAACTGTTAGCATAGAAGCTTTCCTACTTAAGATAATTGATGAGTTCATTCATTTAACATGTATGCAAGTAGCTGCTATATTCCACAGTCCTTGGTAGGCTTGGGAATACACAGATGAATAAGTCTATGGGACAGAATAACAAATAAAATAAAAAATAATATAATATAATATAATCATATGAACTCATAGTATGATTACTTAAATAAGTGACTGAACTGAGTTAACAGTGGTACAGGAAGCTTCTTGCTAAGCCAAGAGGCAGAAACAAATTTTTAGGTAATTAAAAAGGTGGTGGTGTGTTGTGTTTGAAAGGATGCACAGGAGCTTCTTCAACATTCTCAAAGGGGATGGACATTCCCACAACAGGACACTGCTAATGCAAAGACACACAGGTGTGCATGCATGGACTGATGGACAAGAAGACATGTGAGGACCAACAAGAGAAGGCAGGCACAGGTGACATGGTAAAAGCTCCAGTCTGTCACTCTAGAAGGCTGGACTCTCTTCTCCATAAGGAGAGTGGAGCTGTTAGCATCCACAAGGCCCTTTAAGTTAGTGTTGGGACAGAGGACCACAGGCACAATAGAGACCTTCTAGAAGATTCATTCATGATGGTCGAGCCTGAAAGATGAGGCATGCTTGCCCAAAGATAAAAGAAAGGGTTTGATACACACTTTGTAAACAAGATGGCAGGAGTCAGAGAGGTGGAAGTATATGAATGTCAATAGTTTTGAAAGAAGGATGGGGGACACCAGAGTTATAGTCAAGGCCAAATATGAGAGGTCTGCCACAGGTTACTGAGAAGAGGGTGGTGCCAATAACCAGGCTCAAGGGCACATTACTTACCAGTCTAATCCCTACAATGAAATACCTCACCAACGTAACTGAAGGAAGGTATTTTGGCTTACAGTTTGAGGTTTCAGTCCATCATGGCGTAGAGAGCATAACAGTAGGAACTTGAAGCAGCTGATCACATTCAGTTCACCCTGAGGAAGCAGAAATCCATGAAAGCTGCTTCTCAGCCAGCTCTCTCCTTTTAGTACATCTCTAGATCCACCAGCACATGGGATAGTAGTGGCCCCAATAAGGATGGGTCTTCTCTGCTCAGGCAGATGTCTCTGGAAAGACCCTTGCAGACACTTCCAGTGGTGTGTCTTTTAGATGCAAGTGCACATGAAGGTGAACTATCCCAGGGTGCATGAGATGGATGGCTTGGGAAAGACTAGGGAATAATTTTGTCTGGGCTGAGTTGAGCATGACTACACATGTTCCAGATGAAGCTGCTGAGGATATGGCTGCATGGAAAGGCCTGGAACTCCCAGAAGTGGCCATAGATCAGTTGGAATTCTCCACAGAGCAGAATTCTAAAGTTTGGCCACGGAGTTAGAGAACTTGGAAGAGCAGACAGGTTCCATTATTGATGCTCTTTTAGTCCCAACCATATGGACTTTTTGGAGGGTCACACTGTTGTCCAAAATAGAAGCTCTGATGGTAACATAAACATGGCTTCACCCAAGCTTGGTGGCTCATGCCTGTAATGTCAGCTCACTGGGAGGGCAAGGTATGAGAATGGTAAGTTGAAGGCTTGTCTGGACTATAGAGTAAGATTAAAGCCAGCCTGGGCAACTTAGTGAGACTGTCTCCAAAATAAATAAATAAATAAATAAATAAATAAATAAATAAATAAATAAATGCAAAGAAAAATAAAATTAAGGAAATATACGGCTTGGGAAACAGTACAAGAGTAGAGGGGCAGAGATTTTGCCTGACATGTGTGAAGAAAAGACCTAGGTTTATTTCTTGGCACTGAAAATAAAAAAAAAAAAAGTGAAAAAATTGTTATCACCAGTGAGCTGGGAGATATTATTCACTAACAATGTGACTGACATGTGATGTCATATAGAATTGAGAAGCATGGAGGGACAGAGAGATAGATGGCTTAGCAGTTAAGGCTCCTGCCTGCCAAGCCTAAGAATGCCCGCTCAATTCTCTAGGTCCCACGTTTAGCCAGGCTCAAGTGATGCAATAGTGCAATGCCACACTTGCCCACAAGGGGGCACACGTGTCTGGAGTTTGTTCACAGCATCTGAGAGGCAGCTGGCGTGCCTATCCTCTACCTGTCTCTCTCTCTCTCTCTCTCTCTCTCTCTCTCTCTGACTCTCTCCCTCTCTCTCAAAAAAAAAAAAAAAAAAGAATCCTAACACATATTTAATGAACCTGTGGGATAAGGTACCACCCTGGGATATGGGGTGGTTAAATATTCCTCTTGTAGGAAATTCAAAGGTCTGACTCTCACACTTCAACCTTAATGTGGTTGTAGGCATTCAACAGAAACCTAGAGATGTGGGGAAACTAAAATGAAGACAGCCATCCCTACCGCAGGCATTGCAGCCAGTTCTCAGTGGCTGAGCCTGACATGAGTGTGAGCTTGCTTTCCTCCCAGGCTCTCAGCTCCCAGGAGCAGCCAGGCCTTACTGCACCTGGTTTTTACTCTGCTTTCTTTCCCACATGATGTGTCTTCTAGAATGAAACCAATGCCTCATCACGTGAAAATCCATTTGGGAGCTGGAGAGAATAATTCCTATACTCGTTTCTAAAAGAAATGATAGGCCAGGCTACATCGTGAGACCTTCTTAACAGGTTATCCGCAGGCTAGGCAGTGGGTGTTACTACAGACCTTCTGCATGCAAGAGGCAGAGATTTATTATTATTATTATTATTATTATTATTATTATTATTATTGGGACTGTTGCTCTTGGTTAAAAAGTTATTACAGGATTACTTTATCTCCTAGTTTTACTTCAACAATGGGTTTTTCTCTTCTTACTTTTCTTTTTTTAATTTTTAATTTTTATCTATTTATTTGCAAGCAGAGAGAGAGAGAGAGAAGAGAGGCAGATATGGACATGCCAGAGCCTCTAGCCACTGCAAACGAACTCCAGAGGCATGTGCCCACTTTTGCATCTGGCTTATGTGGGTCCTGGAGAATCGAACCAGGATCCTTTGGCTTCACAGGCAAACACCTTAACCGCTAAGCCATCTCTCCAGCCCCTTCCTTACTTTTCTATTAGGATGTCTCTCTTTTCTATTAAGGTGTACTGGGGACCAATTCGATTTCCAGGACAAAGATATGCAGAACAGTCTGGGTTCCACCTGGGTCCCTGCTGCTTGTCACAGTCCCTTGCTGCTTTGCTGACTTTGGCTGCTTGCTTGTGTTGTTGGCTGTGTGGTTGTGTCACTCTGCTTGAATCTTTGAAAGGATGCCATCGTCTTCTGGAACTTCCCCTGGATCTGTAAACTTCAAATAGATCCTTTGCTCCCATAATCCTTGTCTGGTTTGAGAATTCATCCCAGCAGCATGGAGCTGACTGCAACTGGTGTCCGTCCAGTGGACACCCCTTCCTGCTGCAGTCAGCACCGTATTGTCTCTCAATAGTGCTTTCATCTCCTTAGGCAGTAGAAGCGAGAGGCCAGGGAGCCGTGAGCAAGTGGACCTAACCTCGGAACCAACCCAGTGTCTGTGGTGGGCTTTTAATGTTATTCGCTCATCCTCTCTCCCTCCTTCCCTTCCTTACTTTATTCCTCCTTCATTCTCTCTCCTTCCCTCCCTGCCACACTCTCTCTTTCCTCTTTCTTTTTTTTCTGTTTTTTTTTCTTCCTTTTATTTTTCTTCAATGCTGTTGTTTTTTGAAATCTCATGTAGCCCAGGCTGGCCTTGAACTTGCTATGTAGGTAAAGATGCTCTTGCACTCAAGATCCTCCTGCCTCCCACCTCACAACTTCTGGGATTACAGACATGTGTCATCATTCCCAGGTTGTGAGTATTTTAATGCTAAAATTTGCGTGCACACACACACACACACACACACACACACACACACACACACAGAATGATGTTTTCTTTGAAACTGCAAAAACATTATGCAAGAGCTATGCACCAGATAAGAATTTCTGTGGCAAGACTATTAGAATTTTAATAAAGCAGAAGGTACTATACCAATGACAGTTTGAGTGACAGCGATGTGTCACTCATGCGCTCTGGCCTTTATTAAGCATCCTATCACAGAAGGCAGTGTTCTACCCATCATTCAGCTTTTTACAAGATCATGCCTCAGGTTTCAAAAAAGCATTAATGTGGGTATCACAGGGTGCGAGCACCAGCAACAGGCAACACCAAGAGTTGCAGATAGGGTATAGTCTTGTAGATTTTCCCACACAACTAGATACATGTCCTTATTTGGTGAAAAAGTCAAAACTCTCAACTATTTTCCTGCCCATGTTAAATCGCATAGGCTATTCTACCCTTGTGACTGAAGACTGACCAAGCTGAAAGCCTGATTTCACTTCGAGGCAAACAAAATGATTTGTCCTATACCTTGAATCCCTTCCATAAAGAATGGGGTTTACTAAAACCATTAAGAAGTAAGAAACGTTCAATTGCTGATGAATTCTGTGGCTATGTGTCTCATTAGACTGCCTAGGCTGCTGTAACAAAAGGCCACAGACAGGGTGAATTAAAAGAATGGAAATTTAGTTTCTTATAGTTCTGGAAGCTGGAGATCCATGCTTAAAGGGGGAAACAGACCCTACATTATGTTAGCATCAATCACTTACTGACTCCAAATATAGCCACACAGGCAGGGTGGAGCTGGGTGAGGTGCCGGGTGGGGGGTAAGCTGGTGTGGCATGGGTTGGGAATAAGATGGTGAGGCATGAGACAGTGGGGATAAGCTGGTGAGGCACAGCTCAGAGAGGTAAGCTGGTGAGGCAGGAGGTGAGCAGAAAGCTGGTGAAGACAGAGGGTAGAGGTAAGCTAGTAAGGCATGGACTGGGGTGGAGGGTTGATCTGGTAATTTATGCTTTCCTTCAGCCATGTTCTCAATAAATCATTTTAGCTTAAAATGTGTTAAATAAATAATTTTATTTATTCCATTTATCCAAAAATAGTTTCAATAAATGATAATTTTATTTATTTATTTATTTTACTAAGTAAAAATACCCTAAATGTGTAATACCTTCCTAACTATGATACTTAGGGCAAAGAGGCTTCCAGGACCCCTAAGCATTTCTTCCCCGCTGCAGGATGGGAGGCTGTGAGATCCCATTTCAATCACTACTCCTCCACTCAAGTGCTCTATCCTACAGAAACTCTGAGCTCCAAAGGGTGCTCTGGCTGGAACCGCAGAACCACGATGCTAACGAAAGCAGATTCCCAGATTTCTTTCCCTATCAACCCCTAGTGACCACATTCTACCGCTTACACACAGCGAATCAGGTGTGTGGTCCAACTTAAGAACATTATAGAAAAACAGATCCCAGGGGCATATGACTTAAGGGTGCTTGCCACAGAAGCATAAAGGTCTGAGAGGGCCTGAGACTGCCCAAGATCACCTTCATGGCACCTTAATGAATAGCTGAGTATGTCCATGTGACCTCAGTCCTGTGAAGGGGGTGAAGGGGGAGTGAAAAACTCCCTCTCAAAGAATCAGGAAGAAAAATGAAAAGAGGTCACTTGGCAGTCTCCTCTGTCCTCCACGTGCATGCACACAGGGTGGAAACTCCTGCTTGCTCACATGCGTACACTATACACACATCACTTCACACACCATCTCTCTCTCTCTCTCTCTCTCTCTCTCTCTCACACACACACACACACACCCCACTGAATCAAGTAGAAACTATTTTTTAAAATAGTTTATTTGGGCTGGAGAGATGGCTTAGGGGTTAAGGCACCTGCCTCCTAAGCCTAAGAACGCTGGTTCCAATCTCCAGCAGTTCCAGTCTCCAGATCCCACGTTTAGCCAGATGCAAAGTGATGCAAGGGCACAATGCCACACTTGACCAAAAGGGGGCACACGCATCTGGATTTTGTTCTCAGCAGCTGAGACACTGCTGGTGTGCCCATCTCTCTCTTCCTCTCCCTCTCTCTCTCTCTGTCTCTGTCTCTCTCCAAAAAAAAATAATAAAAAAATAAATAGTTTATTTAGTTATTTAAGAAATACAGAGAGAGGGAAAGAGAGAGAATGGGCAAGCCAGGGCCTCTGGCCAGTGCAAAGGAACTCCAGACACATCTTCCACCTTGTGAATCTGGCGTCACGTGGATACTGCAGAATCAAATTTGGATCCTTAGGCTTTACAGGCAAGTGTCTTAACCACTGAGAAATCTCTCCAGCCCCTAGAAACCATTTCTTGAACGGCACTATAATTCAGGACTCCCCATGTAAATATTACTAAAGGCAGGCAAGCTCTTAAGTATTACCCTGAGAAGTTCTGAAGCTATCTAGTGGAGCCAAGTGTGGTGGCACATGCCTTTAATTCCAGCACTCAGGAAGCAGAGGTAGGAGGATTGCTGTGAGTGAGTTTGAGGCCACCCAGGTTAGGCTGGGCTAGAGCGAGACCCTACATCAAAAATAAAAAATAAAAAACTTAAAAATTGAAAGTTTCAGGATTTTCCCTTAAAACCTCCTGTGCACTCGCTTTCCTTTATCCACTTTTTTTTTTTTTTTACCTTGTAATATAAAACAGAATTCCTTCCCTCCAAAAGCTTTGAGAAAAATTGATGCCCTGGTACACAAGCTCTATTTATCCCATAGCTCAGACTCCTGCCTCAGCAGAGTGTTCTTCTAAAGCATATAAATTCTGCAGATAGGAAAACCCAACTGCTGGAAAGTCACCTTGCTTTGATGTGCGTATACATGCCATCCTACTTAGTGCTAATAAATCATTATCATAGCAATACCAACACCATTAAAATAGACATTTGATTTATTCGTCCTAACTTCTTGAGGTTACCATAATACTTTACATGCACTATCTCATTTAATCCATATAAACGGAATTTAATTGTACCAGCACAATTGTTAATACATTAATCCAATTTAATTGTATTAAACTTTATTATATTAAATATGTATATTACTAAATAAGTGCTACAAATGAGCGAATCAGCTGCATTTAAGTATAGTAAGGTCAAGTCACCATGTTAATAATGATTTCAAATAGGAACCTTTTGTTTAGAGTACCTCTATTCATGGAACTCAAAGATAATTTTATTTTTCTTTGCTTATTCTGTAGTCTCATTGCTGGATTCTAAGGATTCATTTGCACAGTGAGCCACAGTCTAATATTCAAGTTCTTTGTGTAGATGGCCCACACATTTCTCCTCCTCTCTTTTTTATCACAATGGTCCTCTCACTGACTTATCAAATATGCAGAAGAGAAAAAAAAAAAAAAGTCCAATCCTCTGAGACCCATCAGCCACCAGCTGGAAGTCAGACATCTCTTAAGTTTGAGTCTGGCTCTGGAAAGTTCCAAGAACTTTGGCAGGTTACATAAATCCTCCTGAACATCTGTTCCCTCCCCTCAAGAATGGGTTTAACACCAACTAGTAGTTCAGGAGGTGGCTAAGAAGATTATAACATGAAGACGCATATGTCCTAAGGGCTAGGGTAGGGAAACCAAGGCTGATGTCCCCATGCATTTGAGAATGCTGTCACCACTGACAGCTGTGACTTGTTTTTTTTTACCCTTTCTTTGCTTAAGCTAAGGATTAGCAAGAAAGTTTGGAAGAAATTCACACCCCTAAATCCATACAGCTTCCAAGTCTTTTATTTATGGAACAGTCACTCCAACGAGACTTTGGCCTGAATCAAGAGTCATCAAACTATGTTTTGTTTGTTTGTTGGTTGGTTTTCTGTAAAGGGCCAGGCAGTAAAAACTTTCAGCTTTTCAGGAACATCGTTTTTTGCAGCCATTCAACTCCAGCCTTAGTGCAAAAACAACCACAGAAAACGTGGAAACCAATGTGCACAGTCATATCCCAGAACACATAAGCCAAGGATTTACAGACACCCCCACGTGGGGCTGCCCTGGCCACAGGGCCCCTGAGGAGTAGGTGAAGTGGCTGTCAGTCCACTGCGTGTACAGATCTGAGAATCTGAGCCTGAGTCATTCCAGGGCTGAGTCCAGCAGCTCAATTCTTCCAGGACAGAAATGAAAATAAAGTCAGCCTGTAAAAGATGCAGCTGAGCCCAACCAAATCCACTGCATTTTCTCAACCGAAGGAGCTGTGGCTTCCTAAACATGCATCCGGGGCTCTGAGGTTTCTAGAACATCTCATATGTAGTCTGTTTACTCTTCATGATAATCAGGCTAAAGATAAGAGATGGTGATGACGATTCCCACTGGACCAAAGAAGATAGGGGACTCATTGGAGCTGGGAAGAAACCTGCCCACGGGCACCAGGCGAAGAACGGAGAGCTCAGAAGCTGACCTCAGGACCTTCCTGCGGGCGGCTTAGTTCCCCTTTGACCACCCAGCTCTAAAGGTTTGTAATACACTTCTCTTTGGTCAACTTGGCTTAAACAATTATTGCAGGAAGGAGAAAAGGTGAAATATATTCAGCCAAGTGATTAATGCTCTTGCTGGGTAATTAAATGTTTTGAATAGGAGCCGTAATCCATATGGAAGGTGTAATGAAAGCACAAGGGAGGTGGCCTGACCACTCTAGGGTGAATTCTTTCGATGCGCTAACTGTGGAGATGGTTTTTTTGAGGATGAAATCTCCATTAAGGAGCTGATTTCTTTACATTACATTTTTTTTGATGTTAAAAATATATAATTACCCTTTATTTAAATGTCAGATGAAGGCATGCTTCGATGGTATATCTGTAATCAGTTAGTGACTAATATTCATTAGGGCAGGATATGACTTTGATATTATGCATAATGACACACCAGATGCTTGCACACACGTATTCCTCACACGGGTGGGCTTGCTTTTAAAGTATAACCAATGCAAAATACGAGTGCTACAAAGGCAACTCAAAAAAGAGGCGTTGCTAGTAAAATTGTGCATCTTTATGAAGAGCACTTCCAAGGTTACACCGGTGTGCACTGACAGCCTCCATGCAGGAGTTTTTATCGTTGCACAGTCTTGAAGGGATGAGTGAGATTTCAGGAATAATATGGAAATTTGACTCAAGTGTTATAAAAAAAATTACTAGTTTTCATTGCCCAAAGGTCAGCCTCTCTTTCTAATAACATTTGAAATTTTTCTTACTGGTTTCCCTCCGTCTGGGAGGATATCAGTTGGGGTGCTAGACATTCCCTCTATTCTACCCACCCAACACGGCAGGCGTGTGAGCAAGCTGCTCCAGGCTTGCATACCACTGGTCACATGATTCAGGGCTTGATGCTTCCACTGTAAAACCTGGGTGTTCGGTGGGGATGCCTCTACTTCATAATGGCAGGGCCAATTCCAACCTTACTATGTACAAGAGCTGAAGGACACAGAGAGACCCAGTACTGGGGATACCTTCTGGACTTATGGACCCCAACTTAGGACAACCTCTATAGTTTCCAGATCTGAGAGTTAACACTCTTCCTTTGAGTTTGTGCCAGCTTGCATGGGATCTCTGCTACTTGATGTGTTTAATGTTTCTTGTCATTTGAAAGTGTCCTGTGAAACTAAAGGACATGAATGAGTAAAACCCTTTAACATGCATCAGGGGATAAATCATTGAGGAGAGCAAATAAAGCAGGCAGGAAGGGTGTGTGTGTGTGTGTGTGTGTGTGTGTGTGTGTGTGTGTGCATACAAAGTGGGACTTGTGGAATATTAAGCAAATGTCCTTGTTGGGTCAACAAAATACCTTTTTCAAGAAAAATAATGCATGTTAGAATTCAAACTAATTTTAGAAAAGTAAGTAAAAAATCTAAACTGGGTATAAACAACTGTAATCCCAGTAGTTGGTAAGGAGAGGCAGGAGGATCAGAAGTTCAAAGTCATTCTCTCTCACGTGCATCGCCAGTTTGAGAACAGCGTATGCTACACTGCGCTACATGAGAGTATGTCTCAAGACAAAAAGAGAAGGTAAACGGCAACATACATTTATAAAATATTTGAATTTCTATAAGTGAGCAAGAAATATGTAATCCTGTTGCAAGTAGGGAAATACTGTACATAAATAACTCCCACAGAAGGAAAATGCTCTATCATGATTATTCATAAAAATGCAACTGGAACCAGTATTAAGCCATGCATCCCATCCACACACAACCATTTCTAAAAGATTCCTGATATCCAGTGAGGGCAGGTAGTTTAGAGTCGTAAGATTTCAAACTGTTCCAATGATGTTGGACTCAAAATCGAGTAATATTTGTTGACATTATAAATTAGCAAAACAATCACTCATTTCATTTCTAAAAATTTTTAGACGAGAGTAAATATCAGAACTAAAAATATATGAACAATATCTACAGGGTTATGAAGGTGGCTTGTTGGATAAAAAGCTTGTCACTGATGTGTGAGCACTGAGCTCAGACCCCTAGAATCCACTTAAAAATGTTAAGTGGGGCTGGAGAGATTGCCTAGCAGTTAAGGCGCCTGCCTGCTAAGCCTAAGAATGCCGTTCCGTTCTCCAGGTCCCACGTTGAACCAGACGCAATAACTCAAGGGCGCAATGCCACACTTGCCCACAAGGGGGCGGATGTGTCTGTAATTCATTCACAGCTGCTCAGAGGCTGCTGGTGCACCCATTTTCCCTCTCTCTCTCTCTCTCTCTCTGACTTTCTCAAGAAAGAAAAATGTTAAGTGGTCCTGGCAACTGCCTGTAGTCCCTGTGCACAGGAAGTAGAGGCAGGGGAGCCTGGAACAAGCCAGCTACCTAAATTATCTCAAGGGGTGCGCTCTGGACTCAGGTAAGAGATCAGATCTCAGTAAAGACAGTGGAGGGCTGGAGAGATGGCTTAGCAGTTAAGGCACTTGCCAGTGAAGCCTAAGGACCCTGGTTTGATTCTCCAGGTCCCATGTAAGCCAGATGCATATGGTGGTGCATGCATCTGGAATTCATTTGCAGTGGCTAGAAGCCCTGGTATGCCAATTCTCTCTCTCTCTCTCTCTCTCTCTCTCTCTCTCTCTCTCTGTGTGTGTGTGTGTGTGTGTGTCTGACTCTAATAAATAAATATATAAAAATAAAAAAATCTTTAAAAAAAGAAGGTGGAGAAGAACTGAGGAAAACCTGCATGTCAATTTCTGGCACACATGCATGTGCCATCAAACACACACACGTATGCATGTGCACTGTAGTTGGATGAACAAATAATGACACAGGTATATTGTGGCATACTACACAGCTATTAAAATGGAGGGGACAGAATTTTGATAATGGCATATAGATAGAAAGAGAGATGCCATGCCACATAGGAAAAGCAAGGACTCAACAAAATGTAGGGTATATGAATTTATTTCTTTAAGCATGTGCATACACATGTATGTTAGAAACAGCTAGGGACAAACTAGAGAATAGTAAACACCAATGTAACAATGCTTATTCCAGCCTTCCTAGAGTGAGGCCAGAGACTAACGGGGTGGGTGAAAAAGGGGTCACGTGCATTTACTTACTTTAAACAATTCTTTATTGTATTTATGATTCCAAAAACCATATGCTAATTCTTTGAATTTCAAGTGACTAAAGTAATGTTTATAAAAAGATAAAATTGTTTCTGTAAGTATCCATACAAAATATATTGTTAATAAAATGATGATAATAATAATAAAGAAAAAGAATATATATTCTATCTCTATCTATCTATCTATCTATCTATGAAGAAACCAGAAAGAAAAGGTAGTCTTGGTTAGTCTCATAGCTCCACTGGCCTGAAAACTGAAGCCTTCGTTCATAGGACCCACCCTCTTCTCTGTCCCACAGGGGATCCAGGCAACCTGCCTGGCTCCTCTCTTGAGCCACACCTCCACAAGCCCTCTTCCACTGGCCAGTCTAACACCGCTCAAATGCATGGACATAAAGCATGGATTGCATTTCCCCCAGGCTCTGGTCCTTCTTCCTCTGAGTCCCAGCTTCACAACAGGTGCGTATATTTCGTTATATTTTCCTACCTGTCCACCTCACCCTCTGTCTCTGCTTGCATATACACCTTTCCCCTTCTCTCATTCTCTTATTCTTTCATTTTCTCTCTCCCTTGAGCCAGCCCTCAGTCTCATAGCCTCAATCTCGGACTCCCTACTCCTGGCAGACCCCTGTGCCCTATTCTATTTTGGCCTCTGGCCTCAGGAAAATGGGTTCTGTGTAACATTCCATGCACTAGTCTCTTGGCATCAATCCATCAGAGCTGGCCCCACTGAAAGCTAATGTGGCTGTTTAACAAGGCATAATTAAATGCACCAAACAACTAAAATATCCATATAATTACCACAAAGCTGATATAATTGCATATATCCTTTTATCAGATGATATTATCATCCCCTCACAAGCAAAAAGATAGCTGAACACAACGGTCCTCCCAGTGCCCGGGTCCAACTAAAATTATCTGATTAATCTGTAGATTGCCACTGGGAGAAAAAAATAGTCTATTAAAGATCTCTGTCAAAACAAAATCGAGTTATTAAGTCTGATGCAGAGACACAGCTGTTCCTTACTTAGTGTGGGGAAAGAAAGGGAAAACAAAACAAATCCTGTGAAACATTCCTGTTGATCTAATGAGGTGAGTACCACCTCATTTCCCTGAAACAGGGACATGCATAGCCCAGGCTGGCCTCATATTTCCTGTGTTGTAATGTAGTTGAGGCTTACCTTGAACATCTGATCCTTCTTCCTCTATCTCACAAGGGCTGGGATTACACCCAGTTTGAAATGTGTTTTATTGTGCCAAAGACATTGTTTAGCCAGGTATAATAATACCTGCCGGTAATCCCAGTAACTGGGAAGCAAGGTGGGAGGACCATGATTTCCAGTCCAGCCTGAACCAAGTAACTAAATAAAAACATTCTGTGCACAGAGAGAAGGTGAAATGCTTACCGGGCAACCAGGAGGACCCAAGTTCAGATCCCAGCACCCGTTCCCACATAAATTCCCGATGCTGTGATGTGTATGCCTGTAATCCCACTGTTGGGGAGATGGAGATGGAGGGTTCCCAGGGTAGGCTGGCCAGCTAGTCTAACCAAATAAGTGAATTCTAGGTTCAGTGAAAGACTGGGTTTCAAAACTTAAAATGGAGAGCAACTGAGGAAGACATGAGAAGGCAATCTCTGGTCTTCACACACGTTTGCCCATACACAAACCAACGTACACACATGCAATAAGTAGCTAAAATATTATTATTGATACAAATGTGTTTTAAAAAGTGTGTATGTGGGCTGGAGAGATTGTTTAGCAGTTAAGGTGCTTGCCTGAAAAGCCTAAAGACCTATGTTCGACTCCCCAGATCCCACGTTAGCCAATCACACAAGGTGATTCATGTACAAGGTTGTGCATGTGCACAATATGACACGCACATCTGGAGTTCAGTTACATTGGCTGGAAGCCCTGGTGTGCCAGTTTTTTTTCTCTCTCTCTCTCTCATAAAAAATAAATTAAAAATGTAGGTTTGGAGAGATGGCTTAGTGGTTAAGGTGCATGCCTGAGAAGACTAAGGACCCCAGTTCAAGTCTTCAGGGCCCACATAAGTCAGATGCACATGGCGGCACATGTGTCTGGACTTCGTCTGCAGTGGCTAGAGGCCCTGGCATGCCCATTCTCACTCTTACCCTCTCTCTCAAATAAATAAATAAATTAATTAATTAAAATAAAATCTTAAAACATGTAAAAAATTGTGTATGCCTATGTTGTAAACTACGTTGTGCCCAGAAAGTTGATGGATTAAATCCTAACTGTTGGTGCCCAAGGATGTGACTTGATTTTTCAAAAGAGAATTTAGGATTTTTCAAAAGGAAATTAAGTTAAAATGAGGTCATATAGGTGAGATCGAATCCAATGTGACTGGAGTCTTTCCACAGAAAGATTTTAAACAAAGGGGCTGGAGAATAGCTGAGTGGTTTAGGAGCTTGCCTGCAAAGCCTAATGACCCTTGGGTTGCAGTCCCCAGTTACCCACATAAAGCCAGATGCACAAAGTGGCAAAAGCACCTGGAGTTTGTTTTTAGTGGCTAGAGGCCCTGGCATACCCATTCATTCACTCATTCTCTCTCGGTGTGCAAATAAATAAATAAATAAAATCTTTAAAAATATTTATTTATTTATTTATTTATTTGAGAGAGAGAGAGAATGGGCGTTCCAGGGCCTCCAGCCACTGCAAACTAATTTCAGACGTATGCACCACCTTGTAAATCTGGCTTACATGGGTCCTGGGGAATTGAACGGGGATCCTTTGGCTTTGGAGACAAACGCCTTAACCACTAAGCCATCTCTCCAGCCCCTAAATAAAATATTTTAAAACAGAAATTTTACAAACATATATAGAGTTGGAGTGCTTCTAGGGTGCAGAAGAACAAGGAGAGAAGGACAATCTGCGAACCGAGGAGGGAGGGAGACCCAGACGAAGCAGTCCTGAGCGGACCCTGCCTCCGCCCTTTCAGCCTCCAGAGCCTCCTGGTAGTGAGCTTCTGTTCTGAGGACACCTAGCCTGTGGTGCTTTGTTATGGCGGCCACAGAAGAACTTCCAGCAACTGAGAGGTAACCAAACCTTCAAGTCCTGGACTGCACGACACTCACAACACACCACTTAGCCAGTGTAGAATGTTCACAATAGAGGAAGCCCTGAGGAGTGACTCCGGGAAGTGAAGATCTCTTGGATGAGGAACGCTCGCTGATTCAAAAATGGAATTTCTAGGGCTGGAGGGATGGCTTTGTGGTTAAGGCACTTGCCTGCAAAGCGTAACAACCCAGGATCAATTCCTCAATACTCACATAAGGCAGCTACACAAAACAGTGTGGGCACATGGACTCCATTTGCAGTGGCTACAGGCCCTGGTGCACCCATACTCTCCCTCTCTCTCTCTCTCTCTCTCTCTCTCTGTATGTATAACTGTGCTTGCAAATAAGTAAATTAAATTATTGAAATAAAACAAAAAAAACCTGACTTTCTAGTGGGATTGTCCACGAAGCCAAAGAATTTAGCATTTCTAGTCCGGCAAGTATTGGGACCTGACCACAGCTCCCTGGTCACCTGTCTTGGAGAGGTCAAGTTTTCCACATAGGAAAGTGACCTTATCTCTCTCCCCCAACCTGGGAACTCTGAGGGACTCAACCAGAGCATGGTTTGAATGTACAATATCCTCACCATTGGCTCGTGTGTTTAAATACACTTGGTCCCCTGCTGGTGGGCTATTTGGGAAGGTTTTGGAACCACTGGAAGGTGGCGCCCTACTAGAGGAAGTGGGTCATAGGGGGCTAGGTCTTGAGAGTTTATAGCCTGACCCAACTTCCTTTCTCTCTCTCTGCTTCCTGTCTATGAATGCAGCGTGACCAGCTAAGCCTCTTACTCCTACCACTGTGCCTTCCCTACTGTGTTGTTAAGTGTCCCCTTGAATTGTAAGCCAAAATAAACCCTGTCCTTCCTTAAGGTGCTTCTTGTCAGATATCGGTCCCAGCAAGGAGTAAAGTTACCAATGCAGTTGGGGTCCAATGAAATCTTGGGTTTTCTGTTTACTACCATTCTTTATGTTGCACTTAGATGGCCCCATCAATCCCTATGACGTGAAACTCCTTCACACGCCACAGTGCTCAGATTTGCCATCCCAGCTCCCATCCCAACATCATTTCACACCCTCAGCTACCTAACATCCGCAGTCTCCTATCTTACAAACATCTCAGACATCACACCTACCACTTATTTCACTACCCTTTCACTAAGGTCCTGTTCCAGTTGTCTTCTGTGGATGGGACCAAACACCTGACCCAAAGCAGCTTATGGGAGGCGCAGGTTTGTTTCAGCTGAAGTGTGGAGGGGACGTTTCTTCTTGGTGGAGAAAGCACGGCAGAGATAGAATCTGCAATTCCTATCTTGTCATAAGAGCTGGGAGGAAGCAACAAGAGTGAACTGGGCTTTGAGCTAGGCTAAGTCACGTCAGAGCCCACCCCCAGGATCACACCTTCTCAAGCAAGATTCTACCTTCTAAAGTCTGCACAACTTGACCAAACTGCAACCAGCTTAGGAATAAGCCTTCAAAACACAGGAGCCGGGCTGGAGAGATGGCTTAGTGGTTAAGGCGCCTGCCTGCTAAGCCTAAGAACCCGGTTCCAATCTCCAGGTCCCACGTTTAGCCAGATGCAAAGTGACACAAGGGTGCAATGCCGCACTTGACCAAAAGGGGGCGCACACATCTGGATTTCATTCACAGCAGCTGAGAGATTGCTGGTGCGCCCATCTCTATCTGTCTCCCTCTCCATCTCTGTCTGTCTCTCTCTGTGTCTCTCTCCAAAAATAAAAATAAAAATACACAGGAGCCCATGGAGCACATTTCATTCAAACCACCACAGACCCAATATTCTTTTTCTTTTCTTTTCTTTTTTTTTTTTTTTTTTTTTTTTTAGATTTCTGCCATCTCATTATTAAAAGGTATGGGTCCCCAAGCAGAAGGTTCCAGAATGAACCTAACATGCACATTGCTTCCTCTGATACTCTCATATTCTCATTGGCAATTATTCTGCAAGCTGAGTGAGTCGAGCCCTCCCACTTCAAATCTGATAGTTCCCTTCAACTTTCACCCCTCTTGTATCCATTGTGCCTACTCCCAGCCACCACCATTTCTCTCCTGGACTTCTAAATGTCATCCCACCCCTGCCTCTGTCCCCTACAATCCATTCTCCACACGGCAGGCAGAGATATCTTTCTAAATAGAAAATTGGATCCACTTCAGTGGTACCCAATTGTCCCTAAAATAAAAGCTCAACTCCTTAACTTGCCTTAGCAGAGCCCTAAGTCATCCGACTCTTGAGTCTCGAGGTTCATCTGCTACAGCTTTCTCCAATCATCCTCGATGCACTCGGCTAGGTGGATGCGTCTGCTCACTGCTCCACCCTCTACTCTGCAGGACCACTATTTCCTCACACCTCCAAGGCTCTGCACACATCGTTTGCTCCACAGGGAAGAACCGGGGCTTCATGGTCTTTAAACATCTGTCCGCTGGGCCCCACTCCTCAACATTTATCCATGTCTGCAGCAAAGCATATGCTACATAAATGATGCCTGAGGGATCTAGCAATATAACAGCACATATAAAGACATGTAACCTTCATTTTTGCCTCCCTTCTTTCTTCTGTATCATTTCTTCTACTCTCCTACTCTCATTTTTTCCCTTCCCCCTCCTTCTCTCCTTCCTTTTTTTCATTCCCTTCTTTCCTTTTCTAAGAAAAAATTTCATATTTACATATGTTTTCCATTCAAATCCAGTGGCTAAATTTGCCTAGAATATGAATTTATTTGACTAAATAAAATCTTCAGATTTTGCCATAGACTTTAAAAAATAATCTATTATTTTCTTTCCTCGCATTCTCATCTTGTCATTAAAAAGCTCACACAATTCCTTCTGTCTTAATCATCTCATGGCTTATTGAATCTACACCCTTATTGTAAAAGACATTTCAAATCCTTTTTAGAGCTAGGAATAAAATAAAGGTAACCATAAAATATAAAGCAAACAAACAACAACAACCCACAGCACCACGCCCCTGTGTCCCTGTTGCTAGAAGCACAGGCAGCATTAGCACCTGATCAAAAACCTTCATGTAAACCTCGGAGGCACAAGTTCCCTGTCCACAGGACGAGGGTGGGACGGGAGATCCTTTCAGGAATATCGATTGGGAAGAATAAAGGAAGCACACCATTGGTTCACAGTAAGAGTTGACAGCAGCTTCGTGGAGATTAATCACCTCTGAGACAGGTGCCGTTTCCCCAGCACCTGTCACTCGAGGGAGGCCAAGGGACATGCTGAAGGTCAGGGTTGAGTGCAAAGGCTGCATCCTCTCCTCCCCTGACCCCTAACCCTCCTGAAGGGCCTGTCCTGTAACTTTCTATTTCTGTCACAGGAACAGGCTGGGGCCTCCGAGCCCGATTAGTCCAAAAGAGGATGTCTTACAGGTAAAGGCAATTTCTTCCTCTTCCAAAATGGAATCCAGAAAAGAATGGGGAATGGAGGAAGGAAGACAGTGGGAGGAAGGAAGAAAAGGGGCAGAAAGCAGTGAATAAAGGAGCCACAGAAGACAAAGTAGAAGGGGGAGTTATGTGTCCCTTGCGGGAGCCTGACTCCCACCTGTACTGTTCACAAGCCCCTAATTTCAATGTTAATGTCTCCAAGGCAAAATTGGTACAACATGCCTGTAAAACAATGTTTTCAAGAAAGGAACATGAGTGTAGTAAATAATGCTGGCATTCACATGTTTAAGGTTTTACAGTCTCTCTCTCTTTTTCCTGGACTTGTTTTTGCCTAAAGGGCATTCAGAGATGGTGATGGGCTGACCCCAACCTCATAGAGTAACAGCTTCACACCGAGTGCCTCAGGATGTGACTTTATTCGGACATTAGGTCTTTTTTTTGGGGGGGGAGGGCAAAGGGGAAAGAGTCTCATGTACCCCAGACTATGGAGCCAAGGATGATCTTTAACTTCTGATCATTCTGCCTCCACCTCCCAAGTGCTGGGATTACAGGAGACAGGGTCTTTAATTAGGCAATAATGTTACAGTGAAAGCATGATAAAGGGCTCAGATCCAATGTCACTGGTGTCCTTATAAGATGATACACAGAAGAATGACCAAGTGACGAGATAGGAAGGTAGGAAGCCACCTGAAAGCCATGGCAGAGACCTCAGGGACAAGCAACCTTGCCAACAACTGATCTTATAGTTCCAGCCCCAAGCTCTTTGCGATACTACATGCTTGTCTATCAAACAAGTGGCTGCTGCTTAAACTCACCAGTTGCTGGCATTCTGTTATGATAGCCCCGAGAAACTCTGATTCTATATCCATGTGTTTCTGATATGGAAGGCTGTACACATTATTAAGCACATGACATGTAACCAGTGTCATTGAGGCACCCCATGTGTATTTTTAAACTTAGAAGTTGGGAGATGGCTCAGTCTGTAACGTGCTTGCTATGCAAGTATGAGGACCAGTACCCACATAAAGCCATGGGGAAGCAGAGACAGTAGGATTCCTGGGAATTGCCTGCTAAGTAGTCTAGCCAAACAGATCAGCCCTAGCTAAGTTCAATACAGGCCGTGACTCAGAAAATAAAGTGGAGAGGGCTGGAGAGATGGCTTAGCAGTTAAGGCACCTACCTGCAAAGCCTAAGAATGCTCATTTGAATCTCCAGGTCCCACATGTAGCCAGACACAAAAGTGATGTAAGCATTCAATGTCACAAGGGGGCAAAAGCGTCTGGAGTTCATTAAGAGTGGCTGAAAAGGCCCAGGCATGCCCATTCTCTCTCTGCCTCTTCCTCTCTCTCAGTCTCTGCCTCTCTCTCAAAAAAAAAAAAAAAGAGAAAGAAAGAGAAAGAGAGAGAGAGAGAGAGAGAGTAATGGAGGCACCCAGTATCTACCTTGGTCTCTACATGAGCTCACACATATAGAATGTACATACAAAAATGCATGCACACCATACCCACATACACACCCAAAGTAAACAAATAAATAAATAAATAAATAAATAAATAAATTTAAATGGCTACATGGTGATTTAAATAGCTTGTGGGGGCTGGAGAGATGGCTTAGTGGTTAAGGCGCCTGCTTGCCAAGTCTAAGAATGCTGGTTCCAATCTCCAGGTCCCACATTTATCCAAATGCAAAAAGTGACGCAAAGGCACAATGCTGCACTTGCCCACAAGGGGGCGCTTGCATCTGGAGTTTGTTCACAGAGGCTGAGAGGCTGCTGGTACGCCCATTCTCTCTGCCTTTCTTTCTCTCTCTCTCTGTCTCTCTCTGTGTCTCTCTGCAAAAAAAATAAAATAAAATAAATATTTAAATAGATTGTGGCTATCATACTGGACAGGGTAAAGACAATAACCTTTAGAAAATCATTTTGTGCCTCATTTAAAGCAGATGTGCAAAATATTCAGGAAGGAGATGAAAAACTCACATTCAAGAAAAGAGAATCAATTATTTCTCCCTAAAGCAAGGAATACATTGCACTGTATGTTCTAATAATCATGGAGAATGGGAACAAACCCTGAGTCATCACCTTGCACGTATCCAAACTCTATACTGCAAGCTCTGGGTCATCTCTTATCCTCTCAGGAACCTTAAGAGGAGCTCAGTGATGTCAGTCATCTTACCAATGTCACATCTAAGGTGTACAGAGAGGACTGGAGCTGACCTGGAGTGTGGCTCAGTGGTAGAGCACATGCCCAGCATGCACAAGGCCCTGGATTGCATCCCCAGCACTGTGAGAGAGGTTCATTTTCCTCCATATCAGAGCTATGGCGGTAGAGAAAGATTCTGACCTGAGCATCTGATCCACCAAGCAATATATGGGCCACCTCTCACATCTAGCATCACTTTATGATCTTTAGATCTCCTCTGAACACTTCCCAGAGATCCTTCCCTTTCCTGCAAGGGTTGTTGCCTATAAGACAAGGCTTTGGAGTCAAGGGTGGATAGTAAGAAGATGACGTGGGGCCTAAAATTGACCACAGCATTGTATGTGCCCTGTACGGGGTGTTGTGAGTGGAGATTAACACAAGGGTAGCCTAACCCAGCCACCTATGAACAAGGAAAGATTATAGAGCACATGATACCCTTTAGCTGCATCTTGAAAAATGATCAAAGAGCATATTGGCTTAGGGGCTCTGAAATCATGCCAGAAGAAGATGAACATGCTTGCATTAAGGAACATAGGCTTCTTGTGGCCCAGAAAGCTGAAAGCTTGATGCATGAAGCAGGTAAGGTTCAGCTAGGCAGGTGGCTCTTCTCTTCACATCTTCCTATTCCCTGTTCCTGTAGGTCAGATAGCAGTAAGACCTAAGGCATGGGGTTGACAGCAAGCAGACTGGTGACAATGGGGAACACTGTTAACAGAACGTAACACATCAGTGACCATTACTGCTGTTACTGTTATCTATACTCATAGATGTGCTGTCTGTGAGACACCTCTTTAGGCTACTTCAGTGAATATTATTTTGCAGTTGAAAAATTCATGTGCACAGACAGGGCTTTAGCCGAACTCACCAACATGTTCCTGGGTTGGAGAGGAGCATGGGAAATGGAGAGTAGGAAGGAACAAGGAAAAGCAGGCCAAGGTGAGGAAGAGGTGAGCAGCCTGTCTGCTCAGAGTTCGCCCTCCCCATCCCTACTGTCTTCCACAAACCGGCTTCTCCTCATTGGTGTTATCAGCTTGCGTGCTTGAGTTTGTGGCCCCTGTTGTTTGGGGGCAATGAAGAATAAGACAAAAATCAATATTTCAGGGGTTAGGTATAGACATATGTATATTTCTAGATGTGTTTATTTCTAATCCCCTTTCCGCCGTGAAGCCGGAAAGGATCAAATCGGCTCACATTGACAAACATAACACAGGATGATAAAGTGATTTATTCATCTTGTTACTAGGTGACGAAAGGAGGGTTGGGGAGATGGCTCCATTGATAACGTGAATGCCATACAAACAGGAGGACCTGAGTTCATATCCCCAGCGCCCATGGAAAGTCCAGGCATAGTAGCACACACTTATAATTCCAGCTCTGGGGAGGTGGAGGCAGGTGGATTCCTGGGGTTAGCTGACCAGCTAGTCTAGCTGAACCTGTGAACTCCAAGGTTAGTGACAGAGCTTGTCTCAAAAAAGAAGGGGGGGTGCAATTGAGGGAGACGCTGGATGTTTATCTCTGGTTTCCACACACTTGCTCACACAGATGCCATGAACGCCCCCCCCCAGACACACACACTTGAGGAAGACACCTAATCTAACATTGGCTTCTGGCATCTACACACACACACACACACACACACACACACACGACTAAGGATAATACCTGACATTGATCTCTGACTCCCACACCCACACCCATGCATATACCCACATTTGTGACTGAGGATTGTGGAAGACCTAACAGCAACTCTGGCCAACACACACACACACACACACACACACACACACATGCACGCACGCACGCACGCATATACTCACTCATGCACATCGCACACATATGCTCAAAAATAAATATAAAAGCAATTCTGAGGGAAGTCATGCTGCTTAATTGATGTACACAGCTCTCCAATGACTTGGTCACACTCAGCATTGAATCTTAGAGCATCTTCCACAGAGGATGCTCTAAGATTCTCAAAGACCATCCTATGTATGACATCTCATTCCATACTCTCACTGATTCGGGGGCATGGTGGGCAACCGATCCTTCATTTTCAGAAGCCTAATAGGAGATTACACTAAGTCATTAATGAAGTACCAGCTCCCTGCATCCCTTCGCTCCCACGTTCCAAGTTTAAAGGGAATGTTAGAGTTCTGCGTCAAAGCTTAACTGGGTGTTGAAGGTGGACAAGGAATGACACAAGACTTTTCCTTCTTAGGCCACCCCTTCCACATGCCAGTGAACACCACACAGCTCTGTGCACATTGAAAAGGGGATAAATCTTCAGACTCAGCTAACTGAAAGGAAGCAGCTGTTTACAGGAAAATAAAACCACTCAGCTCTGAGCTCCCATCCACAGTCTTTGGCAACCCTTAATCTGATGTCTGCTTTCCAGAGAAGTCTCCAACCCAGAATGTTCCACCCTCAGATAAGACCCCTAGCATTCCTACCAACATCCTGTGTTGCTTGGCCTTTGAGGCATCCAGATGCCCCACAGAAGGTAAAGAAAGGGGTATATGTGGGCAGTGGGCATGATTTCTCTCTGAACAAGCCCATGATTGAATAATTTAATTCTGAAATTTATTTGTAATTTATTTTTATTGTTTCATTTATTTTTTTTTGAGAGAGAGAGATTGAAAGAGAGAGAGAGAGAGAATGGGCACCCCTTGTGTGCATATGTGACATTGCATGCTTGTGTCACTGTGTATCTGGATATGTGGGACCTAGAGATTCAATCATGTGTTTTAGGCTTCACAGGCAAGCTCCTTAACTGCTAAGCCATCTCTCCAGCCCTGATTCTGAAGTTTTAATGAAGGAGAAGGCATCCAATGAAACACTTGTATTTTGTAAACTGTGTTTTTCTCTCCAACCACCCCACCCCTAAAGCACTAGTGAACAGTCCTAAGGGTGTCCAGCATTTTGGGTTCCATGTCTACAACTGTACACACAGTGACACACTCTATCTTTGTTCCTTGATGGAACTCCTTGCCTCCTTTTCCAGTGTCATTTTATATGAAACCATCCACACATCTGCTGAAATGAGCTCGTGAAAATGCATCTGTTTTGTTCCTTTTCAGATCAAATCTTTATCAAATATAAAATGCCTACAAATGGTTGCTTTCTCGCCACTTGAAATATGTTCTATAGAACCAGAACAAAAATAGAGGCTGAGAATGTACTTTAAACTTGGGATATGTTGAAGGAGGGAGATGATGGAAGGCACCGAGAATGCAGAATTCATACAATGTAAACACATATACTGACTGGTTTTAATATTTTTATTCAACCAGAAGCCTGCAGGGTAGTTTCAGGTGTCTACCCCACTGGCTCTCCACCAAGAAAGGCAATATCCTTCAGGTGATGTTCAAAAGGTAAAAGAAGTATCTGGACATGTTTTCACTTGTTACAACCAGAGAGGTGGGGTCTGTGGGCAGGGCAGAGGCAAGATACAGCCATACACTGAACACCACAGCAATGTCCCCAACCGCCTTCAGAACATCCAGTACCAAATGTCAATGTGTCATGGTTGAGAAACCATAACTGGATATAACCAAATATATGAGTGTGTGTGTGTGTGTGTGTGTGTATATATATATATGTATGTATATATGTATATATGTATATATATATATATATATATATATATATATATATATATATATTTTCTACACATGTGTACATATATACAAACATGTGAAACACACATATGTGCATAAGTTTATATATATATGCATATGCATGTGTAGGTATACATGCAGACACATAAATGTATACCCACACACACACACACACACACACAATTATAAGCCAGGTATGGTGGCATACAACTGTAATCCAAGCACTTGGGAGGCTGTGGAAAGAGGATTACAAGTTCAAGTCCAGCCTTGGCTACAAAGTAGACCTTGTCATCAAAAACAAAAGTTCCAGAACAAGGAAATACTCAAACTACTGTCCAAACATCCTCCTTAATGAAGGATGGATGGATGGTTGGATGGCAGGACAGGAAGACCAGGAGGGACCTGCTCCTATCGGGCATATCTTGTTATTGTGCCCAAATGATCAGTTTGCCGATGATATCAAAGCCCATGCCTTGGCTCTCCTGCGCAAGTCTCACCACTCAGATGCCTGCTGATTGCACAGACTCCTTTCTCCTTCCGTAAATTAAGAAGAACGGATGGCTTCTTCATCTTTCCCATCGTCTTTCAAGATGATGAACACAAGGTTCAATTTACTGAGGGCTAAAAATAAAACCCTCCCCTAAACGTTGGCTTCACTGAGTAGAGCAGAAAGTCTGGTTTCAGAATCTGCATTACAGATTCTCCCTCTCTTTCTCTCTCTCTCTCTCTCTCTCTTTTTACAATTATCAGCAAACTTCAAGTATAAATAAATGCATGATTTGCACATACAGATATACAGTATATGTGCCTGTTTGTACAGCTGTTCATAGAATTAGTACACGGTCTAAAACTGGGCAGCTTTACACTGATAGCCGAGCTCGGCCAACCATCCTGGCAAATCCAGCTCACCCGTTAAAATGATGGAAAAGCAATGCTGGGTGTGAGAATACACTGTCAGTCCATCCAACGCCTACCAAATTTTTATAACATATAATTCATATAACTCCCCTTTCTGCATAGCCCAATTACTTCTAACAGGTACATAATTGTTGATCTTGAGAGAGCTGTTAGGCCATGATTACTAAATTACTCAGCAGATAGCAAGCTGGCATTTCCAGATCTACTTCACTGACGGCCACAGGCTCCACACAAGGCCTGGCTGGCAGGCAAGGCGACTGTGATGTACAGGAGATCTGCTAGACAGTCTGTCACATGAACATAGATGGGAAACCTTCAGAATGCGGCTTTTGGAGGAAAGAGTCCAACCGACCATGAACTTTTAATGAATGGATTTTAACAGTTGGCAATCTGGCCGTGGTTTTCAAAGTTTTCCCATTGAAAAAGAACATAGCTCGCATTTTCTGTTTTTCCTAGACTTGAATTAATTAAAATGACACAGAGTAAAGATACATTCTTCATTCCTGCTAAAAAGAAGGAAAGAAAGAAAGCCAATGGGGAAATATTAGCCCATGTTCATCTGTGTTCTAGAAAGGAGATATTTACTTCCTTGTTTTGAGGGTGCGTTGGAAAATCAGAGTGCTTTTTCCTCTCTTTAAAGCTCCATTCTAGTGTGTTCCATGTGGCTGAAGAGCTTGGGTCCCACAATCATAATCTCATTACCATGGCTGTCTCTTTGGTTTCCTTCCAGCCCTTACCATAGCCGAGGATTTACATAAATATAATGGATTGCAAAAGCATATGTGACAACTATTACTAGCTCTCTACATAATAGATGGCAAGATGGCCTTGGCAAATCCATCATCGCCGCTGGTAGATAAAACCATCTAGAACAGTAAGCCTAAAGAGAATCCCCTGCCTCTGCTGCGCGGATAAGGAAACCAAGGCCCCAGAAGCACTCATCATGGAAAATAAAACGCACTGAGAAATAGTGCCCCAAGTCCCCTGTCCTTCCAGAGTCACTGGGGTGCCTCTTGCTGAAGAATGTTTTTATTATAAACTTTAAAATCAATTGTTCTCTGAAAACAATACAATTAGTGTAACCAAATTCGCTACCGTTTGAAGTGATGCATTTAGGAGTCTCTAAAATGCTGACAAATCCTCCAGAAACCACACGTGTGTGTGTGTGTGTGTGTGTTTGTGCATGGCTGTGATATACATGTATGAGTATGCATATAGGTATCTGTGTTTATATATGTATTTGTGTATGTATGTATGTGTATGCATGTATGTATGTATGTATATGTTAGACACTTACCATACGTATCACATGAAGCTTACTCTTAAAGGGCTAAGACGCAAGGAGGAAAAATAACATTTAAAATGAGGCTGTCATATTGCTAATCCTATGTACCTCCTATGATATTTTGGTTTTGTTTTGTGTTTTTGTGGGCATGGGTATTGGCTCCAGTACTCTGAGCATTTGAGTCAAGCACCCCAACACAGAGCTACCACCCCCCCACAGCCCTTGCTCCTCTCATTGTAAGAGCCTCTGGCTGTCATTGTAGACAAAATACACCCACACGGTTGTTCTCAATCACACTGTCACCCTCATCACTGAGATTTCTGTACATACATACAAAGGCTGAGATGCCTCATAAGCTCCTAGGAGAATATAGAGAAATTCCCATTCAAAACTCATCATTCCTGTAACCCCGTGCTCCCTTCATGCCAACCAGGAGATCTAGAAGTTACAAGGAATCACTTGCCCTCTTCCTCTCCCATGAGCGATTCCCACATGGGTCCTGGCTGTTTCCGTCTTACTGAGCACTCATCACCTGGAATTCACAACACTTTCCTGAAACTCTTCCCCCACCCCTCCATCTCCTTCAGACTCACTCTCTGCTCCACCTGCAGAACGACCCAGAGAAAATAAAGAATGTGTCTCATTCCTTCCTCCACAGCAAAACTTTACATCCCTCTCTCTCCTCTGGGACAGCATAAAGACCACTTCTCAGAAGGGCATGCCGTGACTGTCATTTCCAACACCCCACTCACTCTAACCGTCCACTTGATTCCTTAGCCAAACCTAACTAGTGTGTGCCCTACCACTGCCTCCTTATGCCTTCCTTCCTGCCCTCTGGACCATAGATTCGACCTGTTAAGCCTTCTCTTATGGTGTCTCTGCCTGGAGCAATGGTTGTCATCGCCCAAAGCCTGCAATGTGCCAGGCATTGTGTTAGGTTTGTGAAGACAACAGGTGTCACTCCTAATCTTGTGATGTTGATAAGCTACAGAGAGGAAACAGACAAAACCAAGGGTAGGAATAAATATCTGATTTTAAATGTACGTGCTCACAGAACTCAAAGGTGTAGTGAGTAGCAACGGCTTCCTAGCTTCCCATGGTACACTGCATATTCCTCTTGTGTTCTCCATAGACCACTTCATGACACACGATCTGTTAATACACATGTTTCCATCACAAATCGGGACTTTCCTGAGGGCCAGTGCTGTCTAGATAACCACTTCTGGATCTAGTCTGAACCATAAATGAGCACTGGGTAAGTGCTACTAGGATGGATGGGTGGTAGATGGGTATATGGGTGGACAGATAGGTGAATGGAAAAGTGATTGGATAGTTGGATGAGTAGATGACAGAGGTGTGAATAGATGAATGGAGACATGGTTACATGGGTGGTAGATGGCGAATGGATAGACAGATGATTAGTTAGGTATGCAGATAGATGGGTAGATGCGTAGATTGATGGGTAAAAAGTATTCAGGTAGGAGAATGGGTGGATGGATGGGGGTTGGATAAGTGGATAGGCAGATGGATGGATGGATGGATGGATGATGGATGGATGGATGGATAAATAGATTAAAGAATGACTTGGTAAATGAAATAACATTTTCCCCTATCCTTTCAGCTTCACAAATCACTGATTAAAATTGCGTCCTTGGTAACAAGTACATCTCTTATCCACGAGCGTGTGAGGACATCTTTTACCAGTGGGGAGAGAAGTTACAGAGCATGCTGCGTGTGTTCAAGTGTTGTTAAGGCTCCTGCTCGCATCCTTGAGAGATGTTCAGTAAGATCCTTGTGAACTGGAGAGCTGCTAGGGATAAATTCTTCACAAGGAGGAGAAAAAAAAAACTCAAAACAATACAAAAATCCCTAAAGAAAGCTTGCTTGGCTGACAAAGAAAGCCTATGAAAGAAAGCTGTTCAGGAAAGAAAAATCCATTTTGGATTTGCATTGCATGAGGTACTAGGACAAAGAAAAGAGAGATGAGGAAACAGACGAGGAGGATTCTATAGGAAGAAACACAAAATGAAGAGGAACTTATTGCTTTTGGCTCATCCAGAATTTTTTTTTTCATATGAAACGAATATCTGTTTCCATAACAGGGAGGGAAAAGCTGTGGTTTCCCACCCAGGTCTACATGAAGATCAACCAGAAAATTTTCAGGCAGAAACTAGGAAGTGGCTAACACACTCTACTTTAATGAAGAATCTCTGATAGATAGATAGAAAGATAGTTAGGTAGGTAGGTAGGTAGATAGATAGATAGATAGATAGATAGATAGATAGATAGATAGATAGATAGAGAGTGAGTGTACTGAAGAACTGCCTGACTTTTGTTCCGAGAACAGATTCCTGGACCCCACATCACAGATAGAATCTCTGAAGGTGGAACAAGGCAGGTAGTTGGGTACCTGGTTCAAAACTCACGATGGAAGATTCTCTTTGCTCCCTCTCAAGTCCTCCTGGGCTAGATGAAAACCTTAGCCTTGGTTAAATCCAACCGCAAAGGAGAGTCAAGCGTATACGCTCCCCAGGTTCCATCTCCCACCTCTTCGCCCCAGTCTCCTGTGTCATGCTGTGGGAAACCTTTGCATAGCCATCAACAGTCACATATTTAGAAATAATCACCCCAGATCCCGATCTATGGTGCTTAATACAGACCTTCTCTTGGAAATGATTAAGATGAGATCAGGGTGGTTCAGGTCTCTGCATGACACTGCCCAGGAGTCAGGGCTTCATCTTGGTCCATGAAGGTAGCTTTTCACAATGGAAATCAAGACCTTGGGAAGGGGATGAGGCTCTGGAGGTACACCCTACCTAACACGTCTACCCTTCTGAGATGTTGTGGTCTAGAGCTATTTGAGGGTTGCTTAGCAACTAAAAGTAGTTTTGAGCCACACACAGGAGAGAATAGTGGTTTAGGAAAACAATTTGTCAAAGAATCAGGGAGAATATATTGCCTTGAACCCCAGGCAATACCGTCCCTCTCCCTAAAGTGCACGGCCAGAAGGAGGAGAGGAGTGGAGAGCTTTTATCCCTACACAATCTTACCCAGAGCCCAGACAGACATCTCATCTGGGTACGAGCAGTGGCACAGCTCAAGGTAAGAGCCACAGTGATTTCTGCTAAGCTCACAGCATGTTAATCACTCCTGTCAGGCTCCCGGGGAGGAAGAGGTTGGCTGTCCTGACTGTCTGCATTAACGTGGGTGGATAGTGTTTGATTACGCTTTCTTGACGATAGTGGTTTCCATTTGCATCTTTCATCAGGGCTGAAGAATGGTGCTGTCCCCCCTGCCCATCCGGGAGGCTCATCACCCGTGCCAGTCTGTAGCTGACCTGGGGAAAGCACACACGTCTGGCTGCAAGAATGCATCAGCAGCCTTGAGCGGGACCTGGCTGCCCTTGAGAGTGTGGGTTTTTATAACAGTGTTGCCCTATAAAATGGAATGGATTAATTTTCATCTGGGGTCAGGTTCCAGGACACTTCTTAGAGCCTTAGAAACTCGAGGTTTTCTAAACATACAGAACTTGAAGCCACTGCCAATGGAAATGCTGAAAGAAGATATCTTTTACACGGAATTGTTATTGACAAGCCACACTACCAGATGTGAGTTTCAGCAAATATTTCAAGTTAAACCTCCCATTGCCATACATGATGCTAAGATGGCTACATACAAAAGTAAGTACTATGGGAAGAGAAGGCGTAAGAGAAGTGCAGGGTAGGGTCAATCTAAATTCAAGATAGTGTGAATAAGACTTATGTAAACCTACTTTTTTGAATAATGGCACATCTAGAAGCTGTAGACTGTTGCTAGAAAATTTTCAGTGCCTGGGATGGGATACCTTCCAGTGAGTTGTTGGCTAAGGAGGTCCTGGTAGCCTCCAAAACATTAAAGGCTTTTGCCAAAGCCCTTGGTTTCCCTTGAGAAACAGATGGTAAGACCCTATTGCTAAAGACATCTCTTGCCTGAGAGGCAAGGCCACTGAGAAAGCAAGCTGGTGCTGAGCAGAAAACCTTCTCCCTGTAGACCAGCCAACTGAAAGCTGGAAAAAGCTGCACTGCATGCAGCCGTATGGGAGACAGAAGTCATCAGCAGTGAAAACAGTGGACACCAAATATTCAAGTTTGACCATACAGGCCCAATGACTGAACAGGTGCAATAGTGGCATGTCTACTCATGGGGCAACCAACTGCTCCATAATTGCACTGAAGGCCCTCTCTACGGGAGGGAAGACATACCTGGTACTGAAAAAACCTAAGCAAAAGTCTTTGGCAGGGGAGGTCATGAGCCTTAGGGGTATAAAGCCTGCTCTTGTCTGACTAAATGTATATTTTATTCCCACCAAGCTGCCCTGAAAGCACTACACTTAATGTTTATATTCACATATTAATGCTACTCTCACTTCTGGTTAGAGAAGCTTCTCTTTTCAGATGGCGACGACCACTGGGATGACCCAAAAGGCAACCTAGTGCTGAGAAGAAGGGATGGAGGAGAGTCCAGCACTGAAACATCTCTGTCACACCCTCCAAGGCTGAGGGTCCATTGTGGAAGAGGGGACGGAAAGAATGTAAGAGCCAAAGGAAAGGTACGACTCCTTACAATGCAACTGTCCAGACAGAAATTGGCCTCGATATCCATGACCTTGCAGTGCCTAGCAATACCTTCGCAAGACCCTCATAAAGAAGAAAAAGATGATGACATCAAATTAAAAGAGAGACTAATGGAGAGAGAGAGGGGATATGATGGAGACTGGAGTTCTAAAGAGGAATGGGGGGAGGGGAGGGAAATATCATGCACTTTTTGTATGTAAGTATAGAAGTTGTCAATTAAAAAAAAAGAAAAAAAAACTAAGTACAGTGATGGTTTAGTGGTTAAGGAGCTTGCCTGAAAAGCCTAAGGACCCAGGTTCGATTCCCCAATACCCACATAAGCCAGATGCACAAGGTGGTGCATGTGTCTGGGGTTTGTTTGCAAGCAGCTAGAGACCTTGGCATGCCGCTTCTCTCTCTCTGCTCCTTTCTCTCTCTATTTCTGCCTATATCAAATAGATAAGTAAAATATTTAAAATGTCTTTTTTAAAAAAGTAAGTACAAAGGAATTATCCAGGGTGTTTGGAGTCGCCAGTATAGTCTTCCATACTTTCAATGATCATTGCGTCACATCAACAAGGGGGCTCGTACACTGTGCAGCAGTGACCTTCCCATTGTTTGGACAAAATATTGGACCAGAAGCAACTAATGGGCGGAAAGAGTTTATTCAGCTTACAGCTGTGAAGGGAAGTTTCATGGTGACCGCAAAAGCATGGCTGAGCAGACAGCAGGCCAGGCAGCACATCTCCATAGCATCGGGAAGGAGGGAATCTGAATGAATGTCTAATGAACATCCAGCAGGGAGGGGCTATTAACACTCAGGTCAACCCCCAAGGTCACACCTCTTCCATCAAGGTCCCATCTCCCTGACGTCCCACAACTGCCTCATATGGCCACCAGCTGGGGTCCAAGCCCTCAAAACGCATGACCACCACACACAGTTCATAACAGGTATCTAGGGAGAGCCTAGAAATGTGCACCTGATTCCATTCATGACTAACCAAGGCCAGGCTCAGTTCCTAAACCTTGAAGAACTTATGGAACGGGAGAAGACCAACTGGTTTGACACAGCGTTTAGGCCCTGAGGTTATTTAAAGATTGGCAAAAGCAGTTTATTCCCGTAGACTTTGCTCTACTACCAAACACAGATATTCTAAACTCTTGATCTGGATAGGCATACCCGGTGTCTCTGTTGGTTTTCAAATACTACATAACAGAAGGACATCATGAAAAAAAAAAAAAAAAATATATATATATATATATATATATATATATATATATATATGTATCCCCTTCATCAACCCCAACTCCACTCCCCTATACCTCATTCCTTCTCTCAACAGATACCTGTGTTCCTGACAGTTTTGCCTCTACTTTCATGATATCTGTACATATATGATTTTATGTATCTATATTAGCATCTATAACCCACAAATGAAAGAAAACATGTGATATTTGTCTTTTGGAGACTGGCATAATTAGTTTAATAAGATTATCTCTGGTTGAATATATTTTCCTGTAAATGACATAACTTCATTTGAAGCGGGATCTCATTCTAGCCTAGGCTGGCTTTGAACTCACAGTGATTCTTCTACCTCAGCCTCCCAAGTGCTAGGAGCCACTATGCCCACCTTCCATTCTTCTTTATGGCAATATATATACAAAACCTCCATTGTGAGTATAAACCACATGTTCTTTTTTTTTGGAGAGAGACACAGAGAGGGAGAGACAGAGAGAGAGAGAATGGGTGCGCTAGCAGCCTCTCAGCCGCTGTGAATGAACTCCAGATGCGTGTGCCCCCTTGTGGGCAAGTGCGGCATTGCACCCTTGTGTTACTTTGCATCTGGCTAAATGTGGGACCTTGCAATTGGAACTGGCGTTCTTAGGCTTAGCGGGCAGGCGCCTTAACTGCTAAGCCATCTCTCTAGCCCAAAACCACACGTTCTTAATGTGGGCTCTTATTGATGGACACTCAATGTCATGCAACATTTTAGCCATATCACATGACACTGAGGTGGAGGCACAGAGCAGAGAATATATAACCCCAATTAGCAGAGTGGCTTTACCAGGTTAGTTGCCTTCTATACGTATCACTATTATGAAAATGGGAACAACTTGACCTTGTACTAGATTAAACGGAGATAATCCTTGTGGAATATATAGCACACTGACTGGTATCTGTTCAATGTCAGCAATTGGATAGTCATTACTACACTGTGGTTCTGACCCAATGCCACCAAAGACACATATAAACAGTTCACAGTTGCACGGTCTTTCCTGAGCCAGCCATATAATCATGAACCCTCTGAATTCAAGCACTTCCCTGGGGCAAGGAGTACAAGGAGCATCAAACCAGTGTTTCTGGACATAAGAAACAAACAAAGAGGTGCTCTCCTCAACAGGCTTGGGACACATCCACTACTAGACATGACTGGCAGGGGGCAGAACTGTGAAATCTGAGGATCTCGATAAACAGGGCTGGTGGGTTGTGAAATATTTTAATGTTAAATAAACTGCTTGGGATACTGAGCAAGCAAAATTTACAACCAGGAAAACAAAATAAAATGACACAACATGGAGCTAGGCAAGCAGATGCAGGCCATCCAAGCATTCAGGAGGTAGAGTCAGGAGAATTGCAAGTTTGAGACTCTTATCTCAAAAAAGAAAAATCTTCAAACAATGTGGGTCTTTTTGTTGGTGTTGCTTTTTTTTCCTGCAAATAACAAAACAAGTAAAACAGAAATGTTTTCTGTGTCTTCTATTGAATAAAGTACTTTTTTATACAAGAGTGTGAGGAGCAGGAATGAACACACAAGAGAGAGAGAGAGAAAGAGAGAGAGGAGCAGGAGGAAGAGAGAGAGAAGAAGAAGAAGAAGAAGAAGAAGGAGAAGGAGAAGAGGAGGAGGAAGAAGAAGAGGGAGAAGAAGAAGAAAGGGAGAGAAGAAAAGAGGAAGAGAGGGGGGAGAATTGGTGCCTCGGGGAATCTAGCCACTACACTCAAACTCCAGATGCACTAGCCACCTTGTGTGCATGTGTGACCTTGCACCATTGCATCACCTTGTGTGTCTGGCTTAGGTGGGATCTGAAGAGTCAGACATGAGTCCTTAGGCTTCACTGGCATGTGCCTTAACCACTAAGCCAGCTCTCCAGTCCCATAAAATGCATTTTAAAAATGAATTGTGGGGCTGGAGAGATGGCTTAGTGGTTAAAGCGCCTGCCTGCCAAACCTAAGAATGCCCGTTTGATTGGCCAGGTGCCACGTTTAGTCAGTCGCAAAAGTGATGCAAGCATACAATGCTGCGCTTGCCCACAAGGGGGTGCACATGTCTGGGGTTCATTCACAGCAGCTGAGAGGCTCCTGGCTCGCCCATTCTCTCTCCCTCTGCCTATTCCTCTCTGTCTCTGTCTCTCTGTCTCTCTCAAATAATAATAATAATAACAACAACAACAACAACAACAACAACAACAATAATAATAATAAATTGTGGGGTAGAGAGATGGCTCAGCAGTTAAGGTGCTTGGCTTCAATGCCTTAACAACCTGGGTTCAATTCCCCAATACCCACATAAAGCCAGATGCACAAAGTGTTGCATGAATCTAATTTGTTTGCAGTGGCTAGAGGCCATGGTGTACCCATTCTCACTCCCTTTCTCTCTCTCTCTCTCTCTCTCTCACTCTCTCTCCTTCCCTCCCTCCCTCCCTTCGTCTCCTCTTGCAAATCAATAAATAATGTTTTTAAAGTGAAATGCATCTAGCTTAAATTAATAAGCTACAACAGAGTAAATGCAGGTCAGCAGGAAATTCTGGAGCCTGTGGGGGCAGATGCTATGGAGGGTAACCCCTACTGTAAGAGTGAAAACAGCCCGTTGCTCCCTGATGTCCTCAGTGATAGATCTCCTCTTAAAATAGCAGCTGTTCAGGAGATGAGGGGAAACGAACGCCTATTAACTTGGTTTTTAAGTCCAGATGAAGAACCTTGAAAATAGCCAAAGAGCCAAAAATACTGAGTCTCTTTCCCATGCCAAGGGACTGTTTCTTCTCTCTATATATAGCCATTCAAAAATAGACATCTCAGATTCTCAGCCTGCGGGGCTGCAGGGTGATATTATGCCCATGGGCGGGGGGGAATAGCCATGCTACCCCTTCATACTTGGTCAGTTTTCTTAAGTGTCATGGTGTCGGCAGACTTCCTAAGCTGATGTGACCTTTTCCCATCCCTCATATATATTCTGTACATGTGGGTTATTCTGTGTCTGTCTTCATTCATCCAACAAATATGAAGTTACTACTGTGGCCTTAGAAGTTTTGATGGTTTGGGGTCTATAACTTATATAATAGGAGTATTTACAGGAAAAAAATAGACAAATTGGTCAACTGTTTGCAAATATGGTATTGTGAAGAATCTGGGTGTTGAGTGGCACATTCCCTGCCCCCAAGAATATGACATTTAAACTTGCACTAACATGTCAAAAGTGTGCCTTAAAGAAGTGTGTGTCATATATGAGGCAATCAAGTTTTTTGTGTAATATCCCAGGGATGAGAGAAAGGGCAGGATCCTGAAGGTGTTTCTGTGTGTGTGGCTATTGGTGGTAGAAAACACCAGAGCAGACAGAAAGCTTTAAAAACGAAAAAGTAGTCTCATGAGGGATTTGCAATACACATTACCATTCAAACAGTCACTTTTAATTAGGCCAGCTCTTACATGCCCCTGGTCAATGCCATCCTTAAAGTGGGTATAACATTCCCTTAGCTCTACTGACCTGCATTTATCAGTTGAACCAGAAAAGAATTATTTCCTTCTTAAAGTATTCATGATGTTTTCTTGCTCTCCCCATTATGTTTCCAAGCATCAAAGGCAGTTTGTCTCCCATGCCTTGAAGATGGACTTTATAGAGAAAGGGGAAAGGCAGAATTTAACCATTTCTAATTTACTTCTGATGTCTCCCTCCCTAAAGGGAAAACAACAACAACAACCAAAAAAAAAAAAAAAAAAACCCTCAAAATAGCAAAGAAGAGAATGGAAATGGTTGTTAAATGAGAAGTATAATTCTTGGCGGTGTAAATGAAGGTGGGAGAAGCTGCTGTTTGTGTTCTATATGGTCAAACAGTGATCTATATGACACTGGAATTTGATGAACATTTAGGGTGATCCCATGCACTACTGGATGTCCTTCATCCACAGAGGCACCACTGCAAGAGTGTGATTAAAATGAATAATCTACACTTTGATCATGTCCCAGGCACCGTGAATTCTTTCTAGCATTGTAAGCGCACAATTAGATGAAATGTTTTACATGCAGTTCCAGGAAGCTGGAGAGACAACAAAGAACTTGGACAACTGTGCCAGGATCTGTAAAGGAGTCTGGGTGGACATTACACACAACACAGGGATATGGCTCAGAGAGTAAAGTGCCTGCTTTGGAAGCATGAGGACCTGATTTCCACATCCAGAATACATGTAAAAGCTATGGAAGTAGAGACAGGCAGATCCTGGGGGCTCAGAGGTCTTCAAGGTTATTGTCATGGTCAGGTTTCAGGCCAGTGAGAGACCTTGTCTCAAAAAGCAGGGAAGACATTCCTGAAGAACAACACCCGAGACTGCCAGAGGCCTCTACACACAGGTACACACTTGCACACACATACACACACACACACACACACGCATAAAATAAATATGACATTGATTATCTCCTATATAACAGACTATGCCCTGAAAGCATCTGAAAAAGAAGAAATCCTTGCGTGGGTCACATGGTGACAGCTGGGGGAAAGGATAACAGACAACTGTCCTCTGTTTCTTTAAGGTCCCAGACAGTTGGGCTGTGGAATGCTGCAGCCTGCATGTCTTATGTTAGCTATCTGTGACAAGCTGAGGAACTCAGGCCAGGACTTAGAGCCATTTCTTCAATGTCCCCAGTGAGTGGCACAAGGGGAGCAGCTGTGTTGTGGATATGGGCATCTCCCAGGGTGACCCACAGGACACCTGCAAGCAGGTCTCTTATTTGGAGTTCATCTGTTATCTTCTTGGATTCCCTTGCATGTGGGAAAATTTAGTTACACCAAATGAAATATAGTCAGGCACGCATGTTGGGATAGAAGACAGTGAGAGAGTGTGTGTGTGTGTGTGTGTGTGTGTGTAGTGTGTGTGTGTGTGTGTGTGTAGTGTGGTGCTTTTTTTCAAAAATCATAAAATACTTATAGGCAGTCAACAGGCTATTGGAAATCCAAGTCAGAGCCTCTGTCTGGTAGGACATCTTTATCAACAATAGAAAGGACAACCTGAGAGATGTGTTTATCAAATTTACAGATGGTGCAAACCCGGAGTTAGCTTGTGAGCACTGTGACAGAATCATGATTCAAGATTGTATTTATAGGCTGGAAGAAGAGACTGGATTACATTTTAGTTTCTTGTGTGCCAGGCACTGGGTGAGGCACGTTGCATACTTCAGCTAATTAACAGACATGAGCTCCTGCAGACCCACACCAGGGCATTCAGGAGAAGTGGAGGGACAATCAGGTACATGAGGCAAAATCGTGGGATGTGTGTCATCACAGGAAAGCTCAGGAGCCTGGGTGGCCAGAGATAATAGGAAGGTGAGAAAGAGACCAGAGACAGGAAGAAAGCTTGGCTGTTAGAGACAAGAAGTAAGACAATTCTCTCTCCAAGATTTCCATATCCTGATCCCCAGGCCGGTGGAATATATTCCACTGTATAGCCAACAGGACTTTCACAGAGTGGTTACATTATGGTGGTGGGGAGATTGTCTTAGAGGACCCCGGCCTGATGTGATCCTCAGCATCCTTAGAAAGGGTCATAGACAGATAAAAGGGAGGTGGGAGATAGAGGAAAGGATGGAGTGCTTGAAGATAAAGGACCTACAAGTCAAGGACTATAGTACCTTCTAAAAATATCTAATGGCATGAGAATGGGTTATCCAGGGACCCTCCAGAAGGAGGCAGTTGTGTGCACTCCCTTCCATTTTCCAGTGGACAGATCACAAATTTATATTCTAAGTTTGCGGCAATTTGTTACAGTAGCAATATGAAACTATTATAAGGGACTTGGGGAACTCAGAGAAGAGCAGAGTTCTCTCCCTCATAAACTAGTCTTCTGGCCTCAAGACCAGGTACCCAGGTCTCAGCCCCATGAGAAAGATGGCACAGCATCTGCTACAACAGAAATGGTGGCTCCCTTGCTCTAAAGACTCGTTGCTTGCCCATTTAATGACCTGAGGTGTTAGGGGTGAGAAAGGGAGCAACACTTCAATGCTGTTTAAACCTGACTGTCAACCTGACTGGATTTAGGAAAGCCTAGGAGATCGGCAAAGGATGCCACTGGGTGTGTCTGAGAGGATATTTCCAGAGACAATTCAGATCAGGAGGGCTCTGACGTCATAGATGGTCTAACCCGTTAATGGATTCAAAATCTGAAGAGGTGGAGCTGTGGGTAGAGGGTCTTCTTGTAGGTCACCGAGCATGTGTCTTTGAAGGGTCCCTCTTGCCCGAGCCCCTCCTTGCCTTGATCCCTGCCCAACATAAGGTGAACAGCCTCAGACACATGTTTTCCCCAGCCAAAATCTTCCACCAGGTGAGACTGTGTAATTAACTCAGTAGCACCCATATTGAAGATTCAAAGACACGTGCTCCAGGTAAAATGTGGGTGATGATGATGATGGTGGTGGTGGTAATAATGAATACCGTGATGTTGTATGATGGTGGTAGGGGAATGGTGGTGATGATGGTGATGAAGGTAGTGGGGATATTAAGGTGGTGATGAGGATGACAGTGATAGGGATCATGGTGGCAATTCTTACGCTGATGGTGATGACAGTGGTGGTGGTGATGATAAAGGCAGGGTGTGATAATGATGGTGACTTTTTGGCTACTAAGCGCCATAATTCTAAACACTTTCACATATTAACATCTTAACCATCTAAATACCAATATGCATCTCACTGGCAAATAGAAAACAAGTACAAAAAGCAGACTGAACACCCGACAAGCTTAGCTTCCCTTTGCATTTTCTGAAAACTCACGTCACTGTGAAATCTGGCTTCACACCTGCCAAGACTCAGAGTCCCCATTCTCCCTGACTTCACCTTCTTTATAAATATTTGTTGAATTATTTTATTTATTTTTGGAGAGAGACACAGAGAGAGACAGACAGAGAGGGAGAAGGAGACAGAGAATGGGCGTGCCAGCAGTCTCAGCTGCGGCGAACGAAATCCAGATGTGTGCGCCCCCTTGTGGGAAAGTGCGGCATTGCGCCCTTGTGTCACTTTGCACCTGGAGATTGGAACCGGGTTCTTAGGCTTAGCAGGCAGGCGCTTAACCACTAAGCCATCTCTCCAGCCGTGACTTCACCTTCTTTTCCACTCCCTTCACTCTCCACCTTCCACACCTCTCGGGTCCTCTGATTTATCTATTTGCATATTTCTCTGACACCTGCTAGAGGAGATGCTTATCAAGAAGCTCTGGTACACACACACACACACACACACACACACACACACACACATGTAAAAATAAATAAAAATTTTAGAGACTCCTGGCCTAAGTATTGAGAAGCATCCCACAGTTTCCTGCATTTATCTACTTAATGTTGTCATTACATGCCCACCAAATGCTCTTCTTTCCTTCCTTCGGCAAGATCCATGCAGACCTTGACAGACCTCCCTTTCTGACTGTCTCAGTCAGTTGGTCCAGCACCCACCTGTCTCCGCCGATGCTAGAACAATGGATCATTCTTGATCCTCAGTACTGTATCCGTATCCACTGGGTTCTCCCTCCTAGCTCGATGCAGATCTGCTTCTCTCCAAACCCCCCACACTTCACTGAGTCCACTCACATGCCATTCCACACGTTGACCATGGCAGGAGCCTGTTCCATCAGCTTATCCTCCACACGATTGGCAGAGGGAGGTCTATAGAGTGCAGACAACTTTATTTGTAAGCTCTCCATCTCTTACCTGGTGACATGCAAACATACCAAGGCAGCCTACACAACGCACGTGGTTTTCACTCTAAAAGCCTGTTTCCAACCTAGGCTCTATAGCGGCCCATGCTTCCAGCTTTCAGACATATCACACTGCTTCCTGCCCCGTCCCTTTGCTGTCCTTTCCTCCTTGCTTATCAAATTTCTACACCCCTTTTTCCCCAGGCAACTCTATGTGGCTTTGCCTGGAGAGCTTGCTTTTAAGTCTATACACTCTGACCAGATATTGCTCTGTCTGGCGGCATTCATCTGCTTTCATTCCTTTGTCTAAAACTGAATTTGTATTTCTATGCATTGTTGTGGCTATTGTTTGTTCATTCACGTGCATCCTGAAGCATGGCGACCCAGGTTCACTCTCTTCTTCAGAGCCCAGAGTCTTACCTAATAAGCAGCAGGCAGTGAAATCATATAGCTTGAGCATGAATACATAGATGAATGAACACTCGTGAATTAATGAATGAAGAACCATCCGCACCGCTCTTAAGAAAACAGCAGGCTGAAGAGATGGCTCAGTGGATAAAGCCCTTGTCATGCGAGTGTGAGTGCTTGAGTACACCTCCCCAGAACTGAAGTAAAGCTGGACACTGCAGGCATCTGCCATCTCCGTGTCTACAGTGAGAAGGAAGGCAGATGCGGCAGAATCTTCCAGAAGCTCATGGTGAACAATGACAAGGTGGAAGGAAGGTGAAGACCAACACCTGAAGCTATCCTTGGATCTCCACACGTGTGCAGTGACACGCATGCACCTGCACACACACACACACACACACACACACACACACACACAAATAAATTAACAAGAAATAAAAAGAAAGGGAAGGAAAAGAGAAAAAAGAAGAGAAAAGAAAAGAAAAAGAAAAAAGGAAACAAAATGAGAAGAAAAGCATCAAGTCCTGCAGGCAGAACCTGTGGAGTCCAAATGAGACGACCAAACTGCCAGTGTCCTCGAATGTCTCCTAATGACCACCAGCAAGTGTCCCCATCAGCAGGACCAAGTCTTTGGCAGAAGGCAGGCCCTGCAGGTCCAGCCCCTTCATCAACTTTTCCTCTCACTTTCCACCAAAGCAATCTCCACAGACACATTTCAAACATGTGCAGCCTGCTTGACGGTAATTAAGGTCCCACCTCCATCACAGTTGGCAATCCTGAGGCAGCTATGACATTTCATAGCTAATAACTGAATAAGCTCCATGATCCGCCGTCAGCACACCTCCAGAACACGGGAGGGGCTGCGCCCCCCTCTCAGGAGAGTCGCACGAGCAAGTGGAGCTGTGACTGTGAGCTCCCGGCAAGTCCGTGCGTGCGGCCTGCCCATACACCACTCTACTGTCTCACAAGAGGCCGTACTATTTCTTTTTTTCTTGTAAGAGATTTTATTTTTATTTATTTATTTATTAGAGACAGAGAGAGGCAAAGAGAGAGAGGGAGAGTGGGAATGGGCATGCCAGGGCCTCTAGCCACTGCAAACGAACTCCAGACGTATGTGCCCCTTGTGCATCTGGTTTACGTGGGACCTGGAGAATCGAACCAGGATCCTTAGGCTTCGCAGGCAAACGTCTTAACAGCTAAGCCATCTCTCCAGCCCCATACTATGTTTTACACAATAGTTTTATGAGGCTAATGAATCTCTGGAAAAACTAAAAAAGAAATTCACATTCTCATTGGCTTGTCAAATTAACCCATTCTGCCATTTGTCAATACGACTCAAAACCAGAAGCTCCTGTAGCCTACTAAGTGGAAATGGCCATATCAAGGAACTACATATGTTTGCATGTTTAAAACTTATTTAGCTTGGATTAAATGGATTAAAAAATTATTTATTTATTTAAGAGAGACTATGAATGTGCCAGGGCCAAGATCCTGCCCTGCAAACTAATGCCAGAGGCATGCACCACTTTGTGCATCTGGCTTTATGTGGGTATTGGGAAATTGCATACAAGCCAGTAGGCTTTGAAAGCAAGTGCCATTAACTGCTAAGTCATCTCCTCAGCCCCTCAATGGTTTTCTTCTCATTGCACATGTATGCCCAAGTAGTGCTAAGTCGATAGGGATAAAAACAGCACATTTATTAAATGCTAGTTTAAGAACTTTATTTATATTAATTCTTAGACTCCCAACAGCCTATAGAGTATTTTAATTGCTCCAGTTCTACAGATGAGAAAACAGAGACTCAGAAAGTACAAAGAGCTTGATTAAGAATGAAGCATGTGGGCTGGAGAGATGGCTTAGCGGCTAAGGCGCCTACCTGCTAAGCCTAAGAATGCTGGTTCCAATGTCCAGCGGTTCCAATCTCCAGGTCCCACGTTTAGCCAGATGCAAAGTGAGGCAAGGGCGCAATGCCGCACTTGCCCACAAGGGGGCGCACACATCTGGATTTCATTCACAGCAGCTGAGAGACTGCTGGCGCGCCCATCTCTGTCTTTCCCTCTGTCTGTCTCTCTCTGTCTCTCTCTCAAAAAAAAAAAAAAAGAACGGAGCATGTTGACATTATACAGAAATATGAATCACTGTATCCAGGAACTCTGTTCACACACACACCACTCAGTAAATGTTCTCCTCCAAGATTAAGAATATGAGCTTTCCTATAATAACAAATATACTGACTTCTTTTAAGCATTTTCCCACATGTCCTTCTGAGCCCTCACCAAAATCTATGCCTGAATAGTCTCTCTTATGGATAAGAAACTAAGGTTCAGAGAATGAAACTAGAAATGAAAGGAATTTCTTTCTTTCTTTTTTTTTTTTCCTTTTGTGCTTTCTGAGACACAGGGTCTCACACTGTAGCCCAGGCTGGCCTTAAACTTGTGGAAAATCTTTTGCCTCAGGCTTCTCAGTGATAGGATTACAGTGAAAAGGCACCACTCTTGACTCTGAAAATGCAATTTTTTTCCAAAAAGTAATTTAGTGGGTAGCCCCACACCTTCCTTGATTTTTTTTTTTAATTTGCATTCAAGCTTTAGGAGAATTGGTGCGCTGAGGACAAATGGCCCCATGTCCCCTGCAGTGGCTTTGTCCTGCCCATTCCTCCCCCATGCCAGTCCTTGATGAACTCTTCTAATCATTCGCCACAACTTTAATCACACAAAACATCCCCAAAGTGGCATATTCGGGGTTCCTCCCCACACTGCCACACCTGCACCTGTGAGTCAGATAAATTCTATAGACTGAAGTCTGCAGTTGTCCGTGACAAGTAAAATAATGTAAATATAAGATGAGGGCGATAATGAAGAAAGACTCCCTGCAACTTTTATCACCTCAGATCCTGGGGACGCCTGCCAAGAGGCCAACCAGACATTCTGTCAAGTGCGGGCACATTCATCAAGCAGCCAGACACTCCCCGCCTCGTATGTAATATGGAAATAGTAGACATGGGAAGATTTATAGAAAAGTCTCTTTCCTATTGTTATCGGGTTTCCACGTCATTCCGCGGCATATCGATTCACCAAGCCTGCAGTAGCAGCGGGGCTAATCTGTAATATGTAGACGGTCTGTGGCTCACCGTCACCTGTGAAAGCGTGGAAACTCAGTTACAGGGCAGCAGGAAGGGTAGACAGTCAAACACGGGCAGACAGCTGGTGTCAAGATGCCCTTGGAAGGACTTTAGGGTGACAGCATGACTCGCAAGCCCTGGGGCAGTTGTGAGCCTAGGGCTAGTAGAAGCAGAAAAGGCAGGGAAGGGGTCTTCCAAGGGCTCAAGGCAGGGCCAACCGATTTGTCCATTTCTGGAATTCCCAAGTTGCTCTTCTGAGTTGATTGCTGGTCCCTGTGGTCTTTATAAGTCCCGTGCTGTTGCCTCTCCCTGACACACCACGTGTGGTGGAGCTGAGGGGAAGCTCTACTTCCAAATCTAACCCAGCTTTCTCCAGCTCTTCCTCTTGCCCTTCCATGTTGACTTCTACCTCCCTCACCAAGATTTCTCCCTTTATCCTCCTCTCTCACCATCAATTCATTTCTTTCTGTGCCTGTCTTTATGAAACCAAGGGAGAGGAAGAGAGAAAAGAGAGAGAAAACATGTAGCCAAGTACAAAGGAAAGTACATCCAAACCCAAGGGTCTGAAATGCAGCCCTATGAGGTGGCAGTGAAATAGCCACGGGCCGTGAGGATGGAGTGGGGAATGGCTGTTTGCTAGCTGCTGGGTTTGTTTTTCAAATATAGAACAGTTCAGTTCCAAATGATGCAGATTACAATATATGATGTTCTGTGAATTTTACCTCAATAGAAAGTACAAAGTATAACGTGATGAACCTCTTTATCCCTGAAGGAAAAGAAATTGAAACCTTTCCTGAAATGCATACAACCACTGCAAACTCTATTAAAATATGCACATACACACACTCATAAAATAAACTAAACCAAACAATCCACCCAACACAAAGTACAGAATCTATCAAAAGGGTTTTTAAACACATAGGATTTCCTTAACAGAAAGGAAAAAAAAAGTTACATACAATGGATGCAAATTAATTTTTCTTTGGAGAGAGGAAAATTTTCTGACTCATGGTTCCTCTGACCGCCCAGGTACACCTGTTCTACAAGACTCACCCTCAGTGAGGAACAGGGTCAGGGGTGTCCAAGGTCAAGTTAAAAGTGCAGCCAGTGCCCAGTGTTGCTCATCTTTCAAGACTTTTCATTTTCTAGCTCAACCACTGGCCCTTAAAATGTGATCCAAAGCTTAGCTCTGAGCCTCCAGCTTCCTTGCCATATTCTTTCTCCTCTCTGCATTTGGAAGTAAATTCTTGTTTAGTATGCTTATGCAAAAATGAAGCCCTCTGCAGAAAATCCTGGCTTAGCTACTCAGGTTTCAGCTTCATATTTTACATGTATTTTACAACATACTCATTTTTGCAGTCATTATGAAAGTCATGGGTGTCCATTGTGCAAAGTTCATCTATTCAATAACATATAGAAAAAAAAATTGGCTCACCCATCATTTTTTCAATATCTGTGATAATTATACTTAGTATTGTAGAATGCCTCTTTCTATTATGTTATTTTTTTATTGGCTAAGATGAGATAAACTTAAAAGCAAAAAAAAATACCTTTGCACAACAAAATTTGAAGCATACCTCAGAAGGTATGCTCAGAAGGTGCTGTGTACCTGCCTTCCATGTAACAGCGTCTCAAGAGCACTCCTGTGTCACAGAGCCTGGTCCTATGACATCATCAAAAAAGCTGCACTATGTCAAGTTTTCTAAATCCCTCCTGTTGATCATTTTGGGGGGGGGTCTTTTTTAAAATTAAAATCAAAACTTTATTTAAAATTTGTTTGTCTTCCCCCACCACTCCACTGGAACTCCTCATCTTTCCTACTAGTTTCTCTTCTATACTGATGTCTTTTTGTTTTGTTGTTTTGTTTTGTTTTGTTTTTTGCCCTACTCCATCACCTATTTTTTTTACTTTTAATCGACAACTTACATACATATAGACAATAAACCACCTTTTCCTAAATTTCTGCTCCACTGAAACCCTTCTTCATGCCAATTAGCCTCTCTTCTATTTTGATGTCAGCATTGTCCCCACTGCCTTTATGCAGGTCTTATGTAGACATTGTCAGGCACTGTGAGGTCATGACTATCAAGGCCCCTCTGTATCTGGATGACAGTATTATAATCTGTCCTCCCCTTCCTTTGGCTCTCATATTCAATCCGCTACCTCTTCTACAATGGACCCTGAGCCTTGGAGGGTGTGGTAGAGATGTCCCACTTAGTGCTGAGCACTCCTCTGTCACTTCTCAGCACTTTGATGAGTTTGAGTCTCCCCAGTGGTCATTGCCGTCTGAAAAGAAAAGCATCTCTAACCAAAAGTGAGAGTAGCATTAATATATGGGCATAAGCCCGGCATGGTGGCACACACCTTTAATCACAGCACTTGGGAGGCAGAGGTAGGAGAATCGCCATGAGCTCGAGGCCACCCTGAAATGACACAGTGACTTTGAATTCCAGGTAAGCTTGGGCTAGAGCAAGACCCTACCTTGAAAAACTTATAATATATATATATATATATATATATATGGCATAAACATAAGTGTTTAGAGGAAGACGGGGAGGGCATAGCTTGACAACAGAAGTTTTCCCCCCAGGGCTTATGACCTGCCCAGCAATAGGCTTTTGGTTAGATTTTTAATACCAGGCAGGGATTCCCTCCCTTAGAATGGACCTCAAGTCAAATCAGAGAGCAGTTGTTTCCCCCATAACAGACATGCCACTGTTGCACCAGTTGGTGTGTCTAGCCTGGCTGGCCAGCCATAATAAAGCTTGTATGGTCCACTGCTGGTTGATACTGTTCATGACTTTTCTTCCTACCAGGCTCCATAGCTCCTTCCAGCGTTCTGACAGCAAATCAACAGGGAGGAGGCTTCCAGCTCAGCTCCAGCTTGATTTCTCAGTGATCCGCTGCCGAAGCACGTGGAGTCTTCAGCAACAGGGCCCTACTATCCAGTTCTGATGGGCAACCCAGAGCCTTGTAATAGCCTGTAATGTTTTGGAGACATTAGGGGCCTCCCCAACAACAACAACAACAACAACAAAACACACTGGAAGATATCTCACCCCTGGAACTGATTTTTTTTTTTAATCAATGGCTTCTGGGCACAGAATTATCCACCCCACAACGGGTACTTCTGTCCAAACTCTCCTTTTTAACATAGATCTTTAGCTTTTCAAACTGTAAACAACACTGCATTGAATATCCTTACAGATAACTCCTTTTGCAAAGTTATAACCCTCTCCCCAAACGTGTGTGTGTGTGTGTGTGTGTGTGTGTGTGCGCGCGCATATGCAAACACCCTTCTTAAGAAATGCATTGCAGGTTCTCAGCGTCAGCACTGTGATCCCACTCAAAGTTTCTGTTGCCTCCAGCTGGAAGGAAGGAATGTTGGTTGGCTACAGACCACAGATACATCTGTTGCTGTCACAAGCTGGGTACTGAAAGGAGAGAAATGGGAGAGGGCAACTGCCTCACAGCAGAACTGGATAAAAGAGGCAGACTTGGTTTACACAGGCAAACTCTATAGAGAGAGGTCAGATGAAATAAACCTACGTACTGAGAAGACAAACAGGGGCTGAGGAGATAGATGGCTCAACAGGTAAAGCCACTTGCGTGCCAAGCCTGGTGGACCAGATTCAATTCCCAAGAAACTCACATAAGCCAGATGAAATGAGTGGCACAAGCATCTGGTGTTCCTTTGCACTCTACATACATGTGCAAAATAAAGTAAAAATAAATTTAAAAAGAAAAAGAAAAAAGAAAAGACTGACCCCAACCAACTCTTTTGTTAAAAAAAAAAAAAAAAGTTACTGGCAGAGTGTCTGAGTATGTGTGCATGGGTTTGGGTATAGCAGGGCCTCTTGCTGTGGGAAATGACCACCAGGGGCTTGTGGCACTTTCTGAATTTGGCTTATGTGTTTGGCTTTGGAACTGAACCCTGATCAGCAGGTTCTGTGAGCAAGCCCCTTGACCTGCTGAGCCATCTCTCCAGTCACCAAGCTCACTTTTTGCTATCAAAAGCCCTCATGTTTTCTTCTCTACTTGAGGCACTCATGGAGGCTCTGGGATGCAGGAACAAATAGAATGCAATATTATTTCCATATTATGCAAAATATATTTGAGCCACCTCTGTGCTCATGGTCATAATGAATGTGTCAACGTTTGCTGAAAATCTTGTTAAAAAGTACATTTCCTTCCATCCACGAAGCATTCCCCTGACAACAAAACTCTGATTCAAAATTCATAACCTCCTTAAAAGTAGAACTTCCTTGAATAAAATCTTGCAGTCCTCAGATGCGCAAACATTTTTGTATTCACGTAATGGGCTTTTCTCGTTCAACACGATTTGTCAGATTTGCCTTTTTAAAAATCAAATCTACAGCCAACAAAGGGCTCAAGGCTCCTTTTGCCCGCAGAGGCCAGCCAGCTCCAGATGGAAGCACAGGCATGCTGGCTGCCAGCTCTCACTTCCTGGAGGAGAGGGGTGCCACCTAAACTAGGCTTTGGGACAGCCTGAGCCTCAGAGCGGTGATCAGTCAGCCTCTGGCCTCCTGTGTTTCCCCCCAGCACGCATTTATCCGCTGGCCTGCTGACGTCTTGCTTCCCTTTGATTGACTTCCAAATTGGAGTGTAAATCACAGTTTCTTGTGCTAGCAATTAGCTGGTAAGAAAATAGTAGTATCACAAGTTCTCCATGCCAACAAAGAAGACATGCGCGTCACAACAAGGGCCCCTGGACAACAGAGCCCTGCAGTTCTCCAGTTCCTGGGCTGAGAGCCTATGCCCTTGATCAGAGGTCCAGGCTTTTAAAATGACAAGTCTATTTACTCCTCAGCTTCATTGCAGAAATAAAACACTCAGAGAGTGACATGGAAGTCTTCATTTGCCTGGCCTGCTCCTGCACTTTCTTTCTCTCTCTTCCCTCTCTGCCTTTCTCTTCCTCCCTCCCTCCTCTCTGATTCTCTTTTCCTCCCTCCTTCCCTGTTTGTCCCTTCCTATATCTCTCCCCCTCCCTCCCCTCCATATTCCCTCCCTTTTTCCAACACTTCTTCTCTCCTTTCCTCTGTCTTCCCCCCTTTTCTCCTCCTCTCTTTCTCTTTCTCTCTCTCTGTCTCTCCCTCTCTTTGTGTGTTTCTCTCCCTTCCTCACTCCCTCCCTCCTTTTGCTCTCCCTTTTTCCTTTCTCTCTGTCTCTATTTTTCTCCCCTCTTCCACCTTCTCTCTCTGCCTCTCCATCACACCCTTTTGCCCTCCTCTTCTCAACTCCTCCCTCCCTTCCTCTTCCTCTTCTCTGCCTCATCCTTCTTTGTATCTCTTTCTCACTTTCTCTCTTTTCTCCTCCCTCCTGTCTATCTCTCTCTGTTCTCTGTTGTCTCACTGTCTTTACCTTTCTTTCCTCTCTCTCCTCCATCTACTATCTATCTATCTATCTATCTATCTATCTATCTATCTATCTATCTATCTATCTATCTATCCATCTATTTATCTATCTCTATCTCTATTTTTCTGGTGTGAGCAGTAATATTAGTTCAAATATTGTCAATTTTGCCAGTGAATGACCCTGAAATAATTAGCAGCACATGGTGAAACAAGCGCAGGAGCAAGCCCCCATACCCTGAAGATGAGGGATGTGATGAATGGAGCCTGTCAGCAGCATTATATATAATAAGGGCCATCCTTCAAGTCGCAAGCTAATTTTCCAATCCCACTCTTTTATCCTGACGTGCCTCCCCACACCTTTTTCATGTTGAAAAATTTCCCAGCTTAGCATCTCATCAAAAGCCTGCATTCCCTTTGTTCTCCCTTGATTTGGAAACACCAATACTTTCATTTATGTATTCACATTGTAAAAAGAATACATGTTCATCACAGAAAATGTTGAAAGTGTAAAAAAAGTATATCAAGATGTCAGGGGGAAACTCCCTTGGACCCTAACCACCCGGAGACTATCACAACAACAGTGTGTTCCGGTTCCAGTCTCCGCCACTGTGTGTGCTTAACATATATGAGAAATTACTGCATGCTAATTCTGCTGAAGGTCAGTTTGGTCAAACTGCTGAAGAGAATGCGAATTCTATCTTTTATCAATTGAAGAGATGAAATGGGCTTGCCAGTGGGAGAAGAGGATGTGGCAGCATTAGGTGGATAATCTCGAATGAAGATTAAAACCATTGCTAGCTACAAAACAAGGAAATTAAGCGATTGTCACAAACAACCTGAAACAGCTCAGTGGGATCCATTAAGATTTTTAACAGCTCAGTGAAATCCAACATCTACCTGACAGCCCCAAAGGGAAAGGGGGGGGCACTGCATCATTTCTTTGACTCCATTGCATTAAGCGAGCAAACTTTTAACTGATTGATGGTCCAGGAAAACCGAGTGACCTCTACCTTCAATTAACTCAGTTTGAGATCACGCCTGTACGCAGCTCAGCTTGGTTTCATAATCTGAGATAATAAGAGTGTTAAAGGCTCAACAAGGCGAAAATAGTTTTCGAGCACTCACTGAGCAGAATTGAGTGCGTGGCTGGGACGTGTCATGTCACCCATGAAGAATGAGAATGTTAGGATGCCTGTAGCTACCCCAGATGTACAGGTGGGCTCGCTGCAACCAGGCAGTGTGGGGAAGCATCAATTTGAATGTCTTTCTGAAATGAACTTGGCACAGGGCCTACCTGAGCTTTGCATTCCTCTCTGGCTTTCAAGCTCAGGAACTTGTTTCTAAGAATTTGATAACAATGTACCTGAATGGACTTTGGATTCTTTCTCATGTTCGTTGCTTCTCCAGGGCTTTCTTTGTTCCTCCATCTCTTCCATAATGTAGAGATGGATGCATATAAGTCAAGAAGTATTGGGGCTAGGGAGAAAGCTTGGTTGTTAAAATGCTTCCCTTGAAAACAGGAGGACCTGTTGTACAACTAGAGGGCCATGGTGGTCTGCACTTGTAGTCGCAGCCCTAGGGAGATGGAAACAGGAGGGTCCCCGAAACTCACTGGCCAGCCAGTCTAGCCTAATTGGCAAGTTCCAATGACAGACCCTGTCTCATGAAAGGACAGAGTTGTTCCTAAGAATCAACACTACTGGCTGTACTCTGGTGTCTAAATGCGCACCCACGCACACACACACACACACACACACACACACACACACACACACACGTGGACTTCTGTGTACACAGAAACACATGAAGCTGCACACACACCAACATATGACAGAAAACAAGGAGACAAGGAGGAACATAAAAAGCTTTCAACAACTCGCATACTCCCACTAATGGACAGACATGTCCACAGGGCATCTTAACAGTGATCATTGACCCTGCACTTCGAATGCCAAAGCCTGCCCTTGGGAAGTTCATGAAGAGCTTCCGCCAGCCCAGGGCATTGCCACAAGGTCTTCTCAAAGAAGTTAATGTCTGTGTCAAATCTTAGAAAATACAAGGTTTCGGGAAAAGGTTAAAATTTCCAGGAAAGTCACCTTGACCTGATAGAAACGTGAGCAAGTCATTGTACAGATGGCTGTGACGATGGGTAGAAGCCTGCCAAGACTGGGAGGACACAGGGAGACTCTGGGAGAAGATTCTAGACCATAACCATTCTCTTGCCCCAGAAGCACATGTTTTTCTCATTCTTAGTGCTTCTGCCTCAATGGCAGTTCTTCCATGTTCCAAAGCCTTTCTTGTACACCTTTCTAGAACTCTCTTGGGAGAGCAGAGGACTGTGGACTGAAAAGAAGCCTCTCCCTGCTTCATCAATGGTAGAATCTTCTCCCAGAGTGCTGGGAGCATGGCTTACTTGGGCGAGTGCCTGCCAGGCATGCGCAAAGCCCTGTGGTTGACCCTGATACCGTAAAAGAAAAGAAAAGAAAAAAAGACAATATGGAAACCAATTTGGTTTCTAAATCAGCTACTACCTGCATTTCTGCCTGTTATTCTATATACATGTGTTGTAAATATTTCATAATGATCACACAACTGGATATAAAATGCTCAAACAGGGACATGTCACAGTGTTGAAGGATTCGCACCCAGCAGAGATCCAGGACTAGGGATGGTTCACTCTCTTATAATTTATTTTTGCTTTCAAAATATACAGTCCCAGGGCCTAGTGGTGCATGCATATAACCCTACTCCTTGCGAGGCTGAAGCAAGAGCACTGAGAGTTCAAAGCCAGATTGGGCTACATAGCAAGACCCTACCCTTAAAACCCAGGGCTCAGTGGCAGAGAAATCAGAGAAATCGCCTCCCATGTGCATGGCCCTGGATTCAGTCCTCAATCATGCAAAAAAGAAAGGATAGGGGGCTGGAGAGATGGCTTAGCAGTTAAGTGCTTGCCTGTGAGGCCTAAGGACCCTGGTTTGAGGCTCAATTCCCCAGGACCCACATAAGCCAGATGCACAAGGTGGCGCATATATCTGGAGTTCATTTGCAGTGGCTGGAGGCCCTGGTGCACCCATTCTCTTTTTCTCTCTCTCTCTCTTTGCTTCAAATAAATAAATAAATAAACAAAAAAATTTTTAAAAAGTATACAAAGCAAAGCACACATTCCTTGGAGCTCTTAAGCAGTGTGTAAGTTTACAGCTACGCCTCCAGAAGAAACATTCACGCACTTCCTTCTTCCCCACTTTGGTGCTTTCTCCCCTTTTCATTTCAGCTCAGCTTCTTTCAGAACAAAAAGGACCAGAAAGGGTCTGGGAAGGTGGTGCAGTGGGTACATACAAGCATGAGGGCCCAAGTGGGACCAAATTCTACCCCCAGACCACCCACCTAAAAATCTGCGTGTAGCCACATGTGCCTGTAACCCCAGCACCAGGACTGTGCAGAGTGGAGAAAGGACAATCACTGGGGTTCCCTAGACAATCAGACTGAAGAATTCCAGGTTCCGTGAGAGACTCGTCCTCAAGAAAACAATGCGGAAGGAAGAGTGACAGAAAAGAATAGCTGGCATTCTCAGGTCTCCATACAAGTGTGCGTAGGGCACAGTCATCTACACACACAGACACACAGACACACACACACACACACACACATGAAAGGACAAGAGGAAGGAAAGGAGCCATAGTAAAAAGAGAAGGAAGTAAGATGTTCTCCTGTCCATCAGCTTGGGTCTTTCCCCACGGATATGACGACAGCATCAAGAGCAATTTAAGAGTGGTTATTTTCATACCCGGAGGCTTCAGCTCTATAAACTCTCTTGGGGCCAACTTATTGACTCAATAAAATCAAGAGCTTTTCAGGCTTGTATTTTGATGGGGAGCCAGCTGGAAAGACAGATCAACCTAACGGAAAGATACAGAAGAGTTCCCCTGAAGAAATGAGAAACTCAAACAATTTAGGTTTGGGGACGTCATTGTACAAGGTGCTCAAACATAGACACAGCTTTTGTTGCCTCGTTATGACATGATAAATATTCATACTGGTGAATTACGGCTCGCTAATGGCCCAAGATTTTGGTGCACCTGTTGTGGCTCATCTCTGAACAGCAGTGACAGTGTAGGACGACGAGGCTGGCAGGTGTTAACAATGGAATATTGTGACAGGCCCAAGAAAACAAGTTTCAAGTTCCTTATGAAGTTGAGGTCCCCCCAACATATAGTGCATCCATCTCTTCAAGTATGGATCTCATTTTCGACATGCATAGAGATCCCACCACCATCCCTATGCTGGCCCTCAAAATACTCACTTGTGGTAGTTGGAATAGATGGCCCCCAATATATTCAGTATTTTATGAGTTTGTACTTTGGGTTTGCAGACACCTAGCTAGAGGAGGTGTCACTGGGCAGATCTTAAAGTGTGGTGGTGGGTTTGAGATTTCAATCTAAAGATATGCAAAGTGTGCCTAGCTGGAGTTCCTGAGGTGTGCTGTGCTGTGTGGCTTTTGGCTTGTGGCTTTTCTCTCTCTGCTTGGACCTGTGAAAGCAGGCCAGCTTCTTCTGCCTTATGGAACTTTCCCTGGATCTGTAAGTTTCAATAAATATCCCTTCCTCCATAACGGTGCCTTGTCTGGCAGTTCATCTCAGTGACTGGAAGCTGTCTGATACACTCATCCCAATTTTGTATTTGTTTTTTTTTATTCACATTTCTCACTAATAGTCTCTGGTTTAGAGGAGTTACACACTTGAGGTCTCCCTTTCTGGGATCACACGTCTGTCCTCCCACATCCCATCCATATAACCTGGACATGCCAAAGCCTCACTGGTCTTCTTGTGTACTTTTATAAAGTAGCAGATGCCAGAGAGTGCACAGAGCCCTGACAACACTGGGGCAGGATTTTTCTTGATTGTAGCCTGGAGAGAGGGTGACACTGCCATGTGCACTGTCGTGTGTCCACCTCCATACAGCACCCCTTCTAGACCTCCTCTGTTATGACAACCCAAAAATGGCTATAGCCAAATGTACCCCAAAGCAACTTTGCCCCTGAAGAAGGCTCGTCCTGTGCAGGACTTTTGAAGGAAGCATGTGATGCGATGATGGTGCTGAGAAAGATGCTGGACACCAGTGTGCACTCCCTGACCTTCACTGTGATGATTTACGGGGCAGTGTGACAGGCATGTGAGTATGACAGAAGTTCAGCAAATGAGACTCCTGCACGTAGAAAAGATGCTCTGTACTTGATTTTTTTGTGTGTGTGCTTGTCACCCCATAAAGCACATTATTTACTTAGCGTGTCCATGCTAATATCTGTCTCTCTGCCAAGATCATCTAAGATTGATGAGGACTGCAATGGATCTGCCATGTCCCCAACAACAACTCCCCCCACCCTGTGTAGGTGTGTAGTATGCATAGCATGTGTGTGTGTCCACTCACGTGTGTGCAGATGTACACACCCCAGTGCACGCATGTGGAGGCCGATCGAGGCCCTGCTCACCCTCCTCTATTGCTTTTCTGCCTATTTTCGTTCTCCTTTCTCTCACTGACTGAGCACGGAGCCCCAGGGACCCTTCTGTCTCCATCCCTCTCAGTACTGGGGTTTCACGCATGTGATTCTCATGTGGCTGCTGGGGGTCCAATGCAGGTGCTCATGCGTGTGAACCAAGCATGCTTACCTAACGAGCCAGCTCCTCAGCTCTCCAGTTCTTGAACATGGGATGCAGAAGTTGGAACAGAGCCACTCAGGATATCACCTGCAACTATTGCACATCCCCAGAGGAAAGAACTAATCAACTGTGGAGACACACACACGTGACATGTACATGTACCTGCTTGGCACTAATTCAGGCAAATATTTATGACATAGATTGGATCTGAGTGCTCCCAAGAGGCCCAGATAGTGTAGCTTTGCTCCCCAGCAGGTGGCGCTCTTAAGAAGTGGAGGACCCTAAAGATGCAGGTCTTCTGGAAGGGGTCTGTGGGACCTGGCCCTCTCTCTCTTTTTTGTTTTCTGGTCCTGAGATGAGAAGTTTTGCTCGGTCACATGTTCCTGTCACAATGTGCTGTGCCCAAAGCGACAGATTCAACTAATCATGGGTTGGAACCTCCAAATCTATGAGCATTTCAACTTATTTTATTTTTACATTTTTATTTATTTATTTGCAAGCAGGGAGGTGGACAGAGAAAATGGGTGTTCCATGGTCTCCAGCGGCTGTAAACAAACTCCAGACATTCGGACTCTTTTGTGTATCTGGCTTTATATAGGTTCTCCGAAATCAAACACAGGTCATAAGGCTTTGCAGGCATCTCTTCAGCCTCCTCAGCCTTTTCTTTTCTTGCAGTTCCTCTCAGGTATATGTTATGGTGATGAAACGCCAAGCAGCCATCCCTCGGTTACATATTTTTTTGTCAGCAGAATCATCACAAAATGGAAATTAAACCATACACCCCACTTACCAAAGACATCATCTGTCAGTGCTTGCTCTACGACACGGGTATCTCCTTCCAGTGAGCTTGCAAGGCATTCTGGGATTTCTCTGCTTGGTCTCTCTACCTGCATCCATAGTGTAGTCTCTATGGCATTCTGTCCACCTCAGTGTTAAGACATGGGTCCTTGTCCACGTCCCTACAGAATGATGTATTTCCTCATCTTTATCCCATGGATTGTTTGGGTTCTGAGTTTTTTGTTTTGTTTTTTCCTCTTTTTTGTCAAATTCTACCCCCATGAAAGAGCAGCATCTAGCATGGGCATATACAGGGGACTTGAAGAGCCTGAGAATCATTAACTGTACTTCAGCCTCCAAAGATGAGTCCGGATGGGGTTCTGAACATCGACTAGTCCTAGGTTAGACAGTCCTGTTGCTGTTGTTGTTGTTGTTGTTGTTGTTTTTCTGTGAAATTGCTTCTCCCTCTTTCCATTCCTTTCCTCCCTCCAACTCTTCCCTTCCGTTTTTCATCCCTTCTTTCCCTTCTTCCCCTTTCCCCCCACTACCCTTCCCTTTCTTTTCTCTATGTACTCTCCTTCCCTCCCATCCCTGCTTTTCCTTTCCTTCTCTTCCTTTCTCTCTCCTTATCTCCCTCCCTTCCTTCCTTTCTTTCTGTTCTCTTCCTTTCCCTCCTGTCCTCCCTCCCTTCCCCTTTTCTTCTTTTTTTGTCAACTATTTTGACTAATGTGGGGAATGAAAAACTCTCATCATAAAAGCACAGGCTTGAATCTGGAAAGAGCCACTTGCAGTGAGACACAACTGAGAAGTGAATTGTCTTAAACATTATTCTTTATTAAAAATCAATTTCATTGTCAGTTAATAGATAAATCTATTATATGCAAATTGCCCTTTCTCAACTAAAAATAATTTGACAAAGGATGTCCCCATGTTCTTTTTAACTATTGTTCATGCACTCAGAATATATGTATTTTTTCTACTAGGCAGTAAAGTTATTGTTCTAAATGGTAACAAATTCTGAGAATACTGAGATTCAAAGTGAAGGCCTTGTACATGCTAGGCAAGCACTCTACCACTGAACTACAGTCCCAGCCACAAAGCATCATTTAAAATGGTAGGCATGGGGCTGGAGAGATGGCTTAGTGGTGAAGGCACTTGCTTGCAAAACCTAAGGACCCATGTTCAACTCTCCAGATCCCACGTAAGCCAGATGCACAAAGGTGAGCCAAGCGCAAGGTCGCACATGTCCACTAAGTGGCACTGGAGTTCAATTACAGTGGCTGAGGTCCTGGGGCACCAATTCTCTCTCTGTGTCTCTTTCTCGTGCTCTCTTAAAAAATTAAAAATAATAAAATAAAATGATAGGCTTGAAGAATGAAGTCCATATTGACCAAGTACAGCCACCAGTCATTAGTTTACTATAGCTTATAAGAAAGCTTTCCTGATAGTTTCCCTGTTCAGGGTTCACTACATTCCTGGGAACTTCCCTCTCTCCACTGGGATTCATGTTTCTAATATGGAGAACATGGAAATTACTCTGCTTGTGATGATTCTAATGAGGCCATTTTTCTTTTCTTTTCTTTTCTTTTTATTTATTTAACAGAGAAAGAGAGAGAATGGGCACATCAGGGCCGCCAGCCACTGCAAGGAACACCAGACACATGCACCATCTTGTGTAACTGGCTAACGTGGGTCCTGAGGCACTGAACCCAGGTCCTTTGGCCTTAACCACTAAACCATCCCTCCAGCCCGAGCCAATTTTTGATTGGTTTATTAGTAAAGGATTTTAATCAGACCATCTGAAAATTGGTCACTGTTCAAAATTTAAGTTCTTACAACCAATTCTTTATAACCAACTGCAATTTAATACAAAGCAACAGGAATTTTTGATAATCAAGGGTTGAGTGCAGGAAGTAGCCTGGGTTTCTCAAACGTGTCTGAGAGAGGGCGGGGGATAATTTTCATTTTTCTCATTTTTAACTCAAATAAATAGCATCCCTGTCCATTATTTATCTATTTTCAAATTTAATTAATAGTTCCCATAATAATTGCATAATTTCTATGGCCAAAGAGCCATCTACATGCGGATAATAGGACATATTAATATTTATGAAGTTCAAAGTTTGCTATAAATAAATTCCCATGAGACCTAAAATGATATTGAAAGACATATGAATGATGAATAACAAAAGCATTTGGTCATGGGGACACATAAAGCGGGAGTCATGAACATAAGTTTCCCCTCTGGTCACCCCACACAGGGGCTCCTCTCACAGAGTCTTCACTGGATAGCACGGATCTGTGAGAGGAAGAACTATTCTGAAGATACCAGAACAGCTCCTTGTTGATAACACAGAGCAAGACATAAATACCACCTGGGGATTTCATCACCTGCCTCTCCTTTCATCCCAGAAGCATTTCTGATTTGGTTTCAGAAGTTTTCTTGTCTTTTTGTCTTTTGATGTATATTGTGCGATGTTTGTGTGTGTGTGTGTGTGTGTGTGTGTGTGTGTGTGTGTGTGTGTTTTAATGTGCAGGCGGGACATGCACGCGCCATGACATGCTGGTGGAATTCAGAGGACAACATTGGGATGTTGCTCACTTGTCTGAGGCAAGGACTCTTATTCACCACTCAGTTCATGTGGATAGCTGTCTATGAGGCTCTGGCAAGTTCTGTCTTAGCCTTCCATTTTGCCATAGGCATGCTGGGTGTACAGAAGCTTTTCACTGTGCTTTTGTGTAGGGGCTGGGGACCTGAACTTTGGTCCTCACACTGGTGTGGTAAACACTTTATCCACAGAGCCATCACCACAGACCTTCAGAAACTTAAGCCTCCGTGCATCCCCCGTGTGAATTCTGCAAACTGCTTTGTGAGTGTGGGTGCCTCCGGGGGATATGAATTCTCTTAACTCCAGCCTGCTGTGTGGAGGACAAGACAGTTTTGGGCAGAGAAATTCAGGTTTGATATGGGAAGTCAGGTTGGGGCAAGCTGCAGGGAGAGACTGAGGAGAAATGTGTGAATGGATAGCTTTAAAGACAGAGGAGCTGAAAGGAAGGACTTCAGGTATAGGAGAGGAGGAGAAGGAAGGAGAGTGGTGGGAGGGGTTAATGGGCACAGTCTTTTGTCTATATGCACAGAGGCTGTTAATACAATGTTAAAATCAAAGTTGGAAGCGGAGTACCAGAACACCTCACCACATGATTCAAGGGCTAGAAGTTTGAGAAAGGCCAGCATTGAGAGAGGGAGATGGGAATAGAGACTGAGCTCATTTGCAGGAGCAAGGATTGAATGGATCTTGTTTACGTATTGACTCTCCCTTCAAAACATTCTCGACCTAAGGCCCAGTGGGGTGGTCCAGGGCGGTGGATAGAGCAGAGTGCTGTCAAAGTTCTGACATGGCGGGCAGAAGACCCTACCTTTGGGAACCTGTCAGACCGGATCCAACTTGGATGCTGGTATTCTTTATAACACGATGCTGTTCACAACCATGACAGGCTCCCGAGTTCTGTCAATCAATGTAGCCAATTATTGCAACTCCAGTAGGGTCACAGGAAATCCCAGATTTATGGCCATCCAGGCAGAACTGTGAGTGGCTTAGGGAACACTGACATGTGGGGCTGGGATCTGAAGGGGGTCAGCCTTACAAAAGAGCTCTTAACTCCTATGAGAACTCCCATGGATAGGCAGTGTCAGAAATGAACTTAAGGGCAGGACATATCACTGATATTATGCACTTAGTTTCAGTGCAGAGAGCGTGTGATCCCCCAGGGCCGGTACGAGCCACGACTCCCTCCTCTGTGAAAACGAGGGTGATGGGGGCTGGAGATGGCTCAGCAGGGAAAAACTCTTACGAGCCACCTAAGCATGAGGGTCTCAGAGGGCCGGGGTTCAATCCAATAACTTAGGTGAAAAGCCAGGCATGGCCACACATGCCTGTAACCCCCAATCCGACAGGAGAATCTCTGGGGCTCCCTGGTCAATCAAAATGAAGGCAGCTCCAGGTTGAGCGAGAGACGCTGTTTCAAGGAAACAACGTGGAAGAGCAGTAGAGGATGACGCGGCGTGTTCTCCTCTGGCCTCCACACACATGCGCACAGGGTGCAGGCATCTGTGCACGGGCATGGACCTACACTCACCGCACCAGACATAACGCCCCCACACACATACCAGCTCACACATGCCTAAAATAGAATATGATCATGATAGCCGTAACAGCGTCTTAGCATTCCTGCGGGGATCGATTATCTGTTACAGGTTCCCCCTTAGCCACGACGCAGAGGCTCTGTGAATGTGTGGTCCCTTCCTGTCCCCACTTGTGAGATGGGAAAAATGAGTTCAGTAACAAACAGGCAGAATGGCGCAGATCCGTTTCCCTGCCACATACCGCTTCCTCTACTTCCACAGCGCACGCTTCTGCTCCTCACAGCATCTTCTAGCTAAATGCACTAGGAGTGAATGAAATTTCCTGCTGTACAGATACCCTGTGGCCCAACATGCGTCCCGGAGGCAGGGACATTGCTGAGCACCCTCCATGGGGTCTTAATGGCCATCCTGGCACAATGACATCAGATACATAAAACCTGCAGGAAACTCTGACCCAGCCACCCAGAGGGAAAGGCAGGCAGTGGATCCTGTATGGTCTTGGACCTGTAAAAGCACATTCGTATGCGCCAGCACACACAGCCTCGGGATGCTTAAAACTCTAAACTGCACTTGAGAAAAGAGAAAGTTGCCAATTTTTTTTTTTTTTTGATTCCCCAAACAAACCCTCGGAAGGTGGGGTGGTTTTGTAACGCCGCGCTTGTATTCTCCCCCTCACCTCGCAGAGGACAAACGGGATTGGAAAGACAGGTGAAGCCTCGGCCTGCGGCGGCCCACTGATTTGAGATTCTTTGCAGGTATGCATGCCTTGTGTTTTTGAACAGGATCAAATCCTAAGATTTTAAACCCAAACCCTCCAAGAGCACAGCAGCAAGACTTTCAAGGACAAAATGATTATCTCAGATCTGCAGAAACGGAGCAGTGTGGGGAGACTGCCCTGGGAAGGGGACAGCCACTTGTGGATCGTGACTTGCTCTCTGCTCCCAAGAAGTCGTCTCAATTCCTTGCTGGTTTCAGACACTTGTTTGGGGCTAGATACATTTTAGCTGAAATCTTGCCTTCCCTCCACTCCAGTTATTTGGGAACCATATTATATTGTTTGCTTCTTCCTTAAAAAAAAAAAAAAATGGTTCCACAAGATATTTTAAGTTCTATGTCTTCACCTAAAAAAAAATCACAGCTCTTTATTGAGGTACATTATAAAAGTACACATCTTGGGCTGGAGAGATGGCTTAGTGGTTAAGGCGCTTGCCTGCTAAGCCTAAGAACCCAGTTCCAATCTCCAGGTCCCATGTTTAGCCAGATGTAGTGACACAAGGGTGCAATGCCACACTTGCCCACAAGGGGGCGCATGCATCTGGATTTCGTTTACAGCAGCTGAGAGACTGCTGACACGCCCATTCTCTATCAGTCTCCCTCTCCCTCTCTCTCTGTCTGTCTCTCTCTGTGTCTCTCTCCAAAATTAAAAAAAAAAAATTAAAAAGTACACATCTTGGAGCTGGGGGAAGGCTGGGATTGCTCAGTGGATAAAGCACTTACTGCTTAAGTGCCCAGGCAACAGGTTCAATGCCAAGATCCCAAGTAAAAAACCAGAAGCCATGGTGGGCTTCTGTCATCCCATCACACAGATGGCAGGGTAAGAGTTAGAGACAGGTGAAATTCAAAGAAGTTCATGGCTAGTGCAGCAGTTAATGATAATAAAATAACAATAATGATAGAAGAGAGAGAACCAGACTTAAAATTTGTTCTCTGACCTTCACACACCTCCATAGCTGCCTTGCACCAATCCACACTCATACAAGCTGCCTCCCTGACTTTTTTCTTGGTTGGTGTCTCTCCGCCCATACACACACACCACTTAACTCCACAGATCTGAATGAATTCTCCCTCCCAACTTCACTCCTTAAAAATTTATTTTTTATTTTTATTTACTTGTTACAGATAGAAAGCAGGAGAGAAACAGGGAGAGAAAGAGAGAGAGAGAGAGAGAAAGGTATACCACAGCCTCCAGCCACTGCAAAAGAACTCCAGACACATGCGCCACCTGGTGCATCTGGATTACGTGGGACCTGGAGAATAGAACCTGGGTCCTTAGGCTGTGCAGGCAAACGCCTTAGCTGCTAAAGCCATCTCTCCAGCCCCCAACTTCACTTTTAAACAGGAAACTCTCTCAACGTTTTGCAATGTCAAAGTGTTTACTGAAGGTCTGTTTGTCATAAGATGTTGGTACTTGAAGTGGTGCAGGGTGACAATAGCTGTGATCTCGTTCATTTAATTCAAACCACAAGTATTTATGAAGTGTCAAGTATGTGCCAACTGGTGAGTCTAAACTGAGGAATCAAACAGGAAGTTTCCTCATTTTTAGGGAGGTTTGCAGAGGGTGGGAGATGTGTGGTGCCCAAGGGGAACAATGGTGTTGGGGTGCATTCAATAGCTGTGATAGAAGTTATAAGAGAAACATACAGGAAGGTGGAAGCAGAGAATGGCAGTAAAATTGGTCATGTTTAGGAGTAAATCAAATTAAAATGGAAACACCCAACCCTGTCAGTTTTCATTTACCTGTGAACATAGTCTCGCTAACACCATATATTTTGCCATGAGCACACGAGCTACCGGTGTTGTAGATAGGTCAACAATACAAAGACTCAGACAGAGGGAGGACCACAGATGGGTCACAGAAATGCTGACAAACTGTCTCAGACTGTTTGCATTTCCCATCAACAAAAGCTCAAGAGTCAAGGACTGGGGCTAAGGCAAAGAAGGGCACAGACAGGTAAAAGTTGAGCCAGGCCACCTGTAGAACTTCCTTTGATGAAAATTGCAGCATATTAAAATATATTAGACAAAAATAGTAAGTAGTTTCAACCCAGCAGATCACTAAAGCTCCCTTCATTCCTGATGACATGCATCTGGCAAGACTTCTCTTAGTACTTCGTTAAACTCAAGCAGCAGATCTTTCATATATATATATATATATATATATATATATATATATATATATATATTCTTTCAGGGATTGTCTATGTTTGCTTGCACAGGATACAGTAAAGTATCACACACAGATGATAACTGACATAACGGAAATGGGTTGCTCACAGTTCTGGAGGCTTCCATGATTAAGCTCCCAGTAGATTCAAGGTGTGGTGAGGGTGTGATTCTCACAGATGGGGTCTTTTATATGTCTTCATAGGAAGGAAAGGATAAAACTAAGCTCCCTCTGGCCTCATTACTGAAGGCACTAATGTCTTTGATGAGGGCCCTGCCTTTGGTACCTCTAATGATTTTGCCTTCCCATCTCTTCATACCATTGCAACTCGGGATTAGATTTCAACCTGTGAATTTTGGGGAGCACAAACATTCGGAACAGAGCTGTGGTCTACTCATGAAGCTGGTGTTCACATCTGTGTAAGCATCAGTGACCTGGGCGTTTATGTCCGCTGTGTTCCCTGATGGTCCATTGGGAGGAGATTCCCACTTTGATCCGGTAGTTTTCCTTTCTAGCTTTCTGTATGCATGCACGTATGCAGATTAATCATAGATATAGACAAGCAAGTGAGGGTAGATACATACATGCACAGAGATACGGGTAAGAATGGAGATAGCAATATCAATTTAGATTAATTTAGGTACACATTATACAGATCAAAGCATGTTTAGAGGCTAAGGAGATGGCTCAATCAGAAAAGCTCTTGCCTTGAAAGTATGAGGACCCGATTTCAATCTAATGACCCCACACTGTTTTTTGTTTTTGTTTTTTTTTTTTTTATCCCAGTAATGGGAATAAGGAGAATTCTGGGGCTCACTTGCCAGTGCATGTAGGCTACTTGTTGAGTTCTAGGCCAGTAAGAGACTATCTAAAAATAAAAAAAGAAAACATGATTGAGGTGACTACTAGGGACACTCAAAACTCATTCAATGTGCTGAGAAATGACAGCTGTGTGGTCAGCGCTAAAGGAGCTATCTCTATCCGACCCCTGAAGACTTAGGAACCATTGTGGAAAAGGTGGCAGAAAGAATGTAAGAGCCCAAAGATGAGGAAGAGTGTTTGGAATGCTGTGGTCTAGACACAAGGTGGCTGTCGCATTCATGACTTCATAGCAGCTGTCATTAACTGCAAGCTTTGTGCAACACTGGGCCCATCAGCATGGTGTCAAGCATAGGGAGGAGGTGAAAACATGCCATCAAAACAGAACTGAGAGTAGCTGGAAAGAAGAAGGAGTTCATTCAAATGGGAATGGGGGTAGGCCAAAAGAAAGTAATGAGAGGGCGTGGTCATCAAAATACACAATGTACATGTATCAAAACTGTCACAAAATAGACTATAAAACAGGTGAGACAGCGCCTGAGAAAGAACCCCTCCAAATGCACACACCCACACATGTAAGTAAACACGTGAACACACACATACATGTTAAACATGTGTTCCAGATATAGATGTGGACACATGAAAAGGAATGAGCATAAACATAAAGAGATAGAGATAAGGGATAGATACATACACAGAGTTAGAAGTAGAGACAGGCTGACAGAGAGAGATAGATGATAGAGATAGATAGATAGAGATGCTAGATAGATAGATGATTGATATAGATTAGATGATAGATTAGTGATAGATGCTAGATAATTTAAGACAAGTGATATATATAAAAGATATAGATAGATGATAGGTATTGCTAGGTGAATAGATGAATAGATGGTAGCTAGCTGGAAGGATGGATAAATGGTAGATGGATGGATCAATAGGATAGATGATAGGCAGATGCATGAATAAATAAAACATAACAGATGGACAGAGAGGTAGGTAGAGAGATGATAGGAAGATGGCAGATAGATAATGATGGACGGACAACTGACCACAGTACTCACAGGTTCATCTTAGCCATTCACATCATGACATCTGATCACAACACCACGCTTTCCCATCTTCTGTCAAAACAGCTTCTTTCCTTTTGGCCTTGGTAACCCTGTCAGCTCAGCAAGCCAGGCAGGGGTTACAATCCCCAGTTCCAAGACCAGAAATAAAGACTTTGTTTTGTCCAGGGACACAGCCTGTGGGTGGACCACCTCTTACAAAAGCACGCATAAGCTTTGCTATTTTCTCGTATCATTTAGTGCATTCAAGCTTCTCAGTTATAAATGGATCCTAACGTTACAGAGACAGGTGTAGCCTTTAGAATACCCTTATAACCAGCATGCTCAGAATGACGGGGGCCCACAGCCGTCAATGCACAGCATCATTTCAGATGCATGCACGATTTGGCTCAGGATGGGAACAGGATGAGCGCTTCAGAATCCTATTACCACGGAGGGATTGCGTATCAATAATGTCCCCTGAGAGAGAAAAACAGAAAACCCAATGTCTAAAAATAGCTGTACAAATGGAGAAAAGATAGGAAGTGACCTTCAAATGACCACAGAACCCTAAACGTGTGATTTCATTCCCTTCTTGTAGGGAAATATTAATCTGTTCACATGTATCAGCATCAACCACATCCATAGTTGACTACGCTCTATGTGCTTTCACAGTAGCGAAGCAGTGCTCCAGGTACTGAGTGTGCTCTCAGCCTTAGGAGGAGATGCTACTTGGTGACTTGAAGAACACACTGCAGTGACAGACCTTACACACCCAGGCTGGTTAAAAGGCTCTTGACTGGCCTGGGTTTGATTCCTCATCACCACAAACCAGACACACAAAGTGGCCCATGCATATGGGGTTCATTTACATCTGTCTCTGTTTCTCTCTCTCTTGCTCTCATAAATACATAAATTGATACATTATTTTATTTTTTCCTTCTCTTTCAGGAGACGAGAGCTCTGGGAACTCTTTATTAGGTGGGTCACATTACATGAGCTGTTGGCACACCTTCTCCATGTTTAGTCATGATGACAGAAGACATGATGTGTTCATCAGACTAGGTTCCAAGATGGTGGAGTGGAGTCTCCACTGCCTGAATCCCTGAGTCACTATTTGGAATTAAGTTCCTGACAGATGACAAGGAACATTTGAAAGGTTTGCAATGTGAAGACATTGAAATCTGGGGCTCAATTTGTTGCTGCAGCATAACCTCACTTATCATGACTAATAGACTCTCCAAATTGAACTCTCCAAAGGACGCACAGCCTGTCCTCGAAACACCCTCTCACCGTGATGGAAAGGCAGCCATCTGCTCTTGTGTTGATGGGATAACATACGCATTAGAAGAGCCTTCATGGTATTTATAGCAATGATAGGCATTTCTGTGCTGTAGAGTAGATGTGGAATTTACAGTAAGTTTTCTATTAACACACAAGAAACAGCAGACTTACAGCAAGCCCACTGAACATTGTGTGGTACAGGCATGAATATTTAGCAGTTAATTTATTCCTGGGATTAGGACCCTTTGTTTAATTACCTTGAGTTGATAGAGGAAGACACGGTACAGAGCAAAAGGCTATTGGAGGGTCCCTCTGCCAATGCCGAGTCCCGTGCAACCTACAGTAGTTGAGCATCATTCCCCCAGTTCCGTGAAGGACGAGGAGTTCCACTCCAGACGTGGGGGTCATCTGGCCCCAAGCTCTTTAATACCTTCCTTCCTTCTTTCTTTCCTTACTTTGTTTTTTTATCCTATTTTGTATCTTAATTTATCACTACTATTTTTTGAGACAGGGTCCCCATCTGTAGGTCAGGCTAACCTCCCAACTCTCCATGATTCTTCTGCCCCAGCCTCCCACAAGTACCTGCATTACAGGTCTGAGCCACTGTGCCCAGCCGCCATTAGGTTCTCATAGGCTCTGCTCTTATTTCTGACAAGGTAAAGTTCTCCAGCTCCCCAAAGACTTTAGGAAAGAATAAGGTGAACAGCATCCCCCATTGCCTTCATGTCTTTCCTGTTTTATCACTGAAAACCACACACGCTCAAAATATCCTCGGTCCCAAGTGAACTGGGAAATCTGTTCATCAAGAAAAGGGAAGGAGAGGGTCAGTGGTCTCACATGAGATAGCATAGGCTGGATATACACATACTTACAGCAGTGACCAGCTCTTTTGAAGCCAAGTTACATTAGGAGAAAATTGTGTTTGTAACTGAACTGCCTTAGACTGCCTGGCTCTTATGACCAAATACCTCAGATGGATGGGTGTTCAGCAGAGCACTGGGAAGGTTGGGTTCTGATAAGGGCTGTCTCCTTGATTTGCAATTAACCCTCTATCACTATATCTCTCTCCCTCCTCTTTTAAAGCCACCAATCCTATCAGACAAGGACCCCACCATGCAGTCACTTAACTTTAATTTATCCACCAAAGCCCTAGATGAAATCATAGCCACAATGAGTACCAGTGTAAGAGCATACTTGACAAAAAAAAAAAAAAAAAAAAAAAAAAACACTTCAGGGAAGAAGGATCTATTGTGGATCATAGTTTCAGAACAGTCATTCCATGGTCTACCAGATGGTTTCAATATTTCTAGGCCATGATGAGGCAGAACATCATGGGGGAAGAGTATGGCACACTAGGGCTGCCCACCTCATGGTAGTCAGGAAAGAAGGGGAGGAACACTGATGCCAGAAAGTCTCTTCCTTATTCCCCTTTTCATTCCACACAGGTTCCTGGCCTATGGGATGGAACAACCCACATTCAGTGTGACTTTCCCCTCAACATTCCCATTAGTTAAACTTTTCTAGAAATTCCTTCACAGACACAACTAGACGTACGTTTTACTAATCTGCTAGGTGTTTCTTGGTCAATCATGTAGATAATCTAGATTAACCATCATAACAGGGTTTAAGACATCCATATATTTAAGCTCTGGCCCTCCAGGCAATAGTGTGAACTAAAAGTTCCCGTGCTCCCAACCACTTAAGGGTGATCTGCAAGAACATCAGAAGCATCCCAAGAGGAAGATTAGCCAAAGGCAGGCACTACCAACTGCATGGTTTCCATCACCTAAGTGACAGTTTGGTGTTGACAGCTAGAACAATATGATATAACATGTTTCAAGCTCATATGCTCATGGGTTTCGTGTTAACATACAGGTTTTGAGAAGGAACCCATGAGTTTGCATTTCTAGCCACCTTTCTATGATAGTCTGGTGGTCTTCATACTCTTCACACTCCTGGAAGACTTGCCTCACCTGAGCCTCTGACCAATAAATCAAGTACCTCCAACAACAGACAACTTAAAAACACAATCAAGAAGTGAGGGTCGACAATTTTAAACTGCTTTAATCACAATGGCAGCTCAGCTACATGTAAATCTTTCCCACATGAACTTGAAGGAAGTTCCAGAATTGAGAGGTAAAAAGGACCTGAATAGCCAGAGTGGAAGGCAGAGACCCAAGAAAGAAGCAACAATATTAGAAATTAAAATATGTATCTACCTGAAAATAATCTTGACATACTATATTCTATGTTTTCTAAATGCATTAATTCTATCCACAATTAAGGTGTGTGTGTGTGTGTGTGTGTGTGTGTGTGTGTGTTATATTTTCATACAGGTATGTGGGATTTGAGAGTATAAGGCTGAAGACAGAAACCCAATGTCAATGTATAGGTCAATGACGAACTGAAAACTACTAAATTGAAAGCAGTATTTTGTTTTCATTTGGAGAAAAATACCATATTTATTACTTCAACCACCCTTCAGTGAGAAGAGATTGACTTCCAATGAAAAATGCACTAAAACTAAAAAGAAAGCAAGAAGAGAACAAATCTATTTGTGCCATTTGGTTTCATTGGGAGATGAATAAAACTAAAGATCCACATTTGATTCATTTTATTCTATGAAGGGACAACAGATGATGGTGTCCCCGGGAGGTTCTCTTGTACACCAACTGTAATAGTGAGACCCTTCACCACTGTGACCAGACACCTGACAGAAACAACCTTAGAGGGGAAGGATCTATTTTGGCTCATGGTTTCTGAAGAACCAGTCCAAGGGAGCTTAGATCCATGTGTAGAAGCAGAACTCCTTGGCAGTGGGAGCCCGTGGTAGAAGAAAGCTGTTCCTCTCATGGCACATAGGAAGCAGAGAGCAAACACGATGGATACAGGAGTAAAATACATCTACAGGCATTCCCCAGTGACCTGCTTCTTCCAGCTGAGCCATACCTTCTAAAGGACTCACACCCTTCCCACTTGGTTCAGTCCTTTAGAGATTATGTTCATAGCATGTGACCCTGAAGGAGACGTTGAACATGTAAACCACAACAGGATCAATCAGGAATCTGGGCTGATTCACGGGCAAACCTAGAACTGCCTCCCTGCTTTGCTTATGTACCCTCCATTGCTACGTTGTTGTTTTCTTTTAATGTATGCGTGCAAGTGTGTGTGTGCGTGCGCACATGCATGCATGTATTCGTGTGTGTGTGTGTGTGTGTGTGTGTGTGTGTGTGTGCACGAGAGATCAGAGGACAACCTCAGGTAGTCTGCCTTTATTGAGACAAGTCCTCTCACTGGTTTGTAGCTCACCAAATTAGACTAGACTGGCTGGCAGCAAGCCCCAGAATACATCCCTCTAGCTTTCCTAGTGCTGGGATTACAAGCATGCACCACCATGTCCAGATTTTCTCCACGGGTTCTGGAGATCAGACTCAAGTCTTGATGCATGCAAAGGAAGCAGTGTACCTGCTGAGCGATCCCCTCCTCCATTGCTACATTTGTGCTGACTCTGGACACCTCCTGATATTCATCTTGCATTTTTCAAACCCAGTAGTCTCTCTTTCTCCTTCTCCTCGGCCACTGCTTTGTGACTAGGGCGCCCCTTTGGAGTGAACGCCAGGCACGGGGGATTTTCAACGAGCCGCAGGTCTTCTCTTTCAGGAGTCATCTAACCCCCTTTCCGTTTCTGCCTACTCATCGCCACTGTCATGATTTTCAAATCTTGTGTCCAGGCACTAGAATTATTGTCTATGGCAAGGGTAGTTCTAAACAAGCTACTCTGATATGGTCATAAGAATAAAATGATGTGTTCATTTTTAAGCAGCTTTATTGTTTTACTGGAATATAATCAACATGTGTATAAGTGTACATATTTAGTATATGTATATATCATACACACCATATATATATATATGTGTGTGTGTGTGTGTTTGTGTGTGTGTGTGTAATCAGTGAACATATATCCATGGACATATGCACTTGAAAACATTGCATTCAAGGAAATAATCAATAATCACACCTATAACTCCAATCAGTGCCAATGCACCTGAAAACAGTTGGCATTGTATATGCAAAGAACATTATAATACTTATCTCAAGAGTACAAAATTTAATTGAATGTGTATTAAGGTAATACCTTTATACATATGATTATTTTCTCTGGATACATACTCTGAGGTAGGAATGTGCTCAGTGGTCGAGTGTCTGTCCAGATACATGTCCATTGCAGAGTTGATTGCTCAAGGACCAACAAAACAAAGAAAGGAATGAACAACCAAAGAAAGTAAGCACCCTGAATATCACAAATGAAAATAAAACTAAGAAAAAAATTCCAAGATGACTGTGCCATGGCCACAGGGCAGAGTGTTACAGTCAATAAAACTAAACTCGAACACAGTCTTTCATTATACCATCACCACTGTGTGAAAGGCAAACATTAAAGACGGAGAAGAAATATAACCCAACTTTGATAGTTTACATTTGACTTGGGGAACTTTGAATACATTTAAAGTGCTAGTTTACTGGCATTTTCCACAATGTCTATACTTTAAAAGACAGCATTATTTTACCAGCCATAAAATTTGATATTCTTACCCACCCCCAAAAAAAAATCTTGTCTCCATTTCTGTGACTTTGAGAATGCACTCACTTCGATGTGCCGCGGATGGGGTCTACATGGAATGCTTTTCACCCTCAGGTGTCAAAGGCAGAAGTCTGAACACTGTGCTTCTCACCTAGCCAAAGGGCCACTAGTTAGTCATTTACCCTCGCTGGTTCCTGCGCTCTCCGCTCCTCTGTAAAGCACAGGCAAGTAGACTCATTTGAGAAAACACTTAGTGGAACAAGAACCAAATACTTTTAAATAACACCACACCCACAATGCCTGAGATCTTTCCCTGAAAAAATAAGTGTACGATTTTAAATGTACAGTTTCTCATTCCTGATCTAATCTTCTTACCAAGGACACACATCAGGCCTCATCGTGGACCTGAGCTGAGTCACTGTGGTGCACAAGCATTTGACTAACGACCTAATCACGGGGGGGGGGGGGTGGGGGTTGACTGAGTGGTGGTGGTGTTTTTTTTTTAAGCTATCTAGCTGTTTATCCAAGAAAGTTGCTTTGAAGTATATCTTAGCTGCAGACATTCTCTTGTTATTCTTGCTCTTTTCCTTTGCATAATTTCTTATCCTTTCAGAATCACAGGAGAAAAAAAAAAAAAAAGCAATTTTGCCACTGCTATTTTGGGGGTGAATGTAGGGTTCTTTGCAAGAAGCAATATTCTATTTTCCCCTGACTCCCACCAGCAGCCAAGTGCCTGTAATTTATGTAATTTAGTTCGGTAAGTCCTCTTTTATTCACACACATCGATTATTCCTTTAAAAACAAAATAATTTCTACTCAAAGCCTTTCATCTGTTGATCTCAGCACTTCAGAAACTAATTAATCTCCACAATGTGCCTGGATCAGCAAAACCCCTTTTGTGTTCAGATGAGCAAACAAACATCATGAAATTAAGCAGATTGCTCAAGGTCAAACAACACATCCACACCTGTGCCTGATTTGAACTCAGAATCTCCTATTTCTCAAGTTCAAGGCTAGGGACAGAGATAGACGCTCAGAGGATAAGGGAGTGTTTGAGGATCCCAGTCATGGACAAACACCCCGTGTGTCATCATGCTAGGGTGTAGCAACTTGCAAATCCTCTGACCAGCGTTCCCAGTGAAACCGCTATCGAGGAGCCTTCATAGAAACAGTTTCTCTTTACGTGGCTTCCTTCCCCCGCTCCCACAGCCCCAGGCCTAGGGGAGGGATAATGCTCAGTACATGTACTCTCTCTCTCCAGAAAGTTCACGTGTTGAAGACATGTTGGTGAAGCTATTAAGGAGTGATTGGAACAAGGGGTGCTAACTTCAGCAGTGGTCTAGCCATTCAATGAGTTCATGAGTGAATAGGCTATGAGGAGGTGGGGATGGGTTGGGAGAAGTGGGTCATTGGGGGTATCCCTCAAGAGGGTAGTCTTATCCTCAGCCCTTCCTGCCTGTCTGTTTCCTGGCTGTCAGCAGGTAAGGAGCTCTGCCCCACCATGCCTTCTCCACTGTCATGCTTTACAGCGATACCTGTCCACTAGTGACAGGGCCAAATGCCTGCGGACTAAAACCTCTGAAGCTGTGAGCAAATATCAGTCTTTCATCCATGAAGTGGTTGATCTCCAGTATTTTGTTCTAGCAACTGAAAAGGCAACAGAGGCGGCGAGCATTAATTCCCAGTTTGCCTGGGGCAATTCTCACAACGCTGGTTCATTCCCTGGAACAGTTACTAAGATGAGCCCATACGCTGGAGGGAGGGCTTAGTGGTTAAGACGCTTGCCTGCAAAGCCAAAGGACCTCAGTTCCATTCCCCAGGACCCACCTAAGCCAGATGCACAAGGTGGTGCATACATTTGGAGGTCATTTACAGTGGCTGGAAGCACTGGCATGCCCATTCTTTCTCTCTCTTTCACACACACACACACACACACACACACACACACACTGCCTCTTTCCCTCTCTCAAATAAATAAATAAATAAACACATTAAATTAAAAAAAAAAAAGATGAGCTCATAGGATTCTCCAAAAGTTCAGTGGAAAAATGACTCTATCAGGGGAAATTTTGATGATGTGATTCCCTTTTCCAAAGCCAAAGCTCAGGAAAAGAGAAGAAGTACTTGGTTTCCAAAGATGGAGTAGTGCTGTGTTTCCAAAGATGGTGAGCCAGAGGGCTGAGGAGATGCTTCAGTGGACAGATCACTTGCTGTGCAAGCATGGAGGACTACCGTTAGGGTTACGTGAGATTCATGTAAAAACGCTAGGCGTGGTGACAGGCCTATATAATCCCAGCACTGAGGAGGTGGAAACAGGAGGGTCCTTGGACTTGCTCTTAGATAGTCTAGTGGAATGCATGAGTCCTGAATTCAGTGAGAAACTTTGTCTAAAAAGTAAGGTGAAATAGGGCGTGGTGGTGCACGCCTTTAATCCCAGCACTCGGGAGGCAGAGGTAGGAGGATCGCTGAGAGTTCGAGGCCACCCTGAGACTACATAGTGAATTCCAGGTCAGCCTGGACCAGAGTGAGACCCTACCTCGAAAAACCAAAAAAAAAAAAAAAAAAAAAAGTAAGGTGAGTCAGGCATGGTGCCACATGACTTTAATCCCAGCACGACTCTACCTAAAACAAAAACAAGAATAAAAAAAGAAGTTAAATAAATGAATTAAAAACAAAATAAGGTGGAGATTAATTGAGGATAGCACCTAATGTTGACCTGTACACCCACATACATACAAACAAACACATACAGCTTTTTAAATAAAAATAAAAAGTGAGGGCTGGAGAGATGGCTTAGCAGATAAGGAACTTGCCTGTGAAGCCAGAAACTCATGCTCGAATCTCCAGGTCTCATGTAGGCAGGCACAGATTAATGATGCACATGAGCCACAAGGGGGCGCACACATTTGGCATTTGTTCGCAGCAGGCTGAAGGTCCTGGCGCACAAATTCTCTCTTTCTCTGCCTCTCTCTCTCTCATTCTCAAAAATAAAAATAATACAACATTAAATAAAATAACAAACAGTAAGCAAACATCATGTGAGATGATGAGCAAGGAGAAGGTGGAGGGAAACACATGAAGCGAGGCTGTCAGGGTGCAAAGACCTCCGAGAATGGTGAGATACTCAAGAATGAAAGGCAGCTGAGAAGACCTTGGGTCTACCAGGCTTTAAAGAGGTGGGGCATCAGAGCACGAACCGAGATGTCCTGTCCCCAGTTGGCCTAGACAGAGTGGCTCCTTTCAAAGTGTACTGGGGGGCAGGGCCAGAGAAATGGTTAAGTGGTTAAAGGCACTTGCCTACAAAGCCTAAGGAACCAGGATGGATCCCCCGGTACCCACGTAAGCAAGATGCAAATGGTGGTGCATGCGTCTGGAGTTCATCTGCAGTGCTACAGGCCATGGCAGCCCATATTCTCTCTCTCTCTCTCTCTCTCTCTCTCTCTCTCTCTCATAAATAAATAAATAAATAAATAAATAAATAAATAAATAAATAAATAAAAATGAAAAAAATATATTTAAAGCACACTGCGTGGGTGTAAATTGTGACAATGCTCACAGGAACCCAAGACAGACTGGTGGTCCTTCTAGCCCTTGCATTCCTGAGATTCCACGAGGAGTGTCTAAATAACGTATGGGAGAGAGACAGGGCCCATTTACAGACACACATATCCCCATCATAAGAGTCAGGATCAAGTTGCTTAATACACTAGGGATTGCCTGCTCAGACTCACTTAGCTGGATTTATAAGAATGAAAGAATGCAATATTTCAGTATCTGCATAGACAGGGTGAAAGTCATGTTAACTGCTCTGAGCAAACTGAAAACTGTGTTAGGCTACAAATGCGTTCATCATGAGAGCCTCTGGAATACAAATTTCAAAGCCAAGTCCAGGCCAGCAGAATACTCAGCCCACTCTACTGTGCCTGCTAACTTGTGTCCTGCTTTTATTACCCAACATCCCTCAAAGACCCAAGGCAGAAACTGCTTTTCTGATGTCGTGAGCATCTTGCAACCAGCAATTATGGAAGGCTTCAGCTCTATGTGCCTCCACAGCACGAGCGGGTGGGTCAAAACGCTGATCCCATATCTGGTATTTCATCTGATAAAAAATATGTCCCATGACTTGGAACTTTAATTGTGCATATATTTACTAAACTATAAACGATTAATTTATTATCCAATTTTCTTGTCAGTTTGAAGGATGGTTTTTAATCCCTGCAAAGGAAGGAGGGAATTAACATAGCATCTAGTTCTCAAGGTCCCAATCTGAAGGGCTCCCCAGTATTTATGGAATACCATCGACATAGAGTCCTTTTCTGCATGGGCTGTTAGTCCTGGCGGGGGGGACCCTTTAGTGCTGAGAGTGAATCAAAAAAAGATCTAGCCCTCTTTTGCTAGGATCGCGCATTTTCTCCTTCCAGGGAGCATGGGATATGATGGCATTTGTCTTTAATTCTCAATCCTCCTTTCTGAGAGCAAGAATAACGATTGTTATAAGGCGCCACAAGCTCACCTAGAACACGTCACCCTGGTGGGGCAGCCTATCACCCCAATTACTTGGGAGGCTGAGGCAGGAGAAATTCATGTTCAAGATCCTCTTGACCTGCTGAGTGAGTTCAAGACCAGCCTAGAAACTTCATAAGACCTTATTTCAAAATGAAAACTAATAAGGGGGACTGGGGATGAAGCTCAGTGGGTTTAATCAGTAGTATTGTAAGAATAAATAATTTAAAAAAAGCCTTCCTACCTCGAAAAACCAAAAACAAACAAACAAACAAAAAAAAAAACCCTCTGGGCATTGTGGCGCACATCTTTAATCCCAGCACTCAACTCAGGAGGCAGAGGTGTGAGTTCGAGGCCACCCTGAGACTACATAGTGAATTCCAGGTCAGCCTGGGCTAGACTGAGATCCTACCTTGAAAAAAAAACAAAATAACTTACATTACTGCTAGTAAACTAGAATAATTAAGACCCTCTTTGGTCCAGAGAACAATGGCCTAGAAATGATGCGCAAATATCCTTCAGCCTACACAGGCCCCTCTGGAGTCCAAACAGCATACGCCCTAGAGACTGCAAGTCCCACTTGTCAAACATCACGCACACATTGAGTGAGGGCCTACGAGGCTGCATTATCCAAGGATTTGATATCAATCTTTTCAAAGACAGTAAGAAGTGGACTCACTCCCATTTCCCAACCAGGACCTGGGAATGAGTCACTGTGAGCACCAGTTAAAAAAAAAGAAGAAGAAGAAGAAGAAGAGGAGGAGGAGGAGGAGGAGGAGGAGGAGGAGGAGGAGGAGGAGGAGGAGGAGGAGGGAGAAGAAGAAGAAGAAGGTGGCTTTCCTCCAAGGACCCTGAGTTCTAAGATGAGGAGGAGGGAGGAGGAGGAGGAGGAGGAGGAGGAGGAGGAGGAGGAGGAGGAGAAAAATCCTGCTTGGTTTTCAAGAGCTTCTTTGGTCCAGAAAAACCTACTCTGACTTCCCTTGAAGGAATTACTCACTCCCCGCCAGACTGCCGAAATGTTTTCTGATGCACTCCCCACAGTGCGGTGAAGTAGCGTGGTATCTGTGTTTCTTTTCTCTCCTTGCAGTGGGAGCTCCTGGGAGCACGTTAGGAGGGGCGTCACATTGGTTATTTAAAATACTTAGGCATGCCCTTCATCTTCCCCTTCCTCCCCTGCCTTCCCATCTGCTCCTTACAGAAATGCCAACTTCTCCCAAACCCTCCTTGCCTGTTGGACTTTGCCCCTATGGCTATCGTCCTATTATCTTCCATGGAGCCACTTTCAAACTTTCTGTCTGCGAAAATATATGGTTTTGTTTGTTTTTAATTTTCTTTGGCCTTCCTGCAATCCAGTCATCTATGGCAAACAAGTGATCTTTTAAAAATGTAAATCAGTTGCATTATAGGAAGTCATACCTCCGCAAGACCCTCAAAATGGAAGAAAAAGATGATGACATCAAATTAAAAGAGAGACTAATGGAGAGAGGGAGGGGATATGATGGAGACTGGAGTTCTACAGTGGAATGGGGGGAGGGGAGGGAAGTATCAGGTGGGGGTTTTTTTTTGTAAGTATAGAAGTTGTCAATAAAAAAATAATAATTAAGAAAAATGTAAATCAGGGGTCTGGGAAGATGGTTCAGTGGGTGAACTGTTGGCCACACAAATCTGAAGACTTAAGTTAAGACCCCAAGCACCTAAGTACAATGATGGATGTGGTGACATATGCTGGACATGTGCTGGGAGGCAAAGACAGTGAATCCTTGAGGCTCGCTGGCTAGTTATGCTGATTGAATCAGTAACTGTAGGTTCAGGGAAAGACCTTGTCTCTAAGAATAAGGTGGAGAGCAATGAAGAAGACACACAATATTGACCTCTGATTCCACCCAATGCACACACTTGCATATATACATGCATCCACACATATAAAAACATGCATGTACACACACGTACACATCACACACACATTCAAAAATGTGCACCAAATAACTTACTGTCTTATTGCTGGAACAAAAACACCTGAGCAGGGCTGGAGAGATGGCTTAGCGGTTAAGGCTCCTGCCTCCTAAGAGTAAGAACGCTGGTTCCAATCTCCAGCGGTTCCAATCTCCAGGTCCCAGGTTTAGCCAGATGCAAAGTGACTCAAGGGCGCAATGCCACACTTGACCACAAGGGGGTGCACACATCTGGAGTTCGTTCGCAGCAGCTGAGAGGCTGCTGGCCAGCCCATCTCTATTGGTCTTCCTCTCCCTCTCTCTCTGTGTCTCTCTGTGTCTCTCCCACCCGCCCCCCCAAAAAAAAACACCTGACCAGAAGCTGGTTGTGGGAGGACAGGGTTTATTTCAAGCTAACAGTTTTGAGGGGACATTTCATCATGGTGGAGAAGGCATGACAGAGCATGCAACTGGCTCACATCTTCACACCAGCGGTAGGGTGGGAGCAGCACAAGCAAGGTGATTAGCTAGCACTGGCGAGTGGGTTGGATGGTAAAATCCCTAGGCCAGCCTTTAGTGATATACTACCTCTAGCTAGGCTCCACGTTCCAAAGACTCCACCAACTGGGGACTAAACAGGAAGTGTTATCACAAACACTTCTGGCCATTGGGGACACTTCACATTCAAACCACCACATGCCCCTGCTGAGAATCTTAAGTGGCATTTCCTGTCCCCTAAAATAAAACGCAAAGGTCTCACGGCTTTGAAAATCTAATTTCGAGGATTCCCAATCTAAAGAGATATTGAAATGCCTGCAGGGGGCACTGGGCAATGTTTGGAAATACTTTTCTTGTCATGACTGCAGTGAAGGGTCCACTAAGCATCTAGGGGGTGGAGGTGAGAGATGTTGCTAGGCAACCTACAATGCACAGAACACACATCCCAAAGAGTGGCGGAGCCCCAAGTGTCAGGGCTATGCTCCATATCCCCCACTGGAATGCGACCATGGGGCCTTTCTTGGTTCCTGTCCCACTCTGGACTTACTATTAGCTTAGAACTTTTTTTGCACCAGTTTGGTCCATTTTCTCCTAATACTTACATATGATGGTCCTTCATGTGCAGATTTCATCTGACAGGGAGTCACACATCAAAGCATCTTCTCTCTCTTAAGCATAAGAATCCCCACCCAGCTGCTCACTGTCACCGCAGCGAATCTTAATTCTTCACTGTGAGGGTTCACCTGCATGATCAGCTTGACTGGGTTGAGAGACAGCTAGGAGCTTCATACAGCATACGTCGGGGTGTGTCAGTGAGGGTGTTTCTAGAAACATCTATTGATCCTGAAGGCTCTGACACACTGAATGGATGAATCTCCTCTTGGGTTCATACTATGACGTCATCTCTGGGATGTGGTGAAAGCCAGGAACTATCCTGATTCCTGTCTGCTAGGATGTGAGCAGCCTGTTACAGACTCTCGCTGCCATATTGTTTTGCCTCACACTGTGCCCAAGACAAGAGATCATGGAGTACATTCCTGAAACCTTGAGCCAAAATAAATTCTTTCTTGTTGTACATTATCTATGTGAGTTATTTCTTCATAGCAATGCAAATATGAAGTGTTCAGTGGAATATTCATAATTTAACTCAGAATCATCTAATATTTTTTTCTCTTCCCTCCCTCTTACTTACCTGCCTCTTTTTTTTCTTTCTTTCTTTCTTTCTTTCTTTCTTTCTTTCTTTCTTTCATTCGTTCATCTTTCTTCCTTTCCTTTTATTTCTACCCCAGGCTGATCTACACCTCCCTCCCTACCCAGGCTGGCCTCAACCTCTCAGGACCCTCTTACTCCAGCCTCCAATGGATGAGATCATCAGTGTGAACACACTGGCTTCTGGTAGGTTTCCTACTGATTTCTGCATCTGTGTCCTTCAGAGGTCTTTCCTGTTTCACTCCCTATTTTGTTCCCAGACTCCAGCACATTGTGTGGCACATTTCAATCGTCCAGTACATTCTAAAGCTAATTAGTAGGTGCACAAAAATATCAGCCCCACTCCACGCTCAAGTTCAAAATTTGGGTAGAGGGAGGGACTGCTTTTGACTTCACACTGCTAAGCCAGAAAATAATTATAATGGCATCTCTAAGAGCTAAATGGAAGGACTGGGGCTTACGGATATGTAAATACATCCTCGCATAAATAGAAACGCTAATGTATGCACGCACGTGGCCACGACAAAGGCAAACCTCCTAATTAGTGGATTAGCTTCCACTCAGAGAATTGTCAGACACATGCAGCTGATCCCTGCACAGTCACTCTGCAGACGGGAGGAGCTGGGGTCTGGACCTGCAACAATCGCATCCAGACTCCCTCTGCCTGGCCTTCCAAGTGGGCTATTGGCTGAATCAGCAGCCTCGGTTCTTTTCTTCCAGCTATGATGAAACTTCATTCAGCAGTCCAACTAAGTAGTGTGAAGATGTACAGTCCCCAGGTCCCTGAGCCTGAGAAAGCAGCTTGAATTTTCATTCCAGGCCTTACCCATCTGATCTCTCCTGGGTACATCCTAGAGCCTTCCTGTCTCTGAGCTTTTCTGACCCATGTTCATTTGCTTGGGGACTAAGTCCTGAGCTGAATTTTTTAAACAGGTAGGTCTTCGCTGATTAGCAGAGGGAAGGACCTGTCTCTAGCTTGCCTTGGTCATGCAATTTCAGATGCTAGCTAACACTCCCCTCCCCTGCTTGCCACACCTGGATAGAGAATCCCAAGATCAAAACATCTCAGTTCTTAGAAGAATAATTGGACTAAGTATGCCTTCATTTTAGAGTTATAAGCATCCAGCTGCAGAGGGGCCAGGAGTGAGTGGAGAAATCAGGTTATTTCAAAAGACGGGTGCTGGCTTTCAGGATGGTGGGTATAATGATCTCATTTGCTTGAACAAAATCAAGGAAAAGAAATGAGATGATGTGGGTTAGAGACTGAAATGTGTTTGAAACCGAGGACTGCTGACATGATGGGGGACAGCGGTAGGTGGCCTTGACAGTACAGGCACTGTCTACCAAGTCCCATATCCACTGCCAAGGGCTCTTCTTATTCCATCCTTCAGGGCAGCCACGTGGACTACAGGCACCAGGAAAATAATACTCTTTCTACATCACTGCAGCCTTAGCCCACATAGGACCGAAAAACACCACTGAGCTTCAGAACCACAGTCCAAAATCACCTGAGGCAGCAGACAAAACCGTGCAAACCTGAAAGACAGAACTAAAGGGTGAATGGCTCAAAGAATGGAAAGATTCAGGCTCGCCTGGATGCAGGGATTTTGTGAATGACATAACTGCCCAGCCACGCTTCTTTCTGACAACTCCCAGTCAATTTCATTCTACTCTCTGTCATTACTAGTTTGACATTTTTAGATTTTTTTTTGGGAGACACACAGAGAGAGAGGGAGAGGAAGAAGACAGATAGAGAATGGGCGCGCCATCAGCCTCTCAGCTGCTGTGAACAAACTCCAGATGCGTGCACCCCCTTGTGGGCAAGTGCGGCATTGCACCCTTGAGTCACTGCATCCGGCTAAATGTGGGACCTGGAGATTGGAACCAGCATTCTTTGGCTTAGCAGGCAGGCACTTAACTGCTAAGCAATCTCTATAGCCTGACATTTTTAGATTTTTATATAAAAGTGAGATCAAGGTGGTCTTTGTCTTTCTGTGTCTGAGTTATTTCACACAGCACGTTGTCCTCTAATTCAGTTATACTATTGTAGATGACAAGAATTCACAACACATACATACATACATACTTTGGGGAGTGTACTGGGGATGGAACGTAGGGCATTGTGTGTGCCAGGCAAGTTCTTTACCACTAAATTTCATCCTCCACCTTTTTTCACTTTTTAGTTTGAGAAAGAGCAGTCTCACGAAGTTGCTCAGGTCAGCCTTGAACTCACTTTCACTTTGTAGCTCAGACAGGCCTCAAACTTGGAATCTTTCTGCCCCAGCTTCCAGAGTAGTTGGGACTTCATGTGTGTTTCACCAGGCCCTGCTTAAAATGAAAGCTAACATAAATAAATGTTTTAAATCACCATTAAGCAGCATCTTTGGGTCTTGGTTGTCATCCATCTTCTGGTTGTACTTCGTACACTCCATGTGTGGGCTCCTCATGACACCACCACGGCTGCCAGGCCTACATCAATACTGAGTTTCAGTAAACTGCAGATCCACAGGCCTGTGTCACTGGTTCTCATAGACGTGCATGCTCAGCTTTAGACAGGCATTACAGTTGAAGCACGCTGCTCTGACTGGTCAGGTGGAAGCCACCTGCTCCCACTCCAGACACTGGCTTAGGAGACCTCCATCAAAAGTCCCAAGGACTGAGAGTGATGATGAGGGTGTGTGGGAGGGGCCATCACCAGAGAAACACTTCTAGGCACAAAAGCAGAAGCAGAGGGACAGTGACAGGTGCCCACTTCACACTCTAATGATACACACATTGTAACTGCAAAGATGAACAGACTCCCAAGTGCAGTGAGCTTAAAAATGTAATGACCAGGCAGCCAGAAACAGCTGAGCCATGCTGGAGATCTTCTTTGTTTTCTATAACCTTGAGCTGGCGGCTGCTTGATGAGCCTGCAAGCAGATTTATCTCTCCAAATATGTGGAGTTTAAGTTGATGATAGTGGTAATATTGCCCACATTGCTCTCTTTAAACAGATTTTTCCTAATTAAGTTGGTTTGAATCTAGGGTGGATCTTCACTCATAAGCAAGATTTCGCATCTGCCAGCACAAAGCACAAGGTGTTGGATGACAGTCTTATCTTGTTACCAGCAAGAACGGGTTCGATGCTTGATGGAGATCTCAAAGTCCTGCAAGGGCAGAAGGCATCTGAACTCGTTCCCTCCACTGAAAAGTCAGGATGCAAGTCCTTGCAGGAAGGGGCACACAGGATCCCACTGAGACCTCTCCATTGTCAAGAGCAAGTGTTTGTTCTTCTACTTCACTAACCCTATGAGGAATGGATGTGAGTTGATCACTAATGAACACTGAGTTTACCAGGCCTTCAATTACTTCCCTATGCATTGTAAATTAAATCTGAGGACCTTTTCAGAGCCCATGTTCTCCATTACAGAACTCTATAGACTTCTTTTGTGTGTATGTGTATTAGTTCTAAGTGTGTGTGTGCGTGCACACACGCCTGGTATTTGTGTGTCTGAGAATGCACACATCACAGTGCACATGTGGGGGTCAGAGGACAACCTCAGGGTGTTGGTCTTGCCCTCCCACCTTGTTTGAGACAGGATCTCTCTGTATGTTTTTGTTTTTGTCTTTCTGTCTCTGTGGACTCCAGCCTAGTTGGCCCATGAGCTTCAGGATTCTCCTGACTCCACCTCCCCACTGCTTTAGGCATACTGGGATTACAGACTCATGTGCCACTGCACACCCAACTTCATATGGGTCCTGGGGATCGAAACTTGGGTCACCAGGATTTGTCATCTCCCAGGACCCTGTTGGCTTCTTGAACTTCATCTTTGAATGACCCGCTACCACCAAAACCCTTTCTCCTCACTTCTCAACACAGGGTTTCTTCAGACAACCCACAAAACCATAGCTCTCTTCTCTCCGCACTACCATTTTTCCTCCATTCCCATCTGTCTCCTCCAACCTCTCAGGAACAGATATTTAAACTTATGTTAGGTTCAATACCAGCTTCTCTGGGCAGCTTTGGGATCCTCTCTCCTGTATCATCCATGTCCAGTGTGAATTTATTATGAGAAGTCAGTGCAGAGTTAGTTATAAAACAAGCATGGTCTTTGGTTAGGAAAGAAAATTTCAAGCCTGTTGAGGTGGTGCATATCTACAATCCCAGCACTGGGGAGGGAGAGACAGGAAGATGCTGAATCCAAGGCCAGCCTGGGCTACAGAGCAAGACCCTACTATCCATGCTGAATCCAAGGCCAGCCTGGGCTACAGAGCAAGACCCTATTATCCAAACAAACCTGGGACCAGTGGGAAAGAGAACTTACTGCACACACATCAGGACCTGAGTTTGATGTCAGCACCCACATAAAAGCCAAGTATGGTTGCACAAACCTGCAACATCATGCTGAGATGCTGAGAATGGCAAAGACAAGAGAATAGCTGAGGCTCCCTGGCACAAAGAGGTGACATGATCCAGGTTCATTGAGGGGTCTGTCTCAAGAAAATAAGGCAGAAGAACGATTCAAGAGAACACTCCACATCCTTCTCTTCTCTGGGCACCCATATGCTTGGGGCACAAACCTCACCACACACACATGGATACACTACACACTCACATACACACTCTACACATACTAGACACACACCAAAACAAACAAATAAAATAAATAATTAAGAAAACAAGGCGCTGGGGAGATGGCTCAGCAGTTAAAGGCACTTGCTTGCTTGCAAAGCTTGCTGGCCGGGAGTACTGACATAAAGCCACATACACAAAGTGGCACATGAGCATGGGATCCCTTTGCAGCATCAAGAGGCCCTGGTTCTCCCATTCTCTCTCTCTCTCTCCTTTCTCTCTCATTAAATAAATAAATAAATAAATTTAAATTAAGAAAAGAAAAAGAAGCATTCCAGGGCATGGGCTGAGCAGCACTGCAAGGTACTATGTAGGGCTCGTGGGCTATATCAGATCACAGAAGATAGCGAAACTTGATGCCCTTATCTTTGGTTAAAATACCAGGACCATGCACTCTAAGAAGAAGGCACTTATAAACTTGTTCACATATTTATAAAGCAGCCGAGAAGACGAAATTCTGTATTTATTCCTTCGAAGGAATGAGCATGCAGTCACCTACCAAGAAGAGTGGGTTAACCTATAAAGCCCTTTGACCCTGTGGAAGAGCCGTTGCATGAATCATTTCTCCCCTGAGAATCGCACTATGAACAATGTTAGCGTGTTAGATACATAAGAAATATGTTTCAGCCTTCTGGGAGGGAATTATATATCTGGGAAGAGGAATGGGAGACAGGATTAAAGTAGGAATGACACTGCATGGCGTCAGCCTGGCAAAGCACAGCTGAGTGAGAATGTGTAAGTGGGGAGTGGGAAACACAATTTCCCTGCACTATTTCTGTATTATTTTTATCTTCCTGCACAAATAAGATGATGATTGGATTCAAATCACATTTCGAACAGGACTCATTGCTGAAATGTCAAAAACGAGGTAGCACTCAAGTCTTGCAAAACCTTGAAATCTACTCCATAAAAGGCAATTTCAGCATATAAAGCACAGTTAACCTTGAATGGTCCGATTAATGACCCGGCACCTTCCAACCAAGAGCCAATGAACAAACACAGCTTTACAAGCAAACTGAGCAACATCTCAGAAGAAAAGCAAAACCAATCAAGGGAGATGGGTGCTGGGGAAAGAGAAACGCTCGGGGATGAAAAGAGCACTGTGCATCAGAACATCCTGCAGCAAGTGAGGAGTCGGGCTGGAGGGATGGCTCAGCGGGTAAGGCACTTGCCTGTCAAACCAAAGGACCCAGGTTCGATTCCCCAGGACCCACGTGACCCAGATGCACAAGGGGGCATGTGCATCTGGAGTTCATTTGCAGTGGCTGGCCCTGGCATGCTCATTTTTTTTCTCTCTCTCTCTTCCTCCCTCTCTCTGCCAAATAAATAAACAAAAATAAAATTTAAAAAAAGAAGAAAGTGAGGAGTCATGCCTTTCTCTAAAAAACTCCCACACTGGGCCTGATAAGATGGCCTGGTGTGGCAAGAGCTCACTGGACAAGCATTAGGAGCTGAGTTTCAATCTCCAGCAATCACACAAATGCCAGGCAGTGGGGTGCACATCTGTATCGCAGCACTTGGGAGGGAGGTAGGGGCAGGTGGATCCCTGGGGCAAGCTGGCTAGATTAGCTAAATCAGAGAGGTCTCCGTTCAGTGAGAGACACTGGGTCAGTAAAGAAGGTGGAGAGTGATTGAGGGAGAACTCTCCCAACATCAACCTCTGGCCTCTACACACATGAACCCACACACATACAAAATGTGTACACACATACTTGCACACCACACACACATGCACACATACACACACACAAAATCCTCCCATACTGTAAAAGATCCGCTATACTAAACAAAACCTCACAAACCACCACTGCACAAAAACTGCTCCACACCTCACTTGCCATCTGCGTGGCATCTCTCCTACCACCTACTGCTGCCGCGAAGCAAGATAAACACAACAGTGCAGCTGCCCGCAGGGACTCAGGACATAGAAAACACACAGGCACTCATGGGTCTGCAGCCCCATCCCCTGTAGCGTCATGGGCGGGACGGGTGGTAGAGAAGAGTCCAGCAAGGCCAAGCGTCACATTTAAGTTTGGATGTCAGTGACATGTGAGTATTCCTATGTCCTCTAGGCTGACATAATACCTTGATCTTCTTTGTAATCTATTTTCATCAAAACTGAGAATCTATTAAAAATAGTGTTTTACACGGGCGTGGTGGCACACACCTTCAATCCCAGCACTTGGGAGGCAGAGATAAGAGGATCATTATGAGTTCAAGGCCAGCCTGAGACTACATAGTGAATTCCAGGTCAACCTGGACTAGAGGGAGACCCTACCTCGAAACACACACACAAAACAATAGTGTTCGTGTTGGAGAGATCGCTCAGCGGTTAAGGTACTTGCCTGCAAAACCTAACAACCTGGGTTTGATTCCCCAGTACCCACATAAGCCAGATGCACAAAGTTGCACCTGCGTCTGGAGTTCATTTGCAGTGGCTAGAGGAACCAGCATGCCCATAGTCGTTCTCTCTCTCTCTCTCTCTCTCTCTGTCTATATCTCTCTTCTTGCAAATAAATAAAGAAAATATGTAAAAACAGAAATAGTGTTAATATAAATGTAAGAGAGAGAGAAACAGAGGCACTTGGGAAAAAAGAATTACACAACCAAGACTGAGGTGTGGCTTCTCCAGACAGAGAGTCATGTCTGAGTGTCTTAATACTAGCCATGTGTAGGAATCCTGTAGCTTCCAAAGTTATACTGTTCAGTGAATTTCAACAGTTTCTTTTTCATGCTTATTGTGGTGAATGTGATCAAGGAGTGATTTCTGAGGCACACTGGGTCATGAGCTGATAAGATAAAATACAGGCTAAGAGTGGCAAAGGAATCCTCATAACACTAGGTCATGGTACTGGGTGTTGACGCGAGGTGACTGATTATACTAGGTCACTGAACTAGGCCGCAAGTAAGTTAGGGCTCGTGTATTTACTGTGGCCTAGCTTTGTTACCTTACCTGTGAATTTCTCAGAGAGTCACAGGTGATCTGAAACCTAGGACAGCTACACCTCGCTGGAAGATTAACCAGCTGCATGGGAGGGAAGGCCAACCTGGGGCTTTCTGTTGGAGAAAGCAGGAGACTGACAGCATGCATCAGCCCCGAGTGCTGTAGCCTACACGGACTTCTTGAGTCCTGGGTGCCACAGTCCTGCTTGCTTCTGTGATTTTGCTGCGTGTGTACCAGGGGAGCCCTGAGCAGCCATGGCGCACCAAGCTGGCAGGACGGAGTCTTTCTACCTGCTGTGCTCCTTCTGTCTCAGGTAACAGCTTGGCACTTGACCGTTGATGTGGGGACAGCAAAGCGTGCTGGATCCCTCGTGAATGGTGGTTTGTGCCCTCCCTCCATGAAGATGGCACAACGGAGGCCCACAGAGGTAGAGTAATTGGTGCATGGTCACCCCGCGCATTAGGAGTGAGAGGATCTACTAAAAATCCTATTCATTTTACAATTCTTCAGTGCCTCACTTTCTACACTTCAGCAGAGCCAAAGACGGGCAAATCCCATGTGAACACATTCCTCCTTTCTTCTCTCTCTCTCTCTCTCCCTCCTTCCCTCATTTATTTTCCCTCCTTCCATCCTTCCTTCATTTCTTATTTCCTACTTTCTCTTTCCTTTCTCCATCCCTTCATCTGTCTTTCCTTTACCCTTCCTCCTTCCCTCTTCCTTTCTCTCCCCTGCATTTCCAGTTCCCATTTCCCACGCTCCCTTGGCATTAAACTCAGGGCCTCACACATGCTAGGCAAGCACTCTACCACTGTAAAATCTCCGCAGCCATTTTAAAACGAGTCTCACTAACTAGCCCATGTTGGCTTTGAACGCACTCTGAAGTTCAAGATAACCTTGAATTTGTGATCCTCTCACCTCAGTCTCTTGAGTAGCTGGGAGTACAGGCATGTACCACCAGGGCCAGCTTTCCACCTTTCCTTCCAGAATGTCAAAGGAGGTTACAACGCTTCCCATGTCCTTGGTGGTGGGTTGCACAGGGGCTGGCACAGTCTACTCTCAGACCCTGCCTCAGTTTGTTTTGTACGGCCCACAAGCTAAGAATGGCTCTTGCCATCACGAGTGATTAGGGGTAGAAAGTAAATCACAAGAAAAATCACATTCCAGGACACACGAAGGTGGTGGGAAGTTCAACTCCCAGCACCCACAAAGAAATCTCTGTTGGCGCACCACTATGCCCACCTATTTCCCTGTGGTGGTCAGATGCGTTTAGATTAAAGAGGAAGTCACAAATGAAGACAGAGACCCTGCTACCCAAGCCAGGAGTATTCCCTGCGTGGTGTGTTACGAAAAGAGTGCACAGAGCCTTGCTGCGGGAGGTAGCAGGGACATGTTAGACATGGTCTAAGGCCCCTCGGGAGTTGGCAGTGCAGGTGTGGAGACATTTGTTGAGTCTGTGTCCTGGAAACAGGCAGAGCAGGGAAGTGACCTGGTGGATGCTTAGCCATGTAATAGCTTCCACCTGCTGGAACCTGAGGGGCTCAGCACAGGCCGAGTTCCAGCAGCAGATGTAGCAGAAAAGCCGGCAGAACCCGAGAGCCCAGCGCCTATCCAGGCACTCAGGAACCCCAGAGGCACAACAGCTGCAAACCAATCCGTCCCATGTCCAAAGCCTCAGACTGATGCTCCCCAAAGTGTTGGCCATCCAGTGGGCAGATCCTGGGCACTAGGACAAGTGTCCACTCCTGCCCTTCCTTTCCTATGCCCTTCTGGTTTAAAGTCCAACATTGTCCTAAACTACAGGACAGATATGCTGACCTCCACCATGCCCTGCAGTACCAGGAAAGGTCACGGTGCCCATCACATCTGTCTTGTGCAATGTCTCAGGAACCCATCCTTCCCTCCCTGGACCTCAGATCGAGCCTGACGTCTCTTGTATCATTTCCCCCAGCAGCTTCATAGCGCTCTCCACCATCTAGCAGGCAAGAAAGGGATGCAGGCGTCCAGTCTCTGCACAATCCTCTGAACTACTTCTACCACCATCACCATAGCACGGAGGCTCCCGACAAAGTGATAAAAATTATGTTCACTGTGTCTGGCCATCGGGGAAATGGTCAGGAATACCGGAAGGCGTTTGCTTTACCCAGCAGATAGGTAAAGGGACGTGGCTAAGGCAAACCAGAGTTTGCCACACTAAGGGAGATCAGAAGTGCCTGGGCAAAGTGGGCAAAGTGCTTGCTGGGCAAGCATGAGGACTGACTTCAGAACGCACATAAAATGCCACGTGTGGTGATGCATGCCTGGGACCCCAGTGGTGGGGAGGTGGAGACTGGAGGATCCTGAGGGCTTAAAGGCTAGCTAGTCTAGCTGAATTGGTTGGGTTCCAGGTTCAGTAAGACAATGTCTCAAAAAGTAAGATGGAGGGCTGGAGAGATGGCTTAGCAGTTAGGGCATTTGCCTGCAAAGTCAAAGGACCCAGGTTCAATTCCCCAGGACCCACATAAGCCAGATGCACAAGGGGACGCATGCATCTGGAGTTCATTTGCAGTGGCTGAAGGCCTTGAGTGCCCATTCTCTATCTGCCTCTTTCTCTCTCATTCTCTCTCTCAAATTAATAAATAAAAATAAAAATATTTTTTTAAAGTAAGATGGGGAAGAACTAAGGTGACTAGGCAACACTGACCTCTGACCTCCACACGCATGCATACACGCATGAATGCTGCAAACACACACACACGGTCCCAGATTTAAAAACAAAGAAAAGAGACTCTTGGTGGTGCTGTGGGGGTGGAGACATGTTAACTCGAACCAAGGCCCTGACGACATTCATCATGATGATTTGCTTGGACTCCTTTGGATCTAGTGTTCCTCCTCTGATGACCTTTTGTAGGGTCATACATGGCTGCACCCCAGAGTTTCATTCAACGCTCCTCACTGTAGCATTGCTGATAGTGAGGGAAGAATGACAAAGGGGAAGAAATGTCTAAGTGAATTTGCCCTTCATTCCACACCCAGATTCTATCCACTGTCCTTTAAAACTACTTTTATTTATTTCTTTATTTGTCATAAGAGAGAGATAGAGAGAAGAGTCACAGAGAAATAGCCATGGTAGGACCTGCAACCACTGCAAATGAACTCCAGACCCATGTGCCACTTTACACATCTGGCTTTACATGGGTACTGGGGAACTGAACCTGAGTCATTAGGCTTTGTAGGTAAGCGCCTTAAACTCTGAGCCATCTCTCCAGCTCCCACCTGTCCTTAATGGTATGACAGCCACTCATTTTCCCCAGGTCCCACACCCTTCTGCATTTTATTTCTAGATTACCAATGGTTCACACCCTCTTTCAAGACTCTGAGCTATGGCATTCTAGTAAAGAAAATCACATACCACTCGACCCTGAATAAAGTGGGCAGGGTAGTTGAGGGCGTCCTGTAGCTACCTTTGCATTGCCAGGACAAAACAACCAGTCAAAGGCAGCCGATGGAAGGACAGGGTTTATTTTAGCTGACAGTGTTGAGGGCAAGCTTCATCATGGTGGGCAAAGCGTGGCAGAACAGAGGCTGGGCATCTCACCTTGCCACAGCAGCTGGAAAGAAGCTGCGAGACAGTGAGCTGAGTTCACATCTCTGAGTGGAAGTAGTCTCAATTCTGGGCTTAGAGCTGAGAAAACTAACCCAAAGGCCCATCTCCAGTAGCACATCTCCTCAAGCAAGGCTCACCAGCTGGGAATTAAATATGAGGCTCAATCCTAAATGCACGAGGCCATGAGGGACACTTGACATTCAAATTACCAAAGGGGATTGCCAGCCCCTAAGTGTCCCATACTGACCCCACTCCCTCAGTGCATCCTCTCCAGGGACATTTGTCCCTTTTGACTGTCTTCCTCACTCTTTGCTCTCACATCTTGGAATGCAGGATGCGCCCAGTAAAAGTCTGAATGCACAACTTCTCCCATCCCATCATCCATATGGCTACTTAAAACACAGTGAACTCTCCTCACGTCTTCACCCTCCCCCACGTTCAGACGCCTCCTACCTCAGGAGAGACAGCAAATGTCAACACAGGGGAACGGCTTATAAACCCTGGCCACAAAGCCCACAGACTTTCTCTTCTTCCTTCTGTTCAGGGAGGAGGGCGACTGCGTGTCCATCTGCTCTCCCTCGGGGGGTGATGCTCTACCAGGTACACTAGACAGTTGTCCTCCCACCGCGGGCACAGTGACCTTCCACACTGAGACCTGTACAAATACCTGTCATTCAAGGGACCCACCTTTCATCCCCTCCCCTCAGCTAACCCACCCACCACTTCTCCCTCCCTTCACATAATCACTCCTGAGACTGCTTCTACTTCCTTCCTCCTGAGGGATACTTAAACCCACCCCCTCTGGGCTCTGCCCCACCACTTGATGACAAGGGCAACATAAGTTACCTCCATGCATATGTCCTAGGTATGTAGCTTCCTCCCCTGCACATGTCCTTTGTATGTAGCTACCTCCCATGCACATGTCCTATCACTTGTGATTTCTTCCAGTGAACCACTTGACAGGAATGAGACTACACTTCCTCAAAAAGTTTCCTCCCTTGCCCCCGCCATCCAACACTTGCCTGACTTTCTTCTTGTCCACTCGCACTGAAGCTCTGAAGGGTTCACCCACTCTCCCACTCACCCACTCGCTCACTCTCCCACTCACCCACTCACTCACTCTCCCACTCTCTCACTCTCCCTCTCTCCCAGTCTCCTTCTCTCTCACTCTCCCACTCTCCTTCTCTCCCTTTCTCCCTCTCTCCCACTCTCCCACTCTGGGACTCTGAATTTCCTCACCCTGTACTCTGGGTAGGATGACCACACAGTTTATGGCACAATGGGACACGCAACAGAGAGCTGGGTGTGGGGCTTTTAGAAGTCAAGCTAGAGCAAGAAGGATATGTAAGTGTGTCCTGGTTTTAAGGGGAACTCTTGTGCCATGGTTAATATCCATTGTTACACTGACAGAATCTAGAATCATGTCTGAGAGGGACCTCTAGATTGGGTGAACTGATATGGGGAGACCTGCCCTAAATGCAGGCAGCGCCAACCCCTGGGCGGAGGTTCCAGAAAGAATACTAAGGGAAAGTGAGCTGAGCACCAGCATTGTCTCTCTCTTCTTCCTGACTGTGATGTCACGTGACCAGTTGCCTCACACTCCTGCTGTCATGACTTCTCTACCATATTGAGCTGTATTATCAAACTATGAGCTGAAAAACAAAAACAAACAAGAAAACACCTTCCTTCCTTCCTTAAGTTGTTTTTGTTCGGTATTTTGTCACAGCAACGACAATAAAAAAATAACTAATACATATGACTACTCCAACTCTAATACCCTAATGCCCCCCAGTCTTTGCTGCTTTATCTCTCAGTCTATCTCTCCCCTGGGGAGCTGCCAGTCCCATGGGTTCAAGTACCACTGTCCCTTTAATGATGGCCAAATGTGCAAACCTCAGCTGCCTCAGGTGTCCCTAGCTCAGCAATTCCAACATAAGCTCAGCAACTTTCTGTTCAATGAACACACACACACACACACACACACACACACACACACACACATATACACGGGTAAGTCATCCCAGTCTGTTCAAAACCAAATACCAAAACACAAAAACTCACTTTAGAAACCTGGGCACCACCCTTCTCTTTCATGTTCCTGTCGCACAATCACCACTTCTCAATCTCTCCCAGTGCAAATCTCCACTTATATCTAAACATCTTCTCTGTGGCTCTTCCGTTTTTCCAAGGACAGTCTTTACTCAGAAGATTCAAGCTGCCGATAGTAACCGGGTCCCCTCACCTCCATCCTTACCACCTTCTCACCCTTCCCACAATCCATTCTGCATGGAAGCCATCCAGGAGATTCTGGAACTATGATATTACATACTGAGGGGCTGTGGGGAGTGGAAGGGAACAAGCAAGAGGGAGGACAGGGGATGGAATTCAGTGGAGGGGGAGTTGAATAAGAATAGTTACAATGGTATCTATAGCTGAAACTATCACAACGAGGGCTGGGGAGATATCTCAGTCAATAAAGTGCTTCCATGCAAGCATGGCCTAAGTTCCATCTCCATAACCCACATTAAAAAAAGAAACCAGGGCTGAAGAGATGGCTTAGTGGTTAAGGCATTTGCCTGCCAAGCCACAGGATCCCAGTTCGATTCTCCAGGACCCATGTAAGCCAGATGCACAAGGGGCACATGCATCTGGAGTTCGTTTGCAGTGGCTAGAGGCCCTGGTGTGCCCATTCTCTCTGTGTCTGCCTCTCTTCTCTGTCTCTTTCTTCTCTCTCTCTCTCTCTCTCTCTCTCTCTCTCTCTCTCTCTGCTTGCAAATAAATGAATAAAATATATATATATAAAGAAAACAGCTAGGCAGTGTAGTGTGCACCTGTTATCCCAGAGCTGTGAAGACAGGAGGATCCCTGGAGCTCACTGGTCAGCCAGATCCGCTTAGCTGTTAGGTTCTAGGCCAGTGAGACATGCCACCATAAAATAAAATTTAAAAAAAATGTGCATGGTACCTGATAAATGACCCTGAAGGTTGTCCTCAGTCCTCCATTTGTGCATATGCACTTACATACCCATGAACACACAGGAACATGCACACACCTGAACAAAAAAAATTCTGTATGTTAACCAAAAAATAATTTAAACGTTTAAAAATTTAAAAAAGGAGGCTGGAGAGATTACTTAGTGGTTAAGGCATTTGCCCGCTAAGCCAAAGGACTGAGGTTGAATTCCCCAGTACCCATGTAAGCCAGATGCACAAGGTGGCACATGCATCTGGAGTTTGTTTGCAGTGACTGAAGGCCCTAGTGTGCCCATTTTCATCCTTCCTTCCTTCCTTCCTTCCTTCCTTCCTTCCTTCCTTTCTTCCTTCCTTCCTTCCTTCCTTCCTTCCTTCCTCTCTTTCTCTCTCGCTCTCTCAAATAAGTAAAATAAAATAAAACTTTAAAAAGAAAAAATGAGCAAATTTTAGAGTTGTTGGAAAGCTTTCAGTAAAATTCAAGATTGTTTTGTCCGTGGGCATTGAGGGGATAGTCATGAAGCTCACTGGAAGCTGCGGGCTCTGGTGGGCTGTGCCCAGCCGCCCTCCTTATCTAGGGAGAGGTGGTTTCCTCTGCAGGTGTAGTAAAATTCCCACGCACCATTCACTGCTTCCTCAAACCAAACAACAAATAAGCAACAATAACAGCAAAGAAGCAAAGCAAAACAAAACATGAACTGGGAAACCACACCTGGGGAACAAGAGACTTCTAGTGTCTTGTGTGAGGTGGGGCCGCACAGTTTTCAGTCAGGGAGGAGGGCGGGCACCCTGTGGAAGTGACACCTGGTCCCAACTCGGAGCTGACTGCTGTGAAAAGCCAACCCAGAAATAGGGAAGAGATTCCTCGAAAGCCCCAAGACTATGCAGTTCCATTAGGAATGGGAATATATGAATACAGTCCCACGTCCCAGACTCCCCTCATAGACGGCTGTGTGTGCCCTGACACTCTGGAAGCGCCATGCGGAGCACGAAGACGGAGATGACGGTGGCTGTTTGAACTTCGCACAGCAGCCTCCATGGGAGCAGCGCTCCCTGAGACCTTATGAAAACACAGAGGCTGCAAAAGAGTTTGCTGGGAGCACCAGGGTTGTGGGGTCTGGGTAGCCATCTCCCTCAGCGGCCCAGATGCTCAGCACCCTGGCCTCCAGCAGAGGAGAATGGGGGCCCACAAAGGCGGAGAACTGGCAGCTGCCCCTGACAGATGGAGCAAAGGCGGCGGGCACTGAGAGAGGACAGGCGTCTGCTGAGGGCAGCATCCTCCCAAACAACAGGAATGAAGGCCCCTAAGGCCGTCTTTTGGATTCTAGGTGGGGCGGGGCTGAAACCCTGGCTCAGAGCATTCACAGCCTGCTGAGGCTGGAGGAAACAGGAGGACCCAAGGAAACAAAACTCCCGATTGCCCTCTTCAGCTCTGAAAGGACATGAAGGATCAAGATTATAAAAGCAGCACACAGACCACCTTTGTGAACAAGAGGCATCTTGAACCTGCGCCAAGCAAGGTCTTTTCACCTACATCTCCCAGAAGCAAGGAGGCCAGAGCTTGGGTGAGCTGGGAATCCACACTGGGCACACTTCATTCTATTATAGGTGTCTGCCCCTCCATCACCGCCTCTATATAAAATTACATTCCTGATTAAAATTTCAGTGCCAAACATTTTATATGATTACAGACAGAAAGTCAAAATTTGCATTTAAATAGACATATTAAAAACACCGCCGAGGGAAGGACAGCAGCTCCATCTCGAGGAGTCTTCTAAGAGGGGGCAAGGTTCTCTCCGAGGATTGTCCCATTTCTGTCACCAGGTGCTGACCCTTCCCATGCTCCACGGAAACACAAGGGAACAAATGCCATGCAGAGGGTACCACTGAATTCTGCCCAAAGACCTGTCACCGTCATTCATTCATTCGTTTGTTCATTCCATCTATCAATCTTCAATTTGTATTGCCTTCCTTATTAAGTTGACGATGGTCCTTCCAGGCTCCCTACTGGAGAACAGGGTCCTTAGAGTTATGAGCAAGTTAAAAATGAGGTCACACTGGATTATTCAGAGGTGAGTCCTATTTATTTATTTATTTATTTATTTGTTTGTTTATTTATTTTTGCATGGATATGTGTGTGCACATGTGTGGGCGTTCATGCAGAGGCCAGGGGTTGACATCTGGTATCTTCCTGAGTCTCTTTCCACTGCATATTTTGAGACAGTCTCTTGCTAAACCGAGAGCTCCCTGGTTCAGCTAGACAAGGTAACCAGCGAACACCAGGGCAGCCGCTGGTCTCTGCCTCCCTAGTGCTGGGATTACAGGCACCTGCTACTGTATGAAGCTCTCACGTGGGTGCTTGGGATCTGAATTCAGTTCTTCAGGCTTGACCAGTATCCACTTTACTAAGCCTAAAGGCATGCCCTACAAACAGGAGAGGGAGAAAAAGCTACATGAAGACAGGTGAGGATGGATCTGACACATCTAAGGGATGACAAAGATGTCCCTATGCTCTAGAAGCTACGAGAGTTGTGGAAAGATCCTTCCCTAGGCCACCTGGAGCAAACCTGGTCTTGTGACCTGCTTGTTTCACAGGTAGCGCCTCCAGAACTGAGAGATGGTAAATGCTTCATGAAGGGATGATACTGGATCCTACTGGTTTCATAGGAAGAAGAGACCTGGGACTCAAAGACCCATCTTGAGTGAAGATAGAAAGAGATGACAAGGGCTGGAGAGATGGCTTAGCACTTTAGGCACTTGCCTGCAAAGCTTAAGGACCCAGGTTTGATTTCAAAGTACCTACCCAAGTAAATCCAGATGTACTAGGTGGCACATGCGTCTGGAGTTCATTTGCAGTGGCTAGAGGCCCTGGTGCATCAATTCTCTCTCTCTCTCTAATAAATAAATATAAAATATCACAAAAGAAGAGAGAAAGAGAGAGAGGTCAAGAAGAAAGGTACGCATGCTCAGATGCCACTTGGTGACAGAGGCAGAGATGAGAAAGATGCAGCTGGGAGTCTAGAGATGTCAGAAGGGCTGAAGCTGACGGTGAAGAAGGACCTTCCAGTAGACCCTTTGCAGGGAAAGTGGCCCTGCGATGCCATATCTTCAGATTACTGCTTCCAGAACTCTCAGGAGAAAAATGTAGGCTTATTAAGTGACCTTGTGCTACTTTCTCTGGATGGCCCGAGGAAGTGGATCTATTTGCCCTGTGAGTCTCAGGCTACAGAGCACAGGATATGCAAGACAAGGGCTCTGATCCTGAGGCGAGAGAGGAACATGGGAGAAAGTATGGGGACAATGGAGCTCTTCACCCCAGCCTGAGGCCTTCTGGTTGAAGCCTTTGCCCAGCTGACAACAGCCTAGGGCCTTTCTCCCTCGTCAGCTATAAAGACACAATTCTAAAGGAATCGTAGCCGAAACCTCATTATAGTAGATGACGTGTCCTTAGTTTACTGTATGAGGTTATGATCGCATCCAAGGCATCTCTGGAGTCACCCTACAATCTCACCAAAATAAGAGTAAAGGAATGTCATAGCAACCATTTGAGATGTGACTTGAGAAGCACCAAAATGGTGTATATGGTTAATGCTAAGCCACTTAACCAAGCCTCTTGGAGAAGCTCACTGCTATACTGGGCATTGCTCATTCCTGCACCAAGCAACCCAGGCTGTTGGGTAGGCTGTTATGTTCGTCATGAGTGCTTTCCTTTCTTTCAGCCCTTGTGCTAAAAACATATATTAAATTAACTTTAATAAAACCCTAACTCTGCTTCATACTGGCTAGCCTGGAAGAGCTTTTCTGTATCACAGCCCTGCCCCCTGCAATGGTTTGCCTGAGTCAAGTTTCCTAAACCTGTGGAGATACCCTTTGGTCCCCTAACCACTAACACTGCCATGGAGCTTGGAGACTGGTGGGCAGAGGGACCACTTAGAGAACCGCAGATATTTATGCAAAACTATAGCTGCGATGAATGCTTTATGAGAGTTAGTCAAACAAAACTGATGATGGAGGGGCTTAGTTTGCTACAAGAAGTCATAGTGAGTGTTTAGCCAAGTGGAAAAGGAGACAGAAGATAGAGTTACAGTCCGTGAAGGGGATGAGGGAGCTGCAGGTAGAAGGGAAATTGAAAGCCTAGTCCAGGGCTGGAGAGATGGCTTAGTGGTTAAGGCGCCTGCCAAGCCTAAGAACCCCAGTTCCAATCTCCAGGTCCCACGTTCAGCCAGATGCAAAAAGTGATGCAAGGGTGCAATGCTGCCCCTCTCCACAAGGGGGCACATGCGTCTGGAGTTCGTTCACAGCAGCTGAGAGGCCACTGGCCCTCCCATTCTCTCTCTCTCTCTCTCTTTCTGTCTCTCTCTCAAAAAAAAAAAAAAAAAAAAAAAAAAGAAAGTCTAGTCCAATTTCAGTGAATCCCTCACACACACACACCTGCTGCTCCCAAAACTACGGGAATGCATCTGTAGAAAAATGCCCCTTTCGAATATGGCAGGTGAGAGGAGCAGCATTCTCACTGATCAACGGGGCTGTGAGAGTGAGAAAACGAACAGATAGGGAGGTTCTGTCCACGCCCTCTTTGTGTTGAGATTTGGCAAACCTCTGCATTCCAGTTTTGTCTCCGCCACAAAGCAGAACCAGTAGCCTTGGGTTGAAGGAGGCTCAAGGGGCAAGCTGAGTTTCCAGGTTCCCATCTGGATACCAAGGAAGCTGGGTGGGTTGCTATTCAAGAGATCACATGAGAGTCCTTAAGGAAGGAGAATAGCAGAGGAAACACAGTGGGCTCTTTCCCCAAGTATTTTCACATGAGACAAAAGGGGAAATGCATATGCTTTAACATCTCCTCTCTGCCCAGAAGCAATCTCTCCTCAAAGGTCATAAAAATAAAATGGGTTCCCTATCTTTGGTTTTATCTAGGAGGAAACCAAGTACTCTAATACTAAGTGCTATATCCAAAGCTCAGTATGTTTATTACTTCAGTTCCTGGGATTGCTTGTTTTGGTTTTGTTTCTGAAAAGAGAAATTAACCCAGGGATTTGTTCCCACAGTGGCAAATCAATGGCTAGTGAAAACATCAGAGAACAACTAGGAAAATCCCCTGCAAGGCCAACTGTGAGGGTTAGAGAAAGTACCATATTCCCCTTGGGGTTTTGGCAACTGGACCTCGATATTCAATATTCTGCCTCCACAGCAGCTACTCCTAAGGAGATGATGTTGACACTCCCTGGCTGAATACACCTACTGGCCCTAGATGTTTTACAGTTGGGCCTGGCCAAGTCTCAAGTGGGGAGTGTGAAAAGGGGGCAAATTAGAACTCGCCTGCACTCTAGCTGAGAGCCTCTGTTCTGCCCAGTTTTCACACTTCCTAGGGTGAATAGATTTTTTAAAACTGCCAGTTGCTAACAGGAATCCCACCTCCGCAGCCTGATAAGATAAATGTTGACAGGCTAAGGAATCTTTATTTCAACTCAGAAGTTATTTGTTCCTATCTCCTACTCACAGATTAAAAATAAAAATTGATTTGACTTCAAATGAAGGCATTTTATAATTCAGACGGCCTCCGTCCCACCCCAACTAGGTACTCTTTTTCAATAGCAGCCAGAGGGCGATACCGATCGTTTGCTTGTGATGTCTGTATGAGAAAGAAAGAATGGTTGCTTGGCACTGAACACTTGGCTGGGATCTAACTGACCTGGGTAAAAAAAGTCATGTTAGGCCGCATCATTGTCATTGCCTGTTTATATACACATGACACAGCCATGTCCATTTCAGGAATCCATTATGAACATCTCCATACAGACACTGGACTATGTAGTTGTGACAGCTAGCGATCATCAACTCGATGAAATCAGTCATCAAGTAAGAGACACATCTATCTCTAAAGAGGTCTGGGAGGGCATTTCTGTGAAGGATTGACTGAGGGGAGTGGGGAGTAAGACCCACCCTCACAGTGGGCAGCCCTTGCAAGTGGTAGTGCCTTTCAATCTGGCTGCTCTTACTACTTCCGGATGAATGCATTGTTGATAGCATGCTTCATGGACAAGGGAACCCAGTGTCTTCAGCCTGCTAACACAGACTGAGATATGAGACATAGACTGGTGCTCCCGGAATACCTCCAGGCCTTCCACTCCAGATTGGGGCTGCTAAAACATCCAGCCACATGGAATGAGCAACTACCAGGTCCTCAGCCTATCCACCCTGCACATGGCCATTACTGGACTCCCCAGACTAAATCCTGTAAGCAAATCTGACAAGCCTATATATGTATGTATGTGTATGTATGTATGTATATATATATATACATATATATGTATATATAATATATATTCATTCTTTTGTGTTTCACTAGAAAATACTAATAAAACAGTAGATCCCCAATTTTAAATAATGTCAAAAAATAGGTTTTCTGGGCTGGAGGGATGGCTTAGCAGTTAAGATGCTTACCTGCAAAGGCAAAGGACTCAGGTTTGACTCCCCAGGACCCATGTAAGCCAGCTGTACAATGTGGCACATGCATCTGGAGTTCATTTGCAGCAGCTGGAACACCCATTCTCTCTCTGTCTCTCTCTCTCTCTCTCTCTCTCCTCTGCTTCTTCCTCTCTCTTTCAAATAAATAAATAGATAAATAAATAAGCTTAATTTTTTTTATTATTTCATTTATTTTTGGAGAGAGACACAGAGATAGACAGAGAGGGAGAGGGAGACAGATGGGCGTGCCAGCAGTCTCCCAGCTGTTGTGAATGAAATCCAGATGCATGTGCCCCCTTGTGGTCAAGTGCGGCATTGCGCCCTTGTGTCACTTTTTCATCTGGCTAAACGTGGGACCTGGAGATTGGAACCGCTGGAGATTGGAACCAGTGTTCTTAGGCTTAGCAGGCAGGCGCCTTAACTGCTAACCCATCTCTCCAGCCTAAATAAATAATTTTTAAAAACTAGATTTTATGACTTTTCATGATATCATTGTGAAAATAATTTGCTGCTCACTTCTAGAAGAGAAAATAAAGAGAAACAATAAACACAGGTTGTTGTATCTGTCTTAAGATGACTTTTTACTCTAGCTGCTTTCAAAGCCCCCTACTCCTGTTTTGGTTATATCAAGGTAGGGTCTCACTCTAGCCCAGGCTCCCCCTACTCCTGTTTTGGTTCTATCAAAATAGGGTCTCACTCTAGCCCAGGCTGACGTGGAATTCACTGTGTAGTCTCAGGGTGGCCTTGAACTTACATTGATTCTTCTACCTCTGCCTCCCAAGTGCTGGTATCAAAGGCATGCACCACCACGCCCAGCTCACAGCCCCCTTTGTGGGGTGTACGTTCAATCAGGGTCTTGCTAAGTTGCCCATGCTGGCTTCTAACTGACTCTGTATCCAAAGCTGGCCGGGAACATTGGATCTCAGCCTCCCAACCAGCTGGGATTTTAGGCTATCCCATGAGACCTAGCTGAAGAAAACACATTTTGAAAAACACATTATGGACCATTGCGTGAACTTTTTAGAATGAACTGCACATGTACATGGGACAGCCCAAACACAGTGTGTGAGCTCTTGATACGTGGTCAGGATGAGAAGTGGCTTGATGGGTGAAGTGCTTGGTGCCCACGTGCCAGCATCTAAGTATGGAACCCAGCTAAGTTGGATGTGGTAGCATAAGCATCGATAATCCCACTGCTCCTATGGAGAGAAGGGGAAAGTGTGGGAGAATTCCCAAAATTGTAGAAGCCAGCTAGGCTGGCTAATGGTGAGGTGAACACACACCTGCATTCACACACAGAACGCAAATGCCTACACATACATCACACACACACACACACACACACACACCAACGATTGAGAGAGACATGGTAAACACAAGATGGCCAAGATTGCTGCCGTGTGAAATACAGTATATTGTTTTACAGTAAATGTATTTATAAACATGAGTACCTTCTAAATGGACAATATAACATATACCCTAGTAATGCATAAGCCAGTAGCTATTGATATAACTATCATTGCACCTAACTGTACATATGGTATTTTTATATGACTCACAGCACAGGGCTGGAGGACACGAGTATCAGCACAGATAAGGGGGGAAGTGTTACACTAAGATAATATAGTGCTATGATGGAAGGAATTTCTGAGCTCCATTTCAGTCTTAAAGGACCATCTCATACGATGGCCATCATGACCAAAATGTCATTTACAGAAAAATAAAAGTACCGACAAGCATAAGCCTCTATAAAGTCCTAAATGTTCCTTTTAGCTAACTCAATTTCCTGATCGTAAATGGTCCCAAATCATGTGATGTGAGACAAGAGCACAAATACAAATTCACTCCTGATCCCATGAATTAGTACAGCATCAAGAACACCTATCCATTCTTAAAATCGCTGGCACATTGATTTCTACTTGCATAACTTCAGGGATATGCAGAGAGAACAAATCAGGTCTATACTTTGAACTGAAAAAAAAAAAAAGAATAATGTTGGATGTGGTATACATGCCTGTAATCCCTGTAGTCATCAAGTGGAGGTGTGAGGATCAGGGGTTCAACACCGTCCTCACCCACATAGCAAGGGTGAGGCCAGTCTGGACTACATAAGACATTGTCTTAGAAAAACACAAAGACAGGAAAAAGAGAGCTAACGCAGCTTTAGTATCCTTGCAAAGTTAACGAGGGGAGCGGATAGGACCTTTCTGTAATCTGACATATACTATTAAATACAACATGTAGATCGCCTGGGATGAAACTAGAAAAGCTTAGACAGCCTGGAATATCCTGTGTTGCAATCAACAAATAACTGTTATGTCCAAAGGACACGAGAGCCAACCTGAAGCTATCCATACCCAGTGACTCAGCTTAGAACAAGTTCAACAGCAAACTCAATTGGGCTGCAGCAGTGGTCTAGTGGGAAAACACTCACCACCGATGGCGGAGTACCTGAGTTTGATCCCCAGACCCCTTGTAAAACGCTGGTGTCTGTTCTCCCAGAATGTTGACGGTGAGACAGAAGAATGAAGAACATAACCGAGTGAGATCCAGACAGAGAAGCCATGCCTCCACTGAGGCAGAAAGCTGAGCAGTGACATGGGAGCTGTCCCCCGACCTCCACACACGCGTTGTGGCATGTATGTGTCCACGTACTTACATGCACACAAACATGTGCACACACACACACACGCACACAGAATAAATAATCAACTTAATGATTAAATATGATAAATGGTTACAATCCACTAAATAAAATATGACTAAGGGGCTTCGTATTGATATAAACTATTATATGAATTCATGTAGGAGAAGAAATAAAAAGTCAACTCAATGTGGAAATGGAATGGAGTTAGAGAATTCATTTGAAAGCCATCCTAGTGAGACAAGAACCACCAAGGAGTGGAGAGTTAATCAATGTGGGTTGCTGTTAATGGGATATTGCAAGGTCTAAAATCACTCTTATACCTCAAACCACTTATTAATTACATTGGGAAAAATTTAGGGAAGATATCTGGGAGAGAACATCTGAACCAAGTGAGTAAAGTCATTCGATCCTGGTGGTCATGAGAAAAACCAACACCTGGGCTCCTTTGATTTTAAGTGTGTGTGTGTGTGTGTGTGTGTGTGTGTGTGTGTGTGTGTCTACCTGAAGAGGCCAGAGGACAACCTTGGGATGTCATCTAGCTGGCTAGCTCGCCAGAGGGATCCTCCTTTCTCCACTTCACAAGTGCTGGGATTGCGAGGGTTCGTCACCACGCCTGGCATGTTTACATGCATGCTGGGGGTGGAACTTGAGTCTTCACCTGTGAAAGGTAAGCCCTTTACTGAGGATGGGACACTGTCACCCCATATGAATGCCTGGAGAAAAAATATATACTTGGTCACAGACCCAAATTGAGGACCACCTACAGGACAGACACCTGATTTGTACTATTAAAAATGTCAACAGCACAAAAGGCAAAGTGAGCTATGCAATATGCGTGCAGAGAACCTGGCATGTGGTCAGGGGTTACAGGTGCTCCAAGCAGGCATCATATTGTAGGTTAGGTCACCTGGGAGGGTACATGGTGAACACCACCGATGCTGTGCATCACATACCATCCCACCACACATCCTCAGATCCCAGCTTCTTCAGGGGTTTGTCCTTGGCTTTCTCATATTTATCCATTATGAAGGGGGCAACAGACATGGTGTTCACTGTATTTGAAAAGTATCAGGAGTATTTTTATTAAAATAGTCACAATTCAAACTCTCAAACACAAAAATCTCTATAGTTTGCTATCAGAAAATGTGGTGAGGGCAGAACAGTAGAAAGAAGGGAGAAAAAAAGAATTGTGGAAGATAAATATAAATATTTGCTAGACAGACAGATAATCGGTGAGTAAGTAGATGATAGATGCCCATGATATTGATAAGTAGGTAGGTAGGTGGATAGATAGATAGATAGATAGATAGATAGATAGATTAGATTAGATTAGATTAGATTAGATTATGATAGTTGTAACTCAACAAACCTACAAAGTCAGAAGTTATTTTTCTGTTTTATAGACATGGAAACCAAGGTTAACCATCTTAACTAAACTTACTTATCCTAAAATGTTGAGGTCACCCTGTTCAAACACTACCTTCCCGTGACATGGAAACCTGTGCACTTTTCACCATACCACACTGCCTAGAAGAATCTCACCACAGTGCATAGAGCAAAACCCAGTGCCACACACTTCACGTCCCTGGAGCCAGACACCTGAAGAGTATAAAATACACCTGCTAGAAGAATGTAAGCAATGGGGGCTGGAGAGATTGCTGAGTGGTTAAGGAACCTCTTGCCAAGGCTAAGAATGCTGGTTCCAGGGCTGGAGAGATGGCTTAGCGGTTAAGGCCCCTGCCTGCTAAGCCTAAGAACCCGGTTCCAATCTCCAGGTCCCACGTTTAGCCAGATGCAAAGTGACGCAAGGGCGCAATGCTGCACTTGACCACAAGGGGGCGCACGCATCTGGGTTTCATTCACAGCAGCTGAGAGACTGCTGGCACGCCCATCTCTGTCTCCCTTTCCCTCTCTGTCTGTCTCTCTCTGTGTCTCTCTCCAAAAATAAATAAAATAATAAAAAAAAATTAAAAAAAAAAAATGCTGGTTCCGTTCTCCAGGTCCCACATTTAGCCATACATAAAGTGACACAAGGGTGCAATGCTGCACTCTCCCATAAGGGGGCATACACGTCTGGAATACGTTCACAGAGACTGAGAGACCACTGGTGTGCCCCTTCTCTCTCTCTCTCTTTTTCTCTCTCTCTCTCTCCCTCTCTGTCCAAACACACACACACACATGTATCCACAGGTACACCCCATAGACATAAGCATACCTATATGTATATACACACATATCCACATGCATGCTCTCACATGTACACACATTCACATGTACACTGGGGTAAAATTCACCCAGCTGTTGGATACCACCATGGCCTGACATATAACATCCACTTCCAAAAGACACTTCCTCAGAGTGGTCCCTCCCTTGCCAAGGTGAACACTCAACACAGTAATGCTGATCTTGTACCAAGTCTCTTTAACTTTGAAATCAGAGAGGGAAGAGAAGGGGAGATGGGAAAGGGAGAGAGGGGGAAGGGACAGTCTGAAGAGACTGAAAGAAAACCGTTCTCCATGGCAAGCCGAATGACCAGTGTTAGCCAGGTAAAGGCTTTACACCACCTGGGAAAAGCACTTGTGAATTCTGCCAATATCTTAGCTGCAGATCATTTGAGAAAGGCCCCATTCCTCCTGGCTTGTCGGGGAGAAGTGGGCCTCTCATGACAGCAGGTACAGATGGCTATGGCAGAAAGTCAAGAGTGGGCAGACAAAACCTTTCTTTGCCTTGCAATTGCACCCTGCCATTGTTCCAAGCAAGATGTGGGGACATCCTCGAATTGACAACACAGGCTTCTTAGAGAAACAAGTTTAATGGAACTGCAATCATGTATCTCTGTTATTTTTATATATTTGCTTTTCACTCTATGGTGTGATTACATACTTATATTCAAATCCCTTACCTATGTAGACCTAGTTTCATTTAATAAAACTTCTCTTTCATTTCCTAGGCCAAAAATATCACAGAATCAGACAGACTTCATTAAAAAGTAACAAGAGGGTCTGATTTTACATGGACACAATTATTAGTTCTGTCACTGGGTGTCAGTGAATAGCACAATTGATTTTTATATGAAATTCATTTCTCCCTTTTAGCCTTTTAGCTGAGCTTCTGAGTGTTTTTTTTTTTTTTTAATTTCATCTTTGGAAACTTTAAAAATAGGATTTAGTCTCTGAACTGTTTTGTTTTGTTGTGATCTTTATTTCCATTCCCTTCAAAAATGTTACGCTGCTCCTTGCCAGAAACAACCTCGACACAACTGAAAATGGAAGTGGAGTGAAATTTCAACAATTCCAAAGGACACAATGATTTAAAGAGCTACACAAACTCATCACATCGATCCCAGAAAAACCTCTAGCTCACTCTCCCATCCCCCTGACAGTTATTTCTGTACCACTCTATGCGTCACTGGCCAAGTTTCCAATGAAATGGTGAGGTTTCTGCCCAGATTGAGTTTAAATAGCTGAATTTATCTTTCCTCGAACCCTTTGTGGATGTCATTAAACGGCAGCCTGGGATAAGATGTTACTGAGTCGTAATGAATGTGTTTTGTTGAAGTTTATTACAGAACTAGACCTACGGGATGAAAAAAAAAAAAAAATCTCCAAACAGGATGAAGTTGAGTGTTTCCACATTTTCAACAGAAGACAGGCTTGCAATTGAGCTATTCAATGAGGCAGAGGCAACTTCGGATGCCTTTAACTTAAAAAATGATTCCGTTAGTGGTGTTTTGAGTCCATCTGAGATCACTTCATACTGAACTGGAGCAGAACTGGAGCCCACGCCTTCAGTCACTCAAATGGCCATGTCAGCTTTAGCCCAAGGGGGGCTTCCAGGGCGGCAGGCCTGGGGCATCACACGTTCTGATGAGGGACCAAGCAGCATCGAAGAGAACACTGGCTTTTTTAGTCTCTGTCACCTGTGCATGCCTTGACCTGCCTCCTCCAGTCCCACAGTGAAGGTCAGTGACATTCCACAACCAATGTGATGCTTGGCCAGACAGCAAAATCCAATAAAATAAAATAAAATAAATAAGCCAGCCATTTCCCCACAGGCCACTGCACAGGTGTCTATAACAGGAATTGCCATTACCAATGACCCACGCCAGGCCATAACCAGTCACCTTCTACTTAATTCTATCAGGATTCTAGTATCAATCTACTACGAAGCCATTCATCCTCTCTGCCCTCCACCTTAACCTAATGTAATTTGCACGTTGTAGCAGAAAGTTGCTGTCACAGAGCATCAGCTAAACTTAATTTCATGCGTCCTGGCACCCAAGCGCATGGGCCGGTGCCAGTAGATGGCATGTGAGCAGGTGGCCTCATGCTAAACAGATTTAGCATCTCGCCTAAGCCAAGCACCCCTGACCATGCATGATGTTTCACACACTTTTTTTTTTTTTTTTTTTTTTGCTTTTTTTCCCCCAGACAATTCCCAAGGCACTAGGAAGCAGAGCTGAGTGTCTCAGCATCCATAAGATTCATGCTTGTTTGTTGAAACATCCTGATAAAATAGGCAAAAGACAGTGAGGAGCACTTGGGGGGGGTTGGGCAACTGGGTATAAGACTGAAAAGGACTTCACAAATAGGAGGGCATTAGCTGTTCAAAATTTTTAGAACTTTCTTTTGAAAAAGTATTTATATTTATTTGCTCGTGTGTGTGTGTGTGTGTGTGTGTGTGTGTGTGTGTGTGTGTACATCAGATGCATACATCACTTTTTGCCTTGGCTTTTACATGGGTGCTGGGGAACTGAACCCTGGGCTGTCTGCCTTTGTATGTAAGTGCCTTTAACCACAATAAGTTCCTGAGGCACAGGTGTGCCTGAGGTTCTGTCTGCTTTTTCTCCTCTTAAATATGTGATTCCATCCCCCTAGAGTCTGATGCAATGACAGAAACCTGACAACGTGCTTCCTTTTATGCCTGTGTTATGCATATGTGACACAGCACAAGATAAGAATGCATTGCTTCAGGGCTGGAGAGATGGCTTAGCGGTTAAGGTGCCTGCCTCCTAAGCCTAAGAATGCTGGTTCCAATCTCCAGCGGTTCCAATCTCCAGGTCCCACATTTAGCCAGATGCAAAGTAACGCAAGGGCACAATGCCACACTTGACCACAAGGGAGAGCACGCATCTGGATTTCGTTCGCAGCAGCTGAGAGACTGCTGGCACGCCCATCTCTATCTGTCTTCCTCTCCCTCTCTCTCTATCTCTCTCTCTGTCTCTCTCTCAAAAAAAAAAAAAAAAAAAAAAAAAAGAACATTGCTTGGGGGGTAGCAGCAGACGGTCAAACCCTAAACTCTTATGGGTTGGGGGTAATGGTGCAACCTGGTCATTCTGGATCATTTCAAAATAACATTATCCCTGCCTGGAGAAATGAAATGCTAAGAAGGTGGCAGGCAGGACTTCACAAAAATGCAGGGCTTCAAGACAGACCACGAAGAGCAAGGCCAATTCTCCTAAATGACAGATTGTCAGCAGTTCACTACAATTCCAGGCCATGACATCCACACTGCTGCCCACGAACAAAACGGCAACACAGGGGCCTTTTCCTTGACAGAGAAAAACAAATGAGTAGCATCTTAACACTACAGCACACATTTGTTAAAACTCATCATGGGCCTGGAAAGATGGTTTAGTGGTTAAGGCGCTTGTCTATAAAGCCTAAGGACCAAGGTTCGATTCCCCAGTGCCCACGTAAGCCAGCTGTACAAGGTGGTACAGCGTATGGAGTTTGTTTGCAATGGCTAGAGGCCCTGGCTTGCCAGTTCTTTCTCTTTCTCTGTCTCTTTCTATCTCTCCATATATATATCATCTGCCTCTCTCCCTCTCTCAAATAAATAAGATATTAAAAGTAAATGAATAAATAAAACCCATCATGGGGCTGGGGAGATACCTCAATCTGTAAAGTGCTTGCTATGCAAGCACGAGGACCTGAGTTCAACTCTTACAATAAATGCAAAAAAAATAAAAAGCCAGATGTGGTTTCACCTATTTATAATCCCAGCAATAGGGAGATGAGATGGGTGGATTGCTAGGGATCCCTGGCCTGTCATTCCAGCCTAATTGGCAAGTTCCAGGCCAATGCAAGACCCCATCTTAAAAAATGGTGGGGAGATGGCACTGAAAGAACAATTGAAGTTGTCCTCTAGACTCCATAGTCACACACATAGCCCACATGGGCTGACCCCTACAAACACACACACGCACGCACGCACGCACCAGAGCTACCACGATTATTTCAAATATTGAAATTACATAATGTAGCTCTGAAAGACTTGGTCAAGGAAGGCTGAAGGCTGGCCCATCCTTCTCAAGCCTGTTACAGCTGTGTGGTGACCCGGATGGGGTCCCGAGCATTGTCTTTCCTACAAACCAGAAGAGTGGGGAGTTTCAAGTCTGTCTAAATGTCAACCGTAATAAAAACCCGAGAGTGAGCTATTCATGTGTCCACCTATTACTTGAATTTCTTTTTTCTCAAATACAACATGAGCAATCTGTTTTAAGATAGTAATGTAGTCTCAATAAATTTGTTTGTTTGTTTTTCAAGGAAGGGTTTCACTCTAGTCCAGGCTGACCTGGATGGAATGCATTATGTAGTCTCAGGGTGGCCTCAAACTCACAGTGATCCTCCTACCTCTGCCTCCCAAGTGCTGGGATTAAAGACGTGCACCACCACACCCAGCACCTCAATAAATTTTATAAGAATGTTTGGCCCATATCGTCTTTGCCAGAATTTTGGTGTTAAGGCAGGCTTACATTGGGAGAAAGGCTCCCAAGAAATGCTACACACTGGTGAACAGCACAAGATAGCTGTTTTTTTTTTTTCTTCCTTTTTACTACAAAGATGAAGACTAAAATCTGTATGTCACTTTTATTTTTAAATAGAAAACAAGTACAGATGCAGAAGGTGGTAACAAAGCCAAAGAAATGAACTAAATCGAATGCTATACTGAGTTAATAATTCATACAATCACATACAACACACTGAAAATAAGCAAACTGGTTTCTCTCATCCCATAATCAGGATATTTTCTAATTAACAATTAAAAGGATGGAGTTTCCAAGGTCTTGTAGAACACAGATCATATCCCATTAATTGAATAACCCAATATACCAATGCAAATTTTAAGCCCTGGATGAAGCATTATAATTTATGCAAACCCTATCATGAAATTTCTGACTTTTCACAGATCTTCTGTTGATTTAGAGGCGCTTTGTACACAGTACCCACAGTAGGTTGTGAAATGCAGGTTGGTACATTTCTGATCCCATTGGGTTGGATAGGGTAGAAGATGGAAAGGTTAGTAGAATGACTTAATTGCAAAAGAGACAGCTGTGAGAAAGAATAAAAGGCAGCAGGATGGAAGGAGATAGAGCAGTGACTTTCTTGGTATGCACATACCACTCGTGAAAAAGAAAGAAAAAGAGTTAATACCACCCATGGCTAACAAGAGACTTAAATGTGCCTTGTGTTTTTTTTTTTTTTGTTCTGAAAATATGCTCTTGGTTCTAAATAAGCCCCTGTAAATCCTTCTCTCAAGTGGTTGAGAATCTCTATCTACACTTCTTAATGGAGATAGCAAGCAGTGGGAAAAGACCTTTTTGGGCCCACACCTGCCCTCGCTCCTTACCACTGATACCCCAGATCCTGGCAGGCAGAAAAACCGCTAAGCAAAGCTGCTACCTTCTTCTGGCAGAGCAGAGGTAGATCAGGAGGAATCAGACTCCAGGCATGTTGACCTTGCTACTGTGGACACCCCATGCTCATGGGGAACTGAGTCTAACAGCACAGTCTTCCCTCTTCCCACGAGAGCCGGGAGATCAAAGGCTTTTCTGTGATCTGTGTGTGGATGTATCTGTGTGTATGTGGCACACACATTCTATGGCATGCAAGTGGAGATCAGAGGACAGCCTCAAGGTGTCTGTCACATCCTGCTGCCTTCTTTTGAGACAAGATCTGTCTTGTTTATATCTGGAAAAGCCAGAGTAGCCCTAGCTGGCCCAAGACTACGAGATCTACCTCCCGCTGCCAAAATATGTAGGGATGACAGACGCGTATCCATCTTCAGGTGCTGCTTCACATGGGTGCTTGGGAGACTGAACTCAGGCAGGCAGGCTTCCAAGCAAGTCCCTTTAACTGCTGAGCAACCTCTCCAATCCTTTCAAATATATTTGGGGGGCATTGAGGTAGGGTCTCATACTAGCCTAGGTTTACCTGGAATTCACTATGTAGTCTCTGGCTGGCCTTGAACTCACAGAGATCCTTCTACCTCTGCCTCCGAGTGCTGGGATGAAATGTGTGTGCCACTATACCTGGCTCAAAGATATATATATTATGAGAGAGAATCGGCACGCCAGGGTCTCTAGCCACTGCAGTCAAATTACAGACGTGTGTGCCATCTTGTGTGCATGTACAACTTTGCACCACTTTGTGCATCTGGCTTAGGTGGGCTCTGGAGAGTTGAACCTGGGTCCTTAGCCTTCGAAGGCAAATGCCTTATCCACTAAGCCATCTCTCCAGCCTGGCTCAAAGACATTTTTAACCACTCTTCTCTAGGTCATTGAACAAACAGAAGTGACAAAATAAAGCAATCAGAACATCTCTGAAACCTGTAGACCTCACTGTTAATCTTAGGCTGCCCTCTCAGGAGCCTGGCAAGCATGCAGTGTCCCCAATCTCTCCGATGTAAAGTGTGACAAATGGCAGTATTGCCTCCCAGGGCGGGAGGATCAGACATCATCAGCTGATGCACTTTGCACCAACTGTGGCACATAGTAATTGCTCAGTAAATGAAATCAATTTGAATTATTAATAATGGGAGGAGGGAATGAGGCTTTTCAACTTGATCTGTACCTATGAGATTGATTAGTGAATTATTCATCCAAACAAACTGTAAGTCCCTTCCATGAAAATTACATCCAGCCTGGCAACTTCTAATCTTTTTCTAAGATAAGACAAGGCCTGACAACAGCTCTCCACCTCCTCACATCAAGAGAAAATGAAATGTGAAATGTTAGTGCTTAACATTTTAAAGGACACACAATTGATTTTGAAGGGCTCACATTTATTGGAAAATTACAAGATGCTAGGCACTGTCAAAAGGCCTGAGCATGGGTTTGCGTGCTTATCGGAAGCAGGTAGTGGTATTTCTCCTCTGCGTGTTAAGAAGCTGGAGCTCATGGAGGCTCATTGGGGTCTCTGTTGCTATACAGCTGGAGGCAGAATCCTGGCAACCCTACAGCATGCTCTTCACTCATTTGCCCTCCATAGGGCTGGGGAAAGTTTATGAAGAGAAAACTCCAGATTGCTACTAAACCACCAATGAGCTTTCCAGTTGTTGCAGTCAGGTTCACATTGCTGGTAGAAATTACTCAACCAAGAGCAGCTTATGGGAAAAATAAAAAATAAAAAATAAAAAATAAAGAGGTTTATTTTGGCTCACAGGCTCAAGGGGAAGCTCCATGATGGCAGGGAAAATGATGGCATGGGCAGAGGGTGGACATCGCCCCCTGGCCAACATCAGGTGGACAACAGGAACAGGAGAGTGTGCCAAACACTGGCAAGGGGACACTGGCTGTAACACCCATAAACCTGCCCCCAATAATACACTGCCTCCAGGAAGCTTTAGGTCCCAAATCTCCATCAGCTGGGAACCTAGCATTCAGAACACCTAAGTTTATGGGGGGTGGGGGGAGGCACCTGAATCAAACCACCACACCAGTGGTCTTTGGACTTCAATGATTTTACTTCACAAGTATTACCAGAACCTAACTGGAGCTCACAGAACAAGAGAGAACACAGAGCTCCCGGCAGGTGGCCTGAACCCAACAGGACAACTGACTCCAAATACTTCTTCCCAACTCCTAAACTCCAAGAATGTAAGCACCCACGGTCAACAACACCCCTGGCCTCTGACCTGTGGAGACTGAGGAAGACTACTGCAGGATAGTGTGTGGGTCGGGGGAGTAGATGTGGGAGGGGGCTATTCCTATACACATTCTCAGCCGAGTAGCCTGCATGTCTCCCCTGTCTTTCCGTAACCCTCACTCTCCCATTTTTCTTCCTTATTTCATTGCTCAGGGACCCAGACTCAGGCCAGAAGGCACATTTCCCTGCAGTGTGATGAACAACAGCATAACAACCAGCCAGATAGTTGCCAGTGGCGGCAGCTGAGTGCCCTTGGAAGCAAACTGAAATAAAATCCTCATGCAGGGCATGAGGCAAGGGACAGGGAGAGCAGGTGCTGCCACGATTCTTGGAATACTGCTCAGAGGAGAGGTCCCCAGGTGCGTAAGGCAGAATCATAGTTTAGTCTTAGCCCAGGGCACAGGGAAAAGGGATTCATGGGCTGTGAGTGTAGTTACTGTGATTTTCCTGGCTTTATTTTTTATTTATTTATTTATTTATTTATTTATTTTTGCCCTCTCATACAGTTCATGTTTTAGAGGACAGTTTCAGATTTATGGGAAAACAGAGCAGAGAGTTTCCACAGCCCTCCCACCAGGGTTGCATCGTATAAACACCTTGTGTTCACGTGGACATGTCTGTCGGATTAATGAGCCCATATTGATACACTGTGATTAACTGACTCTGCACTTGAAGGATGCCCTTGTTTGAGCCTCACCTTGTGTTCCTTTACGGTTGCAGGATTTCATCCCAGATGCCACAGTGACAACACCTTCAGTGCTGTGGGCTCCTTCGGCTGGTAATGGTGGTAATGGTTTCTCGGGTTTGTCTCATTTATGAAGACCTTGGCAGCTGTGAGATCGTGCTCGGGTCTTTCATAGAATAGCTGTCGCTATGGGTTTCTTTGGATTAAATGGGGCAAGTGGCATGGGAGGGTACCACAAAGGTCAAGTTCTAGGTCATTCCCATCACACCAAAGATACACGTACTGCGCATGATTTATGCCTGTGTGCCCAGCTTCCTGGCCATGGATGTACTTGTCAGTCTTCCATGGTGAGGGGGTCTCTCTTCCCTTTTGGAGGCTGTACTGGACTCTGATGCTGCCTGGGCATCTACATACAAACAGAGTTATGTCAAGGCCATGGCCACCCCAGGACTTGCACTTTATTCACTCACACAGTAGTTAGTGGGGCCTTTCTCTATGTTGGGCACTGTGCTAAGGAGCACGGAAGATCTACCACCAAGTCATAAACATAAGCAGTTCTCAGGAGAGGCTGCAGCAAGGGGAACTTCCAGACGTATGAACAGCCTGTGTAAAGTAAAAGATGAAGGGGATGAAAGGAAGCAAGGAGGCTCCCAAGGGACTGAAAGAAGATATATGTCCATTTAGAATACTAGATGAGAAGAATGGAGAAGGCTGGAGCTCGGAGAGGTAGACTGGGGCCTGAGAAGTCCCATGTGGAGGGACAATTTGGTCCTGATCCTCTCAAGGACATGTGATGACATATGCTCTTCATCTGGGATGCTAAACTGGTCAGCTCAGTATTGTGGGGCATTGCTTTCTTGCAGTGTGAACAGGCCTGAGCAGGCTCAGAGTCGAGGAGAAACTATGGTGTGTCCTCAGGGAATAAATGCAGGTAGTGGGGTAGGAATCAGGCTGGTCTTGCTGGAAGAGTTAGTGATGGAGAGAGGCTAGCAGAACTCAAATTCCTTTTCCCTGTGTTCTGGAGGATGTTTGAATGCTGTTAAGAGTTAATGGTTCTAGAAAAGGAAAGCGCTCTTGTTTGGAGGTTGTTTGGACAGTGGCCCAAAGGTCCATGTGCTGGAAGCTTACTCACCAGCATGGAACTATTGTGAGGGTCAGAAGGTAAAGACACAGTGCCTCAGGCTGGGGAGATGGGTTCAAGTGCTTGCCTGGAAGGCATGACAACATGAGTTCAATTGCCAGGTATTGAAATATACACTTGTAATTCCAATACTGGGGAGGTAGAGACAGAGGATCTTTGGGGCTCAGTGGCCATCCATGTAGAGTACTTGGTAAGTTTCATATCACTGACAGATCCTGACACAACACAGTGTGAGGGCACTTGACAAATGACACCTGAGGCTGTCCTATGTCCTCTACATTCACACAAAAGCACTGACAGAAATGAAAACACACACACACACACAAAGAGAGAGGGGGGGGGCAGAAACAAAACCACATGTAGTTATATCATCAGGTGCATTATGCCGAGTGAGTTAGTTTGTGGAAGAATGTTGTTAGAAGTCAAATCTTGTTACACAGATGTTTTTGTTTTGGCTTCTTCACCAAGTTATCCAAAATCACCCCCACCAGCTGCCAAGCATGTGTGGTTACCTGGTCTTGGTCTTCCAACCTGCAAAAACATGGGCTAAACAAACCCCTCCCCCTTACAAGTTATGAGTCTTGGGTATTTTGTCATGATAGCAGAAAAAGCACTATTATTGTAATAATTTAATGGTGAGAAGAAAGAACAAGTACAAGTGGTTTGCAGATGCTAAGGAAATGATCAGAGCACAAGAGTGTGTCATGGTGAAGGTGCCTTATGTGAAGAAACCTTCTGAAGGGTGTCCACATCTTCACTGATACTGATTAAACTCAACACTACTTTGTGCAGATTTTCCAGACGTGGTGTAGAACAGAGTTTGAGATTCATAAACATGGGGACACTACAGAGAGAAAAGAGCTGTGCACACAAGGTACCATAGGTATCAGCTCTCTGGAGCTCAAACAGGCTGTCATGGTTTGGGTATAAAATGTCCCTCATGGCTCATGTGTTTGAACACTTGATCCCTAGGTGGTGTTGCTGTTTGGGAAGGTTTTATAACCTTTAGGTAGTGGAACCTTACTGGAGAAAGTGGGTCATATGGAGTGGGTCATGAGGTTTAAGGTGGTTTGAAAGTATAGCCCCACAGACTCAGGTGGTTTTACTAATATTGAACTGGCTGCTTGAACATCCAGTGGTTGGAGCTCTGCTTGGGAAGACAGGTATGTCACTGGGGTCATATCTTGTAGTCCAGCTCTACTAGGTGTGTGAAGACCACTTTGAGAACTGGTGGTTTTGTGGTGCTATCTCTTGGTGGTGTCTCTGTACTTGGATCTATGAAAGTGAGTCAGCTTGTTCCATCACTGATAGTGTTGCCCTGGAATTGGTGAGCCTGAAATAAGCCCCTCCCTCCTATAAGCTGCTTTTGGTCAGGTGTTTGTCCCAGCAAGATGAAGTTGACTGCAACAAGGTTTTATAGTCCAGCCTCACTGCTGTGCATTCTCTACTTCCTGCCAGCAATGTGAGGAGCCCCAGCACAGTGCTCCAGCCATCATGCCTTTTCTACCATGAAACTTCACCTTGAAACTATAAGTCAAAACAAACCTTGCTCAAGCTGCTTTTGGTCATGGCAACAAGAACAAGAAAGTAACTAATACAGGAGATATTGTTGACGTGGCTCCTTCCATGATTGGCTGAGCACCCATATCACCTAGTCTTCCAGGGCTCACAGAGTGTCCTGAAGTGATTCTACATCAGAAGTCACTCCCCCGCTCTAAAATCCAGGGCTTACAAATGATCTTTAGCACTTCATAGCTTATATCAGAAATCAAATTAATGCATCGGTGTATTTGTCAGCAACTCACAAAGGGAATGCAAAAAATGTCTGCTTAGAAAGGTGAAGGAGCTAGTTCCCTCCAAAACCAAACACATGGGGCTGAAGAAATGTCTTAATGGTTAGGTTGCACTTGGTTGCAAAGCCAAAGGACCAAGGTTAGTCATCAGGATCCATGTAAGCCTGATTCACATGTTGATGCATGCATCTGGAGTTTGTTTGCAGCAGCTGGAGGCCCTGGAACACACATTCTCTCTTCTCTCTCTCTCTCTCTCTCTCTCTCTCTGTCTTTTTCTCTCTCTGTCTGCCCTTTTTTTCTCTCTCTCTCTCAAATAAATAAATAAATAATCAAACAGATGAATAAATAGATGAATAAAAGAAATAAGCTCATAAAGCTTAAAAGTGGTTTATCTGAATGAAGAGACTGAGTTCTCCAAAGTAGCTCATATCCAAATGCATTCTTATGAAGGATGTATGATGGAAGTGTTGTAGGTAGGCAGATATCAGTAGGCTTGGATGAAGAACAGACCCCAGACTCCACATCCTTTTTTGTTTTTCCAAGGTAAGGTCTCATTCTAGCTCAGGCTGACCTGGAATTCACCATGTAGTCTCAGGGTGGCCTCCAACTCACAGCGATCCTCCTACCTCTGCCTCTGTGCTGGGATTAAAGGAGTGCACCACCACACCCACCCGGCAGACTCCATATCCTGTTTCCCTTGTAACATTAGAAAGGAATCAACCTAATTGTCCCTCCATTGGATTTAAAATATCATATGAAAGGGAGGAGGCTAGAGGCATCACAGTTTTTGTTTGGACCCATTAAGAGAAAAATTACTTATTCTTAGTCATAGGAACAGAGTCTTCAGGCTCTGAGTGGACACTAAAGTACTACCCATGAGAGTGAATGCAATGGCGCCTGTCAATCACCTGATCAGGAGGCTACTCCTCACCTAAAGACATGCTAAGAAGGTGGCAGGGATAGTTACCCTGTGATGGTCTGAACATATAATGTTCCTCAGTGTGTTTGTGATTAAGCCTCCTAATTAGCCCTCAGCTGGCAGAGCCTTTGAGAAGTGAAGTCTTACTGGAGTAAGTGTGTAGCTGAGGGAAGACCTTGGCATTTATTAGTCCAGCTCTACAGGGTGTTCATTAGCTAGCTCACCCTTGCTGCCACCTCCCAGATAACGTGAAGATGTGATGCCCAGCTGCTGCTCTGCCATGTTCCCCTTGCCATGGTTAAAATGCCCCTCAGGATTGTAAGGCAAAAAAACTCTTCCCTGCATGAGCTGTCCCTGCCTGGGTATTTTATCACAGCAATGAGAAAGTAACTGAAACAGCCAGTTAATGAGATAATGTATGATACCTCCAGAAGCCCCACTTTTCAAAGTCAAGAAGCTGCCCATAGTGTCTCTCTCTCTCTCTCTCTCTCTCTTGCAAATAAATAAATAAAAGGGCTGGAGAGATGTCTCAGTGGTTAAGGTGTTTGCCTGCAAAGCCTAATGACCTGGGCTTGATTCCCCAGTACCCACATAAGGCCAGATGCACAAAGTGGCTTATGCAACCGGAGTTCATTTTTAGAGTCTAGAAGCCTTGGCATGCCCATTCTTTCTCTCTCTTTCTCTCTTTTGCTCCTTGCAAACAAATAGATAAATGTTGTAAATAAACAAAAAATATTTTTAAAAACCACATAACCTTCTCTGTCCTCCTTTCTATCTCTTCTTTGGGTGCTGGCTGAAAACCTAACCTGACACTCTTGATTTTCAAGTTTTCCGCAGTCTTCTGTACTTGACTCACTCCTATTTGCCGCTCTACCTGACTTTTCAGGGTCGTGAGACAAAGGACTCAAGCATGAGAAAATCTGTAACAGAAGTTGTATAACATACCTGTCACTGTTCTCTCCTTGGGTAGAGGACTTTTTGAAAAAGTAGGGAGAAATACAAATACTGCTACAAAGTTCACAGGAGGCAAATCTAGCCCTTATCACATCAAAAGCATTCATGGCTCAGTGAGAAATCCTCTTTGAAAAAGAAGAAGAAGTTACTTAGGCGAAGCAGTGGGCTAGCACAAGCATGCTCATTTACCTGGCTTCCTACAGAAAGCCTGGCCTATTGAAATAATTGTTTCTCATACCCCAAAGCAAATGAACCATTCTCCTGCTTTAAATCATCTCTTCCCTCTTTAGCTCATGATTGGCTTTGCCTGTGATGCATGTTGTGTTTGTGAGCATGAAGGAAATTATATCAAAACAAATTGCTTTGTACTGTACCGTGATTGTTTGGAAATACTAAATAGATGGGCCAGGCAGCACGGAGCAACTCACAGCTTCCGAGAGTTAATGGATGGGATTGAAAAGTTTCTGCTGTTCGATGTGATGAATGCCCCTCGTTTCCAAACATACAGG